>VXBN01016632.1:23403-119031 GCA_013397395.1 Sinosuthora webbiana
TTTTTTTTTTTTTTACAATACAGTACCTATCAAACCTGCTATTAGATATATTTGAAAACAATTTACTGACTACTTCTATAAGTATGATAGTGTCCAAAAAATGTCATTATTTTAAAATTTAATACCTAGGGCATCAAAGAGGAATAAATGCTGTGCTCACATGTTATAAAGCTGCTGCAGAACCTCATCACAGTCTCAAACTTCCTTGAGTGATCAGCTAATTAGCAGGTGGCAGGTGCTGATCTCCTTTCTTGGTGACCAGTGATAGGACATGAGGAAATGGAATGAATTTGTGTTAGAGGAGTCTGAGTTGGACATTAGGAGAAGGTTTTTCACTGAGTGGTTTGTTGGTCACTGGAAGAGGCTATACAGGGTAGTGGTCACAGCACGAAGCCTGACAGATTTCAAGGAGTATCTGGAGAATGCCCTTAGTCATATGGTTTTAGGCAGAGCAGAGAGTTGGACTTGATGATGCTTATGGATCCTGTCCAACTTGAGATATTCTATGATTCCATGCCATTTAGGGCATGATACTGATTCATAATTGCTAAGGAACCATTTCCTCTTGCATGAAATTTTTTGGTTTGATTTTCCTTATTTACTTGAAAATGTAATATGGAAAATGTAATTTGGAAAATGTGAAATTACCATTCCTGGCAGTGTGTAAAAGGCACGTACAGGTGTAAAAAGAGTGCTACTCATAGTTTTATGGTGAGCATGGTGGTCTAGCTAAATGGTTGGATTTCTTAGAGTCTTTTCCAGCCTTAATGATTCTATGATTCTATATATGATTCTATATATTTATACAGAAGAGTGTTATCTAATGAAAAGAGTGAATAATTATTTTTTACTTTGTAGTGATTAAGTGATACCAGCATCTTTTTATCACGGCTTAGTCAGAGATGCAAAGTTTGCGTGTATACAGTGTATCTGTAGTCTCTCCTATGAATATTAGTAGGCTTAAGATTTTTAGTTAGCTGGAAAAAATAATTCCACTGGACATCTGTGGCCGTAGAGTGAATGAAACTAAGTCAGAAATGATAACTGTCTGGATTTTTTTTTTTTTTTTTTTTGGGAAATAATTTTCAGTTTTGTAGCAGTTATAAACAGAATATATGGGTTGAATTCATCTGATCTAGCATAAAAGTTGACAAAATTTTACCATGTATTTGCTTTTAAAGGTAATAGAATACTACAGGTATGGCTGGTGATGCAGCTTAGCATACTGTACTATATGTATGAGAAATAGGTTAAATGAATCAAAAGCTAAAAACCTTGATTAATTATAAGAAGTTCCTTGTTAGTTAGCTGTGATGTTACTTTACCAGATGTTTTAAGTTAAATGAGATTAATCCTGTGCCTTTGGTCTGTTTTTTCTTTAATTCTTACATTAACTCTTCCTTTATGTGATTCTAAAGGAAAATTTCAAAGATTCTGTCCATTTTTCAGAATATCAATAGTACTTAAATGTCCTCTGGCCAGGCACTTTCTACCAAAAAAAAAAAAAAAAAGAAAGAAAAAGGTAACCCAATTATAAAAGCCTAGATAATGTATGGAAATTCTACTTTAGCACTTGTCAAAAAATACTTTTCAGAAGGAAAATACGCTAAAGAATAAGAAATGTACAGCAGGAGAAAGATTTTATGTAAAGTCCCCTTCCTAAGTACATGCATCACTTTCTCATTTATAACTCCAGGGCCTCTTGTGCAAGAGCATTTCTAATTCATTCCCATTTGTGGAGCCCTTGTTTTTCCTTTTTCCTCAAAATGCAATGTTATCTAATGTTATTTCATGCTGAGATGAAACACTGACTGTATCAGTAAGGATAACTGCTGAGAAAGAAGAACAAAAGAATTGTATACATCTAATAGTCTAACATCTTCACTGAGGATATGCTGAAGTAGTAAATATGCATCATCTGTCTCTAATGAATTATCTCATGCAGTATTGGTTCCAGCAAAGTGTTGTATATGGAAAGATGCTAAGACTGTACAAAAACTTTTATCAATAAAGTAGACCTGGAAACATATTCTTACTAGTAAAAAACTCACAAAAAACAAATAAACTGGAACTTTTTTTAGTTAGTTTTTACTTGAGTTTGTAATTTGTTGTTGATTTCAGCTATTGGGGAATCAGTCTTCTGATGTTACCAGCAGCTGGTTAATATTTTATATGTTTTCCTGGTCTAGGCCAGAATAAAACTAAAATACAGTGAAGATGCAGATGTGAATTTTGGGCTTCACAGATGCACACAACCCATTGACAAGGGCATTTGACCCAGACTTTAACTTCATGGCCATGGGAGTCATGTGGGAATAATTGCTATTCAAGTGTTAGAGCATTTCAGAAGTGTTAATATTTGAGTTCTGAATAGATGCCCTGGATTATAGCTAAAAATTAGCCTATAGAAACAATATCTCATCCAATTTTACATCTAGCTTGTACAGAGAAAGCTGTACTAAAAGAACCTGTTCCTGCACTGGTGCCTTGCAGAAGATGAGGCGAAGTGAGGACAAATTTCCATAATCTTCTGATAACTCACACAAGGGTCACAAATATGAATAGGACACCAGGAAAACGTTCATCATTCTGCCATTCTCTTGATAAGAAAAGAGTGGCTGGAAGGGAGCCCAACAGAAAAGAACCTGGACTTGTTGGTTGACAGGTAACTGAACATGAGCCACCACTTTTGGCCAAGAAGGCAAATGACATCCATCCTGGCCCATGTCAGCAATAGTATGGTCAGCAGGACCAGGGCAGTGATTGTCCCCCCCATGCTCAGCACTGGTGAGGCTGCACCTCAAATCTTGTGTCCAGTTCTGGGCCTCCCTCTCCAAAACAGACATTGAGGTACTGGAGTGAGTCCAAAGAAGGGCCATGAAGCTGGGGCTGTTTATCCTGGGGAGAAAGAGGCTCAGGCTTTTTATCGCACTCTAAAACTACCTGAAAGGAAGTTGTAGCCAAGTGGGGACCAGACTCTTCTCCCAGGTAACTAGTGACAGGATAATATGAAATGGCCTCAAGCTGTTCCAGGGAAGGTTCAGACGGACACCAGAAAACTTTGTTCACTGAAAGGATGGTTAAGAATTGTAATGGACTGCTCATGGAGGTGTTTGAATCACCTTCTCTGAAAGTATTCAAGAAACAACTGGATGTGGCACTTAGTGGAGAACTACACTTTGAAAATAAGATGATTTACATTTATGAGTGTTTAAATTTTTAATTTCCATTATTAAAACCTACTATGAATATCTTCTTATATAATTCCCTGTGATCTTGAAGTTATTATATATTTCTACATTACAATTTTCTCCTCCTATATCGCAAATAGTGCAAATAAACAAGTAAAAATAAACCAAGGGAGGAGCGAAAATAAAAAGAGAGGTTCAAATTTACAAACTAGTGGCATGTCAAATCCATCCAGTGAACTAGAACACAGAACTAAAAAATGCATCTTGAATCAAACAATAGGATTTAAAAGAAGCCAGCTTTAGCTGAGCTGGTAAATAAATATGGCTCCTGTAAAACTCTTTGTTTTTACATGGAAGCACGCTTTTAAAATGAATCGTTCATAAGAGTTTGTACAATATACCATTTTTGTGTATGTTTTATGTTGGATATGGGAAAATAAAAAATCTACCTTTTGGACAGATTTTTAAAACAGTAATTCTGTAATGAGTGATTATATCTTTATCCACTGCTCAAGAAGTGAACACCAAGAGTGGATGCTGTTTAGCTATAGGGGAAAAGTGAAGTTGGAAGAATGTGCATTGTCTTAATTATGTATCAGTCCTCTTAGAGATTTATTTCCCGCTCTTTCTTACACTAACAAAATAGCATAAGTATCAGCATTTTTTTATTGTTAGCTGTCCTGCTTGTTATTCAAATCATTTTTAAAGGCAATAGATGATACAAAAAAAATGGTAACCCATTTTAAATCCTGAACATTATCCGACCCTTTTTTTTTTAGTTGAAAGGTGCTCTTTGAGTCTGGAGATCTATTATCACTCAGCCAGAAAGGTCACAGGTGAATGGCACAAGACACTTTTTCATCCTCCAGGCGATGAACATATTACCTGTCCTTCATTTTTAGACTCTACATAGCAGAAAGCAGATTACTGAGCTGTTTTAAAATGAAATATTTTTCTTGATTTCCTTCTTCGTTATTTTGGTCATTCAGAATAATTAATCCTACATTCTATAAGTATATCCTAGCAGAAACTCACAGAGAACCGTAAAGTCACAGGATATAAGAGTATGATGTATATACTAAATTTAAAATGATGGCTGGAAGTTTTCAGTTTCTAGTTATAGAGATTTTTCCAATCATTTAATCATCTCTCTTTTTCAGATGGGTACAACACTTAAGTCTACCACTTAAGTCTACAGGGTGAACAAAACTATGAATTTTCCTCTTGTCTCTCCCTGAACAAATATAATAAAACCCTTTAGGATCATTCTTTCAAAAACTAGTAAGCATAGTCAGGTTTTGTATAGTTCCAGTGCTCTCATAGTCAATCTCTTATGAAAAGAGAAATTTGGAGTCATTGAAGATTTATTTAAGCAGCTCAACTGCTTATGTGAAGACTGTTAAGTTTTGTTCTGCTTTTTAAAATAACTTTAGTGGCAAAATGTGAATTTGACTAAACTACATTCTTCAGAATTAGATAAAGGAACATGTTTCATTCCCAAAAAACCCCAACAACCAAATGAACAAAAAGTTCATTTGACTGAGTTTCTGGTTCTGTAAATATGTACTTTTGATTTATTATATTCACCAACATATATTTGTTTGTCAATGTGTAGCGATGCCTATTCATGGGATGATTTGTGCTCTTTGGCAGGGGAATGCAAAGCTAGTACACACTTCAAGCCCATATACTGTGCAGCAGACAGCAATAAATTCAACTTGACTTCATAGGATTTCAGTGTTTTTCTTTAAATACTCAAATTTGTCCAAGAAGTAGAGAGGTTTTCCTCACATTTATCTAAGTTGGCAAAATAGGCAAATAAGACATCTTTATTTTAATGTGGAAGAACTAAAGTAAGGAAATGTGAAATAGTTCCTTTCGCATAACAGAAGCTATGTCTTCTATTACTTCTGTTTAATGAGAAGGAACTGTGACAATCTGACAGAAAGGCAGTACTCTGATCATGTTACTAATGTGCACTCTGACCATATTGCCAGGACTGTGGTGTTCCCAACAAAACATAGCAAGCTTTGTAGCCTATCAACAGCCAGAGAAAGATCATGTCCTTGGTCTTCTCAGATTCTTGTGTTCACCTTAGAAAACCTCTTCCTTACATATATGATCTGCATACCACATTCTGAATGAAGGTACTCATAATCTTTTTCACCACATTGAGCCTATAACATACCATACCATGCATCATCATGGCTAAAGTATTTCTGAAACACAAATCAGCTTGTTGAGAGATTGTTAGCTGACTGTATGGCATTGTGCAGACATTCCCAGAAGCTGAGTCCTAGTTCATGCCATGAAGGACTGGAAAAAAAATTTTCAGCATCCCTGAATTATGCATTCATGTAGTTATCACAGCCATGCATTAATAGTCGTGCATTAATAGTTGACAGTAATTATAATAGGGAACGTAGTTAAAAAAATCACTGCAATGTATTGATAGACACCTGAATTCATATTGTCACTGTCTAAAAGCACTGCACACATAAGCTGATCTTATTTTTGTAACTTTAAATATACTTAAATAAATATTGCTGTAAATCCCAGAAATCTTTTGGGGATTAGACTTAAATAATATGCAATTTTATATGAAAGGTTATTTAGTGGGTTTAGTAAGTTTATGATAAAGATATATTGTAAGCACATGTATTATTTTTAAATAGTGAAATTGTCTCAATAATACTGTATGTAAAATGCTGACAGCAAAGAGATTCCATATATGGTTAGAATCAGATGCGTTTTCATGCAGTGGGTGAGGAATCCTTTTTGTTTAATTTTTATCATGTCTTGCAGACATTTTTAACAACCACCCTTTGGGATAAAATGCAGTACATAATTTGAATATAGTTGCCAGTGTGCTATGTTGTCAAAAGAAGGAGATGAAAGCTTCCTCTAATATAAATATCTATTCATAGGTCACTGCTTGTGCAAAATGGGATTGGCATATATGCACCCCCTTTAACCAAGAAGGTTAAGTCTTATTCACCAATGAAAAATAGCACATTATTGTGGGCTGTAAATTTGCAAATGTTATTAATTTTTTCAGTGACTTTACTAGGCAATGATATATTCAAAATCTTCCAAAACCTGTATTTTTTTCTTTACTCTGAATATTTTCTTCTTTAGTTCTATTCATGTAAGTCTTATTTCAGGTCTCAGTGAATATATAGGAAACTTTAGGCCTAAAATTACCTATAAATTATAGTCTATCTGTTTTATGGATCTGATTTCCATGAGAGATTAGCTGCTCACAAAACTGATTCTTATTATCCATCATTGACTTCAATCTTCCAATGAAATAGACTCATTCATCACTATTATTTTGATGACATTCATCTCTATCTTTACCCTCCTGGTTCTACTGGGGCCAATATGTTTCTAGAGGATCCGTATTCATAAAATGTCTCAAAAGGAATATCTTCTGCGTGGAGCTTCTGTTGATTGATCCTAGTAGTTCCAGTCCAACTACTACTACAGTGCTCCTTGTATTATGCATAATCACCTCTTAGGTGTTAAGCACTTAGCTACAAATACTGACCAGAGCCGCAGTATGAAATTCATCCAAAATTCAGTAAAATCAAATAACCAGTGTATTTTGGGAAACAAATTTTCCCTAGTTTTATCTGCATCATTTCACACATCTAAGTGAGGTCTAATCTTGTCTGAATCCAAACATTAAATATTAAATATAAATTTCAAATAGATCAATGTTCATGTTTTCAAAAAAAAGTTTCCTTAAATTTTGGGAGTAGTGTCATCGAGTCACAGTAAAATTTCATAGGAAATCTACGTTCCTATCTCTTTCCAGATCTACACAGAAAATCAGTATGAAATTTCACTGAAAATCGGGATTTTGGCAACTTCAGTTTTCATCAGAGTTTCTGTTTGTATATAGTTGCAAGATACATTGCTGTTATTATTACTGTCTTGATGCTGTAAATATGAAGCTGTGGCAGTGACAACTTGTTTGCACAGGTGGTTATGGCCTATCTATGCTGAATCTTGTAATACCTATACTGGATAGGTTAAAAACTGACAGAAAACTGTAATTTAATTTTAGTTATCCTACACAACTTTTCTTTTGTGCTCATGTTTTTTTCTATTGCAGTTAAACTTTTATTTGTTTTGTCTATCACAATAGAAACAAAAAAAGTTTTACAGTGTGGGGTAAGAATTTATTTCACATTTAGACAAAGTATTGCATATCCAAGACAGTATGTACAAAATCAAGACATATCTAGTTCACGTCTCTCACTCTTTTTTTTCCAGAGGTATAAAACCACATTACTGTAAGTATAACATAGCACAAGGCATTTACATTACAGTCTTAAGTCTTTCTTACATTAAGGCCTTTATCACCTGACACACCAGTTTTAAGCTTCCTAATACTAGCTCCTCATTGAGCATTTACCTAAATGATACCTCATTTGAAAATCAGCTGCATAACACAAATGAATCTGTAGACTTTTTCATCTTGTTCTAATAACTAATAGGAATTCTTCCTGTAACAGATCATGGAGAATAAGCACGTTGAATTACTCTAGAACAGCATTATCTGATTGTAGGATATTAAACTACAATTATATATATATTGTGGCATTATCTTTGATAATGGAAAGTAGGATCTTTAAACAAAAAAAACAAGGATAGAAACAGAGAAAAGAGTTTAGGATATTTGTATATCTGCTGCTCAAGATCTTATTCTAAATTTGATGTTCATAAAGCAGGAGAAACTAGCTGGGTAAAAAAGCAATAAAGTGTGCACATGACTCAGGCAATGTGGCACCATTATCTATACTATGGATCTGCTATGGAGTGTGGGTCTTCCAAAAGTCTCCAGCTTTATTTTATTGCTAATGAAAGAATATAATGAAGGTAAGAAAGGCTTTAAACTTATCCTATATTCTCACCATCATACGGTTTCTACACACTTCTTAGGTACATGTACAAAAAGGTGAATTATACGTAGGTTTTTGTTCTTGTACTGCATGATCTCCTATTTTTTCCTTACAACATATCTTTACTTTCACCTCAATGAGTTGCAGAGTAATTATGTGACTCTTATGCCAGCAAATTCATTCCTGTAGCTTGTTTCATGATAGAAGAGAAACCAAAATCAAAAGAAATGGTAGAAAGTTACCTTTACGTTAATTTCTTCTGGAGAAAATATTTCAGCAATAGTTGCTAGACATTTGAGAAAATTTGATTTAGAAATCCAGTCAAAGCACAGTAGTATGAAATTCTTACAGAGTCACACTTACATGGAAAGAATAAAGAACTCTAACTACAAGATTTTTATTTTAGCAATCTTCATTTAACATGCCACGTACCTGGTGTCTGAATGTGTCTACCAAAGAATGTGATTTGTGATGCTTTTTAAAGGTTTTTATATTAGTGGTCAATTTTTATACCTTCTTTAAATACCCCTTTATTTTTAAATAATTTAATAGATTTTATTTATTGGAAGTTTGGGGGTTTTCAATGATTTATAGATTTACTTTGTGCAGTTACCTATTCTCACCATAGTTATCAGCATCAGTGGTTGTACTATTGCAAATATAACTTCATAGATCATTCATCACAAGGTTGCTGAGTGTGTAATATTTGTATTATTAATGCAAATAGGTTTGATTTTATTTGGTAAAGTAATATTAAGATCCAAGTTCTAGTGAGCCCATCATTTTCTCATATACAATGATGATGAATTAAAATTTAAAATTTAATGTCCAACTCACTTGAAAGTTTATTTTTTTTTTCTATCTTTTACATGCTTACCGTGGAATAAATTATAATCCTACCTGTACATAGTGTGGATTTATTGCTTCAAATTTCTTCGTCTGATTAACTTCAGAGGCCTATGGTTGAAGTGCAAAATATGTAAAGCTGTACTCATGCAAGCAGTTGCAGAACTAGAATTCAAAGGTGTAAAATTGTTTAAAGACTCTTAATCTTTTAATAGCAGAGTATAACAAAATAGCTTTGGAAACATTCTCTAATATGCTATTTAATAAATATTCAGAATATTTATTAAATTAGTTATTTAATTCTTCTGTGTCATCCAAAATTACCAATGTATTCAAGAGAGTGATAGTTTCATGTATACAAAATACTAATAAAACATAATTGCCAAGAATTATATTTTACATTCTTAGTCAGTCACTATAAATACACTGTTTTTATTCATCCTGCATGGCAGTTTAATCAGTTTCTTTAATTAGTTATAATTCTACAAGCTTGAAAATCATATTCTTTTCATTTCTCATCATAGTTTTATTGTTGTATAATACCTAAGAGTGTTATTTCATATTACATTATAATTTTATAAATTCAGAATTCTTTTAACAAGAGGCAACATTCTCAAAAAATTTAGAATAAGGAATACTAATGCAGCAATAGGTACAGATGTAGATGCTGAATTATACGAAATTGCTGATCTTTCACTCTTCTGATGAACTATTTAGAGGACAAAAAAGGGAAAAAGTGAAACAACTAAAATATATTTTAACTAAAGGCACAATTATCATCAATGATTAGATAAAGAAGATTGGCTCCCTTTTAGTGGAGACAGAAATGATTCTGAGAAACACTTTATTTTTAATAAGTGGACAAAATAAACTCTGTCGAGAATATAAACATGGAAAATTAGCCTCCAATCTTCAACGTAAACTGATCATTCTCAGAGCATCATAAAATCATCTCCCAACTATCCTGAGTTGGGAGAGACTTACATGCTTCTTATTTTAGTGTAATTTCAATTTTAATTACGAGAATTAGAATATCAATTGAATCATATAAAAAATCCAAAAAAAAAAACCAAACCAAAAAACCCTCAGCAAAACAGTTTTTGAGGTGATTAAAGCTTTAACATTTCAATTAATTTTGCTTCATTGTTCTTGTTACCGTTGGCAACCATTGGGCAATGTCACAGCCTGTGCATCGTTTGAAGTTGTGTCAGATGTTGGCTCTTCTGAACCTAATTCTAAAGCAGCTGTACCTCTTCATAAAGTGGGTATGGAAACCTAGCACAATTCCTTAAGAATTAGATGTAGAAGTGAAGATTTTCAGTCCTCCTTTCCTAAGCCATTTTTGGGATTTATCTTCATGTTTTCACTGGAAGATACAGCTGATCAAATAAAGCAGTCATGGCACCACAGTTCTGCATAATAAATAGGTATTCAGACAGGTCCTTTTGCTTCACTCCCACTGAATTATCATCTTTGAACAATTTTGATTGAACCTAAGAGAACAATAATACTCTTTACTCTTCTTGAGTGAATGAAAGATTCACAGTACTCAAAGATTCTGGGAAACACAGAGATATTCTTGAATTTTGCTGTATTGCTGGCACTTGGTCTTTTTCTTTGTTCCTTTATATTAAGAAATTCTGTGATCTGAGGACAAATGCTCTCTGCTTTCAGATGTGACTGGTAAAACAGGATATTAACTAGTCACATTGTATAAGGCTCCCGTTGCTGATGGGGAGAGAAAAGAAATTAAGTATATGTGTCTTACATTATTATATACACCAGAGCTCACGTTCTAGCTCTGATGGCCCTTTGAATAAGTTATGAAAAATTCTAAACAGGTGACTGGGATGAGAAATTCTATTTTTCTTTTTACTAAATCATGTGAGTTTGTTTCTATTCAGTATTTCATATTTCTTCACAAGATCTTTCCTTAGTAATTCTAGTCCTGCTTGATTAAAGTACAAAAATTCAAGCAAATGTTCTTTTCAATTCAAGCTTTTGCAAGGAAGACACACCCAATCTATTGTTATTCTCTACCTTAAGATCAATTAAATTGCCTTAAGACTATACACAGTTACTAGAGAAAACTAATTTACAGAGAGATGGAGTTCACTTTTTTAACTGAGATATTACTAGAGGTTTTGTGTTAACATGAAGGTTATTTGGGATAAATTGAAGAAAAAATTTTGTTGCCTTGTGGCACACAGAAGCTGAAATTCAAATCTTCAGTCCCTATAAATCTATGTGCAAGAAAAAGAAGCTTTAAATTAGAAATTGAACTGTATGAGCAGGCAAGTATGAAGACCTGGAACTTGAGGAGACAAAAAGGACAGATCAAAGACCAGAGGATGTGAACATAAGCAAAACCAGCACAATACTGATATAAGCACCTAGAAATGGAGGGGAGATCACTTACCCCGGTGAGAAATGGAAATTACTCCCATGTGTTATGAACATCTCACAGATATGAGCAAATTACAGATTTTCTCAGGGTGCTTTCATGATGTAAAGCTGTTTGGCCTACTTAGAGGACCGAGAGCCCAGGACAAAATTGCCAAGAGAAGTGAAGGTTGTCTGGTATGATAACGTAAGAAGACACTCCCAATTTATTGTTCTTCTCTATCTTAAGATCAATTAAATTACCCTGAGACTATACACAGTTACTAGAGAAAATCAAAACAAAGCTGGGAGCTGAGCATGGTAGCAGGGTAGGAAGGAGCAATGGCTGCACCAACAAGAAGCAAGGATGCTGAGCAGCAAGTCTGGGTTAGGACCAGGTTTAGAAACAGGGATCAGATCAGACACAGTCCAGTGTTCACCCAGTAAGACTGCAGTGAAGAGGCAAATCTGAAGGCAAGCCAGGAAGTCAAACCAGAGAGTCACAGTCATGGTCAGGGAGGCAAACCAGGAACAGTTGTAGCTCCACTGAAGCACAGACTGGGACCAGTACTATCCCAGTTTAAATGCAACTCCCAAGGAAAGGAGAAGTAGGCCCTGCCTTCCAGCTCCCTTCACAGCAGCTCTTGTCAGGGAAGGAGGTGACCTTGTCTTCATCCAGCTGAACTCCATCCCTTACCCCCT
This sequence comes from Sinosuthora webbiana, assembly GCA_013397395.1. NCBI lineage: Eukaryota > Metazoa > Chordata > Aves > Passeriformes > Sylviidae > Sinosuthora > Sinosuthora webbiana. The sequence continues at coordinate 35,435 of VXBN01016632.1, forward strand.
GGAGGGAGGATATCCCCAAGGTCCTGGAATCTTTTTACAACTTCCAGAAAATAGTCTTAGTTTAAATAATAGCTTACATAGTTTAGTAACAGTCTAAATAATCGAGGAGTTGGATGTGGCTTTTCTATAAATTATTTAAACACAGGGTAAAAACCCAAACAAATCCAAACCCCAAAATGAGTACGGGAAACGAGTCATCAGAAGGCAGATTACATAGCTCTTTTTTGAATGATATTCAGGCAATGTTCAGTGTATCCATTTCTGAGACACATTTGCTACATTTGTATCATGACTTCAAATATAGGCCTTATTTTGATTAGTAGAAGTTGGTAAGCATTTAACACACAAACATCAAAACTGAGTTAATTTTCCATCAGCAAGATTCAAGAAGTTACCATTGACTCTGTATTTATGTGTGAAAGTGAATGTCACGAAACTGAAAAGACAGCAATATGGAATCTAAATTGTGATTTTACATAAGTAGAGAGGTTATAGGAGTGCTTCAGTTCCCATTTTCATTCATCCAAAGTAGGGCATAACCTAAGGTACCTGTGCCAGCATGGGTCCTCTTTTACGAGTCAATTTCAGTTAGCTGAAATAAGAAGATGGGAACTAGCTGTTATTCTTTGTACACCTCTTTTCACTAACATGCATATCATAGTGTATGTAATGTAATTTAACCAAAACATCCCATTGGTCACAAACTCCATTCAATTTACAAGCAGCTTAAAATGTAAATCACCTATATCTAAATAATAAGTAACATCTTAACATTATAACCACATTTTTCTACCTTACTCTACTGTGCTAAAGCATTTGTGGCCTTAAAACATGCTGTTAATACCTTAATTGTAATTGACAAGGCAATTTCCTGTCTGGTGTTGTGTAAAAAATACAGAGCACCAGCCACAAACTTTTAATTGCCATGTTAATTCTTCTAATTATAAGTGGCAGCATAATTAGCTAGAATATTGCCCTAAAAATGTGTCTTGTATTATTCTATTTTTTGCACCATGGCAAGAGTTGGGTTTTTTTCATTCCATTTAATAAGTAAAACATTCTTTAAGTTTCTGACATTATGCAAGAATTTTTTTTTAATTCACTGTGCCACATTTAAGCCTTTTTTATGATAATCCAATACGATATGTAATCCAATATCAAAATTTCCCCATTGTTGTATTTTTGGAAGCTGAAGAGTTTTTCAAAACCAAGAATCAGCTAACATAAGCATCCAAATTCAATACCAGCTTTAATAAAAATACTGTCTGGCTCAGCATTTATGCTAATTACATTATAACTCATTCCATCAATCAGAACAAGACACTGGAATTAATAAATTTAGGGTTTTTAGATTTAGTTTTAAGACAGGTGCAAGTAAACTCTAATTAACTTCAATAATTAAAAATCCTTATTACTTTGCCTGAGTAACTTGTCTATATGATGTACAGACAGGAGATTTATCCCTTAGGACAGTGATTGCTGTGAATTTTTTTGTTCCCAAAGCACTAGCTTTAGATTTTGCAGTCTCCATAGTTACAATGTACATGAAGAGTCCTTGTCTCTTTCCCTTCTGGAGTTCCATCATCCTTTATATCAGGAAGAACCTCACTGTAAGTTCAGCCACCATGTCTGTCAATATATGAAATAATTTTAGCACTTGTCCCTCATGATAATCCAGAACAATAATAAAAATATGTCTATATTTATTATATTATTAAGTTCTTACTCAGTTTTCCCTCATCCTATACTCAGTCAGTCTCCTGTAGGTTTGTAATCACTCTAAGACTTGGCCAAATGCCACAAATAATGTAAGTTAGTTTGATTCTTTTCTTCAAAAGTTTACCTAGCTTGATTAAAATTTGATTTTACAGTATATAGTATGGCTTAGAATTTAGAAATCCCCTTCTCACTATTACCAATATTTGAACTCCTGTATCAGAACAGTTTTGAAGAATGAAGGATTTTAAGAAAAATTCTTTCTGATTGAAGTTTAACAAGAAATAAATTCTTGAAATTTTAGTACACTGACATATAAACTTGATTTCTGACAAGAAACAATAGTGATTTCAAAATTATAGTCACTTGTTATGGTTTTTGTACTTGAACCCCATCCAGCAGTGTACCTGATCCACCATATATGGAAAAGGAATTTATTGCTGTTTCTCAGTATCAAAGAAGAAAAAGTTCATACTGTCATTGATTTACCTTCAAAAAGAAAATTGTATGTGGCTTATGAGTAAAAGACTTTTTTCTCACTTTCTCCATTAGTGTTCCCTGTGTGGTTTCACAACACTTTTTAAAGTCTGCCAGCATAAATCAAATGTTTGGTTGTCACAAGAGCCCACTGATCTGATAGTATAAATCCTTGATTACAGTAATGCGTCATAACCATTAAGTCCCAATGAAATAGTTAACTAACACAGGTGGTAGCCTACTAACCATCTGCATTTTGAATAAATGATCCTAGAAAAGGGTGCAGAAGATAACAACAACAGCTGAAGTGCGCATTCTTTCCTTACTTTTTGTTTTCTTTTATTTTTCTTTTGTTAACCCCCAAATAAATCAGCTATCACACTTTTGTCAAATTGTCAGTATATTCCTATCCTTTCATTTGAGAAAGAAGTATACATATACCTAGAAAATAGATTGATTACCAGATTGCCTGAAAAAAATTAATTTATCTATAATTTCTAGTAGTAGATGACCACTTATTTGTGTGGGACACCACTTTTTATTATTTCATCTTCCACTTGAAAGCAGTATCTTTTATATTTAGCTTATGCTTTTCTGAGTCATCTGTGATGCCGAATTTTTATACTGAATTTCTACAAAATATTGTAATGCAGTTCATGTATAACAGTCTTTTTTACAGTATTAGACAATTATAAATCAACTTGTCCTGAAGACAAGAGGTATCTTTTACAGAAACACAGTGTTATTCATTGAAATTCAACTTTTTGGGTAGAAGAATGCTGAAGGACAGGTAGAAATGTTAAAATGTCATGAAAGTATATCTGCTATTGTATTCAGCAAGAAAAAGAGCAAATATTAAAATTAAAGTATTTAGGAACCCTTTTCATGTTTTTTAAAAGAAAACAAAAACATTTTTCTTATTTTTATAAGTAGGCAAAATGTCTATATCCATAGATTTCTTGACACGTATTGTGACCAAACTGGAAGCATTAATGTGAAATTAATGGGTAGATTGCTTTTCTGATGACATTAAAGAAAGAAAAAGTATCAATCTAGTAACTTATTTTAATTCAATAAAAAACAATATTAAAACTGAATTCTGAGAAATTATTTGTTGTGAACATAAAATGTATATTTGGAAAATAATACCCAAATTATAGTTGTATTTGCTGAGTGATTAGCAAATAGGCCAGAGCTCAACCAAAGTAAAAACAATTGTAAATAAGTTTTGCAAATAAAAAAATAATTCCCAATTTCTAACAGTGAAAAACAAGTGTGTCACAGAAAAGTTTTCTCTATCTACTAATTATGTACTTCATTAAACTTGCTGGGTTGTGAATTGTCTGTAGAGCTGAACAGAGGAGATAAAGTCTGTTCTTATTATTTTATTTATTTATGCATGTATGTATTTATTATTTGTATTTCCTAGGGACGTAAACACTTTTAAAAGGGATTTCCCATGGCTTGCAAGAGTCCACTCTTTTATAACCAAGTGTGTGGTCAGTCAGGGGACCTTTTCTACTTACAATATTTTTCTGGTTCTTGATAGAAGTTGTGAACTAGATTTCTTAACAAAGGCTATATCATCTAGAGTTCTACATGTCTCATCTATAATTTCCAGATAAATTCTGCTAAAAATAATCTGATTATACTGTGAAGCCCTTCATGCAGAATGCCTTCTAAAATATTTAGAGACATGAACTGTTTAGTATTCATTGTTTATTTATGTTTTCTGACGGTTCAAATTTCACAATATGAACATTGGAAAAAAAATAAAGAGGGTCTTTTTTACATTTGGAATTATTTTTTCCCATGTTGTATGAAAAATTTTACAGACTTTCAAAGGTATTGATATCCAGAATATTTTAAAATAGACTACAGTAAGCTTCATATGACAGCTGAAAAAATGTTTGCAAGTAGAAAATTTATTTTTTGTGAATTTAATTTTCTTACCTGTTTCATTAAATACTTTTAATTTATTTTTTTAGCTGCAAAATAAACCTGGAACTACAAAACTAATCTAATTTTTTCTGTCTCTGAATAATAATCAGTAGTAATGATTAATGTGGTTTTATTTCCGCACTTACAAGCACCTGTTCTGTTACAGGTATCTTGCTTGTTATCATCATTTACTAGTCATTAATAAGAAAACAACTTAAGAATGGACTTTGAAATTTCTAAGATTGTTTGTTTAAGCAGTATTGTCAAGATCCAATAATTAATTTGAACAGTATAAGTAACCTGAGGAAGAATTGCAGTGGAAAAAGATTACTGAATATATTTAATCAATTTCCTGGCACTTAATTATTTATTTTCATTGAAAATTGAGTTCAAATATATCTACCAATATATAATCTTAATTATTCTTAATATAATCAGGTAAATTGCTAAGTGACTCCATGTCTCAGATAGAGATGGTAGCATTTACAAGTAGAAAATATCAAGACTGTTTAAGATAATTGGAGACTTTTTTAAATCAGAAGGAAATACCAAATTACAGAATGTTCAAAAAGGCTTGACAGGAAAAAGAAAGTATAGCTGTGGCTATTTCCATGAAAGATATCGAATTTTCAAGTGTTTATCACACCCTCAAATCCTTCTTAGCAGTACTGCTCTCAGTGACTTCTCGCAGTTTATTCTTATGTCTGGGATTGCTTGTTAAACTTCATAAGGTTCTCATAGGCCCACTTCTTGGGTTTTTCCTGGCCCCTCTGGATGGCACCCCCCCTTCTGTAGCGTCAGCTGCACGGCTCAGCTCGTGCCACCTGCAATCTTGCTGAGGGTCTGCTCCACCTCACTCTCTGTGTCATTGGTGAAGATATTGAAAGGCACCGGTCCCAAGGCAGAGCCCTGAGGACTCCACACATTACTGGCCTCCACCTGGACATAGAGTCATTGACCACAACTTTCTGGCTGTGCCCATCCAGCTTAACAACAAACCTACCCTTTCTACTAGTTCAGGTCCCCTGAAAATACCAAAGAAATGTCACTGCCAATTTATCTTGTCAAACAAATAGCTTTACAGGTCAGGTCTGGGGATTAATTGCAGACATCTAGGTGAAATGAATGTTACTTCCATCAATGACCAAAACTATTCTATGAACTCCAGTGGGAGGTATTGTGAGTAACTCATGTTTATCTAAATAAATATAAGAGTTTGGTATAAAGATTAAGGTTCTGATGTGGATCAGCAATTTATTCCAAGAGTAATTACACTAAATCAATAGGAATTAGACATCTGTTTTCAACATCAGAAACTTACCTCTGCAATCCATCATCTAGCACATTTTTTGTTACCCCACTGCACTTCTCACGCCTAGGTAAGCACTACATACATCATATCAAGTTCTCACTATGGAAATTAACCACCTGGGTATGTATGTATTCTTGAGAAGGGAATTAGTCCAATTGCTTACAAAAATTAATAAATACATTTTTGTTCTATCAAATATTTTCTAGTGCTTGTCAACCATGTTTCAAACCTATTTGATTCTCCCATTCCCGTTCTGGAACTTAGTTTCATTTTTTTTCTGCCTGCACTTTCCCTGTGACTCTGGCTCTTGTTTTATTGTTTTTTCTGGCTCTGGTGATTTTATTCTGAAAAAAATTATATATCAGACTTACTGGGAATGCCTATGAGTTAGGGAAGACACGAGTTGTGTATTGCCTAGGGCCTGTCAGCTAACAAAAAATAAAAAAGCCTCAAATGATAAATGCGATAAGTGTGAAGGTATTGCAACGTTTTAAAGTTTGTAGTAGGTATTTTTGATGCTGGTAGCAGCTGTCATTTGAGTTTGGGAGTGTGACAGAAAAGTTCCTATGTTTTCTTTCTCTGCCATAGCCAGTAGAGAAGGAAAATGGTCATTCCTTGAACACATTAAAACTTGATGTTTGACATGTAGGTGTGTTTATATACAAATGAGTCAGCAGCCACTTTTGGATCCTTGGGTTAGAAATGTTTGGTTCAGTTACTTGGGCAGGCTGTGACTTTGTCTGGCAGGGCCCTAGGTGTGACTCCTCCAGGCAGTGACAGTTCACTCACTGTGCTACAGCCACCTCAGCCCACAGCAGACACTGCTCTCTGTGTTATTTGTTCTGCTGGTGGAGATGGCATTTCTGTTCTGATCTATTCTGATCTATTCTGATCTATGCTATTTTTACTTTCCTTACGAAAAACAATACTGTAATTCATGAGGTTTTTCTCATAAAGTACCTAATGCTTAAAATATTGTTTATTAATTACTGTGTTATTAAATGGATTGTAACATTTAAATAATGGATTCCACACAAAAATCATTTAAGGTTCTTCTAAATTATGAAGAAAATTAAGCTATGTGAAAAGAGATATATCATCTGTGTTTTGCATTGGAACACTAATACTTACATCCAGATATAACATATTTTTATTAATAACAATAATAATTGTTTTTATTATTGTTGCTGTTGTTTTCCTTATAATAATTTTTCCAGGTCTTGAAACTGAGATGACAAAGTAAAACCACTTCTGTGTGGTGAGGCTACAAGATGTAGAACAACATCTGTTTCAAGGGTATTCAATTTCATTGAATTCAGAACAAAAAAGTATTAGAAAATTATCTCAGGATATTGCTCTACTGTAACCATTCAAAAAATAAGCAACATAAGGAATTGATGAATTCATCCCTAAATAACTTCTTTGTTAATACATTATTCTATAGTATATTATAGAATATATTATATTCTATAATATATTTTTCTAGGTTTTTATGGAGCACTTATGCTGAAATAAGCTATTGCACTAGTTGTTTTTTTCCTATCCTTGGTTTGCTTAGGTTACACTAAAACAAGCTGCACAAGGAAATTGTAATTAATAATGTAAATTATCTGCTAAAATTTATGTCACAGATCTTGTAGATAAATATATGTGAACAATTTCTATAATGAGTAGTATCTACAAGGAAAAAAAAAAAGAAAAAAAAAAAGAAAAGATGTACAATAATCCTTACTTTCTACATCCTTATATCCTCTTGCAATACTTCTGTATCCAAAAAGCAGTTTATTGCAAGAGCACATTCTTGAGTTATGTCAGGGATTTTCTTTTGTTCTTGTGTAGACTCATACATGATTGACTCTTGCTCGTATTTCTGTATTCTGCAATTTCAAAAGATTTTTGAAACAAATTTTTTTCCTAAATCATCATCCATCAGGAATAAACAATGAACTTTTTTATCACAGTCCTCTCAGTCCAATTGTTTTGTTTCAAGTTTAAACAGTGACCACATTGGCACAATTTTCTCATTTCTTTTTGCTCTTCCTAAAATGAAAAAAAAATCTTTTCATTCAGTGAGCATTGCTTCAATGACCAGACTGCAGATATTTACTTTATCTGATAAAGCAAAAAGCTCTGCACTGTTTAGATTCATTGAACCTTTATTCATGTCAGACAGAATGGAAGAGGTCAATCTGATGTGGTAGCAGTGACTTATCCTACTTCTCCCAAGTGTAAACTGTCCAGCACTGAGACTCTAGTCCCCTTTCTCCTCTTTGAATAATTGATTTGACAGAAGGAGAGGAGCACCTGCTGGTGGGAAGTTACCATCCCTGTAGGTGCAGACCTTTGCCTACTTGGCATAAATGCTTCTGTTTCAGCCTGATTTTGAGAACATTTTCAGAAGAGCCTTGTATAGAAGAATTGGGAAGAATGTGACATAAAAAGTAAAATATAAGCTATTTCCTTTTTTTCTGTCTCATATGGATTTAGTAGTTAAATAGCAAAAATTTGTGTTTAATAATTTATTTAAAGTTTATTTATGGCTCAATGCACATGCTCAGATTTTCAATAATTGCTGTGATTAAAGGAGCAAAAGACCTTCATATAAGTTCTGCAAAAGGAGTTTTTAATAAAAACTCTTATGACCTCAGGCCATGATCATGGACAGGAAAGCCAGCTGATCATAGTGGCTGCATATAAAAACAGTAATGATTTGGATAATTTTATAATTTATTGTTTAGATTTCATAATTATTTTGTAAATGGCCATGCACCCTGAAATATGGCTTGAACTAGTCTTCCTAAGCACTGAAATTCCTAACTGAATTAGCATTTGTAGTCATCTGCTTTCCACCTGAAAAGTGAGGAAATTAAACATTTGCAGGCTTGCATTTAAAGGCCTATATAAATAACTGGTGCCTGCAAATGACCTTCAGAAGCTTCTTTGGGGCTTTGAAGAGGACCATAATTTCTCAGTGGGGTTTGTGGACTGGATCTGAAATGTTGATCATGGAAAGCATGCACCTTTCAAGTCTGATTGTTGTTGAGGTGAGCAATACCATCCTCTACTCACTCTGGCCTTCCATGGTCTATAACTATAGTATTCCCTCTAGGCAGTAAAAACTACCATACAAAGATATTAATCAGGGATTTTATTACTCTTTGATATTTAATTATTTTCCAACCACTGTTACTTCTCCTGAAAATCAAGAAAAATCCCACCAGCTAAGCAATGCCAAAAGCACAGGATGCTCCACTGAGAAACCTATAGATCACTTTCTCTGTGGAGAATATGGCAAGTAAGGAGTCTGTGAAAGCAGGATTCCTTCATTTTAGCATGTTCTAATGATGTTCATCACTTGAGGAGCAGAAACTGCTTGGTTAATTAGTCAACATACACAAGCTTAAATCTTTCCCTTTTCCTTTCTAAAATCTCTCCCAACCACATAAACTATGTTGCTCCACCATGCTGGAGACATACTCTAATATTAAGTTTTTAGGGATTTTTTCTTAAGAGCTTTCCAGTGTCTGATGGTTTGTGCTTCTTAGTATTTATTTGAGTAACCTGAGTAACCCAAGAATAATTATACCCAATGTCAGACCTGTGTAGTGACATGGGGATGGATGGTGGTTGCCTTACCCTTCCCCGAAAAGCATCTCTTCTCAAGAAGCACCTTGGGTGGGCACACAGGCGGTCACTCAAGTCCACACACACATGGATAGCTCAGCGAAGGAAGGCAGGAAGGTTCTCCTGTATAGAGTTCCAGTGAGGTTTATTGCATCCACACACACTGAAGGGTTCCAGGAACAGAAAGACCCAGATCAAAAGACTGCCTAGGGTTAAGTATTATTGTTACAATTCAGGACAGCTTAAATAACAATACGTAAAAACTCTGTTTTTTTTGGAGGGCATTATGGCAAAAGTTTATTGAGAGGCACATCCTTTTATACAGTGTTTTGGTACAATGAATATTATTGGTCATATAGAACAACACCTCCTGATCGTTTCTTACAAATAAACAACAAGTTAGAAAAAAACAGCACCCGCTAATGGTCTTACACCTTCCAAGGATTGTTTTTGGTTCTTCCTCACAATCACATGCTAGTGTGGGAAGACACTAAGTTCCCACAGGCTCTGCGGCCTGATGCCTAGGATTTTCTCCCTGACCAGGGTGTCAGTACCCACAAAGTATGGGGGTCAGGAGCCAATGGTGTGCGGGCACAGGGGTCGTATGAGGGCAAGGCAAAGGGCAATGACCTGTAGGGGACATGAGAGCAGGCCATCAGAGATACCACAACCAGTGGGGAAACAGGGAAAGGAGAAACCTCTCGAACTAGGGACATATATGAACAATACAGCTGGGCAAGGCCAAGGGGCCAACGGGAAAAGCAAAACTGAGGCAGATTAACATGGTGCTTCAGAGCACTGCACTGCATTGCCCTGGAAGTTCCCCTTATAGGCTCAAGGGTCTCGACAGACATCTTATGTGGGGAGGTCATCTCAAAGGTTTTGTGCAGCTTCATCTAGAACACACAGCTATGGCAAATGGTAGCTGTGGTTTGGCTCCTGTCTTCCAAGCACTTGACTGTGACTTTATTTTTTTCTTGCCATTTTCTTTGAAATCTGTGTCACATCCCTCGCTATTCCATCTTCTGCTTTCTAAAAATCTATAAAGCTTGTCAGTAAAGCACACATTTTACATAGATATTCACCATATCCAAGGTTTACTCTACTCATAGATGCTCAGACCACCAGATTTAACTTTGGAGCTTTTGTGACTGTGGGCTTTATACACAACATTTAAGGTTGGGGAAGCTTCAGGTGATGCCTTCTGGAAAACAACCTGAGTTGAGGGGATATTCAGCACAGATTTTTTCCTCATTTCTTTCACAGGTGAAAACTGACCCTTGTTTCTTGCTTTTACTGAGGAAAATATTCAGTTTGGCTTTGAGCGAAACACAGAAATGAAATAAAATGGTGGAAAGCTAGACTTGAGGACACTGATCCAAAGTGTGAGTAGTTAATAATCTTCCATAATATTTTTTTGTATATTGATAACTGAGGGTCTGTCCCCTTCTGCTTGACTTCAGACAAAATGAACAAGTCCTTCTTTCCCTCAATCAAAGGATTCTGTAGAATCATAACAAAGATTGTCAGCGTGCCCTCAAAACAGCTGATTCTGGAGGAACAATGTAATTCAAACATTTTTCAGGGACAACCCAAGACAACTGAGATCAGCTGATTGGCTAAAGATATTTATGAGGAAAAAGGCAACAATCCTTTTTGGACAGTTATTTTCATTATCTGTAAAAAAGTATTTGCAACAATGGCAGCTGATGCTGAAAATTGAATATATCCATGTAGATATTTAGAAGTTCAGTACAGTAAAATGTGTGCAGATTTCCAAAGCACAAGCCTTTATCATAACTGTGTGAAAGACAAGCTTTACAATTCTCATTATCTCAAGGTTTTTACTTACTGAAGCTGCAAATACATTGACTGTCACTAATCATGACGGTTTGTCATAGATTCCATTTCAGGTACGCCAGTGAAGAGAATCATTAGATAGCTTTGATCTGCAGAAGCTTGGTTTTATTAATGCTCTGGACACATTTGTCAATCCCACCCCAGCCTTCCCTGCCACTTATTTTCCTATTTTTTTCAGATTGTTGGTGATGTGGGTAGATTCTGCTGTATTTATAGGCAAAACTTGATTTATGTTTTGGACTCTCTATTTTAATTTATGGGGAAAGTACCCAAAGTCTCAGATCAACACCTACAATTCCCAGCTTTGAAGAAATAAGTGTAAATAAATATTAAAACTGGAATAAGGCCAAACTCAGTTCTAGACTGCCAAAGAAATATTAGAAGATAATAATCTTCAGTCAATTAAAACTGTAAATCTACTTTACGAAAAGCTACATTAGCATGTAGATTGAGATGCCTTTTGCATCTTGCATTTTGATACAGTTATTACACTATTCAATTTCAGTACCACACATTAATAAATATTGGGTTTTCTCAGTGCAAAAAAAATCTTTTCCATAAAACACAATAAATATAAGAAACAAAAAGTCATTACAGCAAGATAAGCAAGACCATTATACTTAACAGTGAACACAAGTGCTGAAAGGAAATCATGATAATCTTCAGAGCTCTGGTCTTGATCCTTTTGAATCACAAACTCTCATCTCACTTGAATGAACTGCAGGTCAATCAAAAGTACTTGTTCAAAACTGGTAGATACTTATTTTATCAGAAGGTTTGTGACTACAATATAAAGAAAACCTAACCAATGATGAATTTGAAAACTGATGTATCAATAAATCAAGGCATGGTATTATCACCTTTAGAAAGAAAACCTCACTCTATTCTTTAAGCTTTGATTCAAATAATGAAAACCTCTCCAAAGTTTGTTGTAAGAATGGATAGTAGATTATTGCTTCTGTGGCAGTTTTGGCTGGGATAGAAACAATTTTCTTCAAAATTGCTGATATGGAGCTGTGTTTTGGATTTGTACTGAAAACAGTGTAAATAACTCAGGGATGTTTTAGCCACTGCTGAGCTGTGCTTGCACAGATTCAAGGACTTTTTGTTTCTCACCCCATCCCACTAGAGAGTAGACTAAGGATGCACAAGAATCCGGGAGGGGACACAGCCAGCACAGCTAATTCCATCTGACCAGAGGGATATGCCATACTGTATGACATTGTATTCCTATATAAAACTGGGAAAAGAAGTACAAAGGATGTTCAGTGATAGCATCTGTCTTCCCAAGTCACCATTTTGCATGACACAACCCTGTTCTCCTGGAGATGGCTGAACACCTGCCTGCCCACTGGAAGTGGTAAATGAATTTCTTGTTTTGCTTTGCTTGTGTGCATGGCTTTTTCTTTTCCTATTAAAATGTGTCAACCTCAGACCATGAATTTTCTCCTTTCAACCCCTTCCAATTGTTTCCCCATGCTTGGTGTGGGTGGAGTAAACAAGTGACTGCCTGAGCCTTAGGATTGGTCTGTGAAATCTCTTAGTTACAAACTGGGCTGAAACCATGGTTGGGGTGAAACCGTGACAGCTCCTTATGGTGCAATATAGCTTTTTATGCAAAATAAAAGCAATTCTGATCCACAGAATCACAGAATGAACTGGTTTGAAAAAGATCTTTGAGATCATCAAGTTCAGCCTATGACCTAACCTAACACCTGCTCATCAACTAAACCATGGCACTGAGTGGCACATAGAGTCTTTTTTAAAACAAGTTCGGGGACAGTGACTCCACGACCTCCCTGAGCAGATGATTCCAGTGCCCAATTATCTTTCAGTGAAGAATTATATCCTGACATCTGACCTAAACTTCCCTTGGTGCAGCTTAAGACAATAACTGTTTTACAATAACTGTGAAAACCTTATATGACATAGCGCCAAGTTTACTCTGTAGCAAGGACTATAGATTTAACTCTGTACTCAGTTTCATCAAAATAAATCAGGAAAAATACAATTCAAGTGACACGAATTTCTCTAGTCAGCCAGCACAATACATTCTGGATCAGCTCAAACAGAAACTTCAGTTTTAGAACTCCTAAGAGATTGTAAAGGGCAAAGGAAGTGAATGGCCGATTGAGTAACATTACCTCTTAAATGAAAAATACCCACTAAGTCAAATTATTTTTAGAGAGGAAGGAAGGTGGCAAATGTGATTTTTTCTGTGAGGAACAATGGAGGGATTTTCAAGGAGCCTTACTAATCTACTGCTTCCATAAATATTCAGTACATTATAGTTGCTAGTAATGTATTGGTGGTGTTAAACTTAACATTTGCTCAAATTTTTTTTTCTTCAATTCTTTTGCTTTCTCACTTCTCATTAAATAGTATTTGAATACGTCTCTTAGCATTTTCTTTTGCAAACAGCATGTCACAATGTAGAGCTTTCTTGGCATTCTAATCAATGAGATGCAGTGTATTTTACCAGCACAAAGAAAACCTACTTTAATTGAGAATTATTGTTAGCCTCTTCATCCTTACTGTTGAACTATGCAGGCCCTTATCACATTAGTATTGCACGGCCTAGAAGAAGGGTAATTGCATCATCAGTCTCTCTTGTTCAGTTTCTGTCACAACCCTTTTAACATGCTCATCCTTTCCGTTTCTTCATGATTTCATTTAATATTCACCTGGGTTAGAATCATATCAGCTGCAAGAACTTTCTGAATTAACAGCTTCTGTAGCTCTACTCTAGATTTCTTTCTCATTAATTAAGGGGAAACAGACTTTGTTAAATAAAAAGTGTCCTTTTGAATTTTTATGGCCAAATAGATGGATACTGAATTTTTAGTTTGGAGTTTGAATTTGAAATACAAACAAGTAACCTAAGTCTGTCTTTAATAAAATCACAGAGCATGATTTTCTCTATAGTATAATCCTTTAGATACCTACTGAACTTTCATTCCCGTCGGAGAGTTAAAGCTGTTTAAACGTGCCAACATTGTGGCAGTTGCATATATGCATATTTTTCGATTGAATGTTTAAGAGATGACAGATAATAAAGTTGCTGAAAATAAGAAAAGCTGAATCTTGCTTCCAAATTTCCATTGACAATATGGGATCCTTGCATTTCATATTTTCAATGGACGAAATAGAGGGAAATGTAGGGAATCTTATTATTAATGGAGGCAAACCATTTTTAATTATATCATATATTTTCAGATATCTATTTATGTCATAATAATTAAAAATAAATATATAAAAAAGTGACAAAAATAATTATAAAAATTACTTATGAGAGCTGATAGAGATAGCAAGATATTTGCCTTTTTCATCTCAGATGGCTTTGATTTCCTAATGGTGTGTATGTGCCTATAGACAGACATAGATATAACATAAAATACAGAAGTTCTCTCTATAAGTACAAAGCCTTACTCAGACACAGGCTCCTTGATAATTATAGGCAAGGAAATGAACATCTGGATGTTAATGATACAAATACTTTGATTCAAGTCCTTTCAAAGGTAAAGGTTATGTCACTAGTATTCATAAAAAGTGTTTGAAAAGTCTTATTTCAGTAATTGGACTACTTACAGAGTTGAATACTGTCTGCAAGAGAGGAAGATAAAGATATCGCTAAAAGACACTTAAAAATGTTTGCTGGTGGGACTCCCTCATTTCAAGCCATTTTTCTGAACTTGGTACTCAGGTGAGGTGAAACAGATTCCTTAAAGGCCTGAACGATGCCCTAGGAAACAGTTCAGATTCCTACCTTGCCTGGAATATTACGTATTTCTTTGACTACTGTGATGCTGTCTTTCCATGTTAGATCTAGTAGTTGTAGCATTATTTCTTCAGAGAGTGATGGAGGGAGCAGGATGGAATTGTGAACTAGACATGGTCTGCTGCATGAGTCTTATGGGAACATATTACTTCAGGGACTAATCCCAAAAAAATCTAACACTTCTGCAGCCAGCCTGATTTTTCTTCTTTATTTTCAGAATTCGTCTTTTGGGAGAAAGAGGGAGTATGTAAAACGAAGAAGTCAGAAAAACCCCTAGGGAGTCATGTCACCAAGGAGAAAGCCCAGGAAAGCATAAATATATTGTGAATTGAGACTGCTGGTAACTGATACCAATTACTTTCAAATCCATTTACTGACAACCTGAATATCTTTAAAGAGGAATGCACATTGCAGTAGGGAAGAAAGATATGTAGAACAGAACATTATACTCACACTCACAAAGTAGTAATTTTTATTTTCAGAGAATGACTGTAAAGTATCCAATTTAATATCATTGCAGATACTTTATGTTCACCTGAACATGTCTAAGAATATAATATTTCAGAATTTTCATTGTTTTTCTCAGCCATATCTTTCACTTTATGCTATTTCACTTGTATATATGGCTTCCAGCCTTATTGTTTATTGACTGTGTAATTTTTAAATGGCTTAAAGATTACACAAAAAGAGGTCTCCTTAAAACTAAATTTAGATGATATTCTGAACATGTCAATTTCTTGATTAGGTTCAAATATTTTAGTTTAGTAAGTCAAATTAACTTATATGTCACAAAACTTCCTTCCAGCTGTTCTACCAAGAAACGTGGCAAAACTATGAATTCAAAGAGCAACAAAAGTAAATAATGCAAGAAACTGTATTAACTATAAGCTCATATAATCACTTCAAAATTTATGATAATTTAACAAGTTAAAATAATTAGATATGACCCTGAAATCTGCACTTGTGGGCCAGAAGGCTAGTAGTATCCCAGGCTGCACATAAATAAATGTGATTGAGGGAGCTTATTTTCCCCCCTCTTCCTTGCTCTTGTGAGATTCCACCTGTAGGACTGTGTCTGGCTGTGCAGTCCTCAGTACAGGAAATGCATGGACCTCTTACAGTAGATATAGAGAACAGCTACAGAATTTATCAGAAGACTGTAGCACCTGTCCTAGGAAGATGGACTGAGAGAACCAGTGTTGTTCTTCCTGAAGGAGAGAAGGCTCTGGGGAAAGCCTGTTGGTTACAAGAAAGATTGAGAGACACTTTTTACAAGGCCCTGTTGTGACATGAAAAGGAGTAATGGCTTTAAATTAAAACAGGGGAGATTTAAGTTGTATTTAAGAAATTATTTACTGTGAAGGTGATGAAACACTGTTATAGGTTGCCTCGAGAAGTCGTCTAAGTGTTCAAATCCTTGTGTGTAAAATCAGATTGGATAGGGCTCTGAGCAATCTGGTCTAGTGGAAAGTGCCATGTCCCTACCCATGGCAGAGGAGTTGGAACTAGATGGTCTTTAAAGGTGAAATCTAACCAAAACAGTTCTGTCTCCATGATTACAGAATTATTATATTTGGATTCCATGCTAGCTCTATAAACCTTTATAGAGCTTTAACTGTATTTCTTTGTCATCTTGTGAGGATTACAGAAAATAGTGGAAAAATTAAAAAAAAATCAAAAAAGGGAGAAAAAAAAGAGCTGATGAGCATCTGTTTAATGATTTAAACTCCAAGTGTCCACGTAGAATATTCTGTCTTTTGGATAAACTACAAGACAGAAAAGATTAAACAGTATATGAACAACAAATATCACTGGGTCAGTCACAACTGTTTTGATCTTTATGTTGGTTTATTATTTTTTGCCTTGGCAGTGCCCTAACAAATTCGTCAACATATTCAGCCTCTTGGAATAAACACTTAGGCTGATAAATGAACAAAATCACTGAACTGTTGGGATTGGGACCTCTAGAGATCATCTAGTCCAACTCCTCTCCTAAAGCAAGTTTACCTAGAGCAGATTGCAAAGGATTGCAGCCAGGTGTGTTTTAAATATCTCCAGAGAAGGAGACTCCAGAATGTTTCTGTGCAGCCTTTTCAATGCTCTGTCATTGCCAATATAAAGAAGTTTTTTGTCATGTTCAGATGGAACCTCCTGTATTTCAGGTTTTTTCCCTTGCCCGTTATCCTATTGCTGGGCACCACTGAAAAGAGTCTGTCGCCATCCTCTTCACACCCACCCTTAGGATATTTGCATGTGTTCCTTATCTCAAAGAACAGGAGAAATATGAAAAACTTATTTGAGGCACTATTAAAAAGAAAGAAATTGCTAATGCTGTCCATTTTAAGTTTTCTATTAGTTTTTCCTGTCCATTCTGACAATTAAATATTTGAAATATAATATAAATTACCATCAATTAATCTCACATGCCAAGAGAGTAATAAGAAACTAATTTTTTCATAAAGAAAAATTAATCAAATAAACCATATAAACAGGACAACTAAATTCTGTTTTCATTATACCTTTCCACCGCAGAATTGCACTGAATAAATCATGGATGCATTGCCAATGTGAAATCCATTCCTTTCTACCTATTATTTTGTACAGTCTCTAATTCCCTTAAGGTATTATAAATAATTTCTCACCAATAATATGTTTGAGGTTCTAGAAAACTGAAAATTTAATGGCATTTATGCTTTTCCCCTTGAATAAGCATCTGCCAACACTTTATTAGGAACTGTTGGTTTTGTCACCAAAGGAATATTCCATTAGCAACCATAAAAATCACTCAATTTAATAATAATCAAAAAATGACAGTTTTTTGACAAGCCTAAATTAATATATTTAACAGCATCATTGTAATTTTCAGTGACATGTCCAAAAGTTAAAAAATATTCCAAAGGTTGTAGGCTTTGAGTTTACTAAGATGTTTTCTGATATTAATTCAAACTAAGTATGTTTCATCATCTGTGTATACCAACAGTTTAATGCCAATGCCAGTAAGAGATTCCAGAGACTGGAAAGGGATTGCAGGCCGACAGGGGACCACCTGAAGGGCAGCACAAAGGGGTTCCTGCTGCTCCAGCCAGAAAGTTGGCTTCACTGAGGAAGCAACTTAAATGTCTTTATGCAAACACATGTAGAACAGGGATGTCATTTTCCTTGTGCAAAGCATTTGACACTGTCCTGCATTACATCTTTGTCTCTAAACTGGAGAGACATGGGTTTGAAGGATGGACTTGGTGGATAAGGAATTGGCTGGATGGTCATACTCAAAGAGTTGTGGTCAACTACGTGATATCCAAGCAGAAACCAGTGCAGTGATGAGGCAACACTACTGGGACCAGCACTGTGCAACACTTTTTTCAGCAACATAAACAGTGGGTTTGAATGCACACTTGGCTGGTTTGCTGACAACACCAAGCTGTTTGGTGTTGTAGACATGCTAGAAAGCAAGAGATGTCATTCAGAGGTACCTTGACAGGCTTGAGACCTGGGCCTGTGTAAATGTCCTGAAGGTCAGCAAGACCAAGTGCAAGGTCCTGCACTCTGGTTTGAAGCAATCCCAACCACAAATACAGGCCGGTTGTAGAATGGGTTGAAACCAATCCTGAGGAAAAGGACTTGGGTGTTTTGGTGTACTAGTTTAAAGTAAATCATCAGGGGAAAATAACCCCTACACAAATTCCTTGCAAGAGACTTCAAGTTGGAGTTACAATTTAATAGCAAGATTACAATAAATGCAATGATACAGAAAAACTAGCTTAAAACCACAAAGTCAGAGTACAGCCTGGCCTCTGTTGGTCATGGTGATGGTCACAGTCCGACTAAGCCATGGTTGGAGTGCTGTCAAAATGACGCTGCAGTCAAAAGAAATGGTCCTGTGGAAGGTCTTGTTCTCTTTTGGGTGTTCTGTGGTAGAGGTGGTGATCCCAAACCCCAAATTATCCAGATTATATACAGGCAGGAATGTTCAGTAGTTCCCCCAGGGCGAGGAGTTTCAAAGTGGGATGATGTAGTCCTACAAGCCCCAGGATATTTTTTGGGTCCTTGATGGTCATTGCAGCCATCTATCCTGCTAGTACCTATTCAGCTCATTATGGTGCATTAGTAGAGATGACTCCCTCAGGATGAGTGGGACTGTGCTGCTGCTTCCCTGGAGGGAGCTATCAGGGCTGAGTCATCGGTGGGAACAAAAATAAACATTACCCTACCTCACAGGGTTCCCTCTTTTTTTTCTTATCTCATTTAACACTCAGTCTGCTTGAAAGTTCTGCTGTGCACTGGGCAGCTGTTGCAAATGACCCACCACTAATAGATCCTTAGGAATAATGTAGATGATTGTAGGATACATAGTTTGGTTACACCCATACTGGCACTCTTCTTGCTGTAACCACAACACTTGGTTGACAAGAAATTCAACACTTCCTGGTAATGTGCTTTTTCTGCCCAGAAAGCCAGCTGTACCCTGGGCAGCATCCAAAGATTCATGACCAGAAGTTCAAGGGAAGTGATTCTGCCCTACTGCTCTGTTAAGAGATCCCACAGGGAGTACTGTGTTCAGTTTTGTGACTCCCAACATAAGAAGCACATGGACACATTGGAGCGAGTCCTGAGGCAGGGTACAAAGGTGATCAGAGGGTTGGAGGACCTCTCCTGTGAAGACAAAGTGAGGGAGTTGGGATTGTTCAGCCTGGAGAAAGGAAGATTCAGGGAGATCTTATAGAAGCCTTCTGGTACCTAGTGGGGACCTGTAAGAAAGCTGGAGAGGAACTACCTATAATGGTATTTTCTGATAGGACAGGGGGTTGTGACTTTAAACCATGTGAGGTTTAGATTAGATATTGGAAATAAATTATTCTGATGGATAAGACACAGAAACAGATTGCACAAAGATGTTGTGGTTGCCCCATTCCTGGAAATGTTCAAGAAAAGGCTGGATGGGTTTCTCAGCAACCTGGTCTCTGATTTTGAAAAGTGTAGCTTCCCAGAGGCTATAAAAATGCCTGCCACATTTGTACAAATCACAGGACTCCATTTATCAATTTTTATGCAAGAAAATCTTATTTAGTACATTTTTCAAATAAATACTGAAAGATATAAGACATTATTAAAAACCCCATGGAGAATGTAAGCATTTTAACAGAAATCTGTTGGTTTGCCAAGGGCATAGAACTGCCAACAGAAGTCTGCACCTTTAAAAAATATTTTGGACGCAGACATTTAAATGTCAGAAAAACAGCTTAAAATCTGAGAATGAGATCTCCTCAGTCAAGTAATAAATGCATGTCAGTACATGAGGTACAGATAAGCAGGTCTAGATGAAAAACGTTTAGCTGAAATTGTCATGTGAGCAGGATTAAAAAAATGAAATCCAGAAGGATTTTTGGTCAGCAGAAAGGAGGAACATGTGCCTGGCAAAAAAACTAACAGGCCATGGTCACAACAGCTCATCCTGCTTCCAATCTTAATTCCTTTCATGAGCCCATTTGCTTTGGTGACCACCAACAGAAGTAGATATGTAAATGTATACATAAATTTGTGCACGTGTAACCTGCAAATTACATATAAAAAGTCCATTTTAACACAAAAAATGCACACAACATTAACACACAATTTTTATGTTCAAGTTAGAATTTGCATTTCTTTCAAGTACCCTTTAAAGTAAAGGTAAATGTTAATTAAACTTCCACTTTTTCCTACCAGGTATTCTTCAACTCTTTAGTAAAGATCAGTAGAAATTTTTGAGATTAAGAAGACAAAGACCTACAGGTATTTTATAAATTTCTTACATTTCCATTGAATTTTTTCTGCATTTCCAGTGTTAGTAAATCAAATCCCCTTTGCTCTCTAGAGTAATTTCTATTTATGCAAGGTAGAAATATAAACTCAGAGCAAGAATTATCACCCTTGCTTTTTTTTTTTTATACCAATAGTAGAGCCTTGTCTTTATCTGAAAATGCAGTAAGAAGCTTTCATAAGTGCATAATTTCTGCTTGGACAGTAAAAACTCTTAACAGCACTGTTTCCTTGTGAAAACATCCTTTAAATGCCTGAAAGATGGAAGGGAGGATCTCTACTATGGATGGAGTCTGTATGACATGGTGAGCATGGACTGGAGTCCTGTTCAGCGCTACAGGAATTTTACATTGTTTCAGCATCTGAAGGGATATAAAAACAGATCTATGATTTTCTCTTCTTATAACATTAGCTCTAATAAATAGCATTTTAAGTGATACTCTAGAGTCTGAGGGCATTTCT
Source organism: Sinosuthora webbiana (assembly GCA_013397395.1). NCBI lineage: Eukaryota > Metazoa > Chordata > Aves > Passeriformes > Sylviidae > Sinosuthora > Sinosuthora webbiana. Next base: position 56,401 of record VXBN01016632.1, read on the forward strand.
TACTAGAATCAGGATGAACCAGCACCTCCTGGTGCAAAACTCCTTTCCGTAGGTGTTGGGTGGTCTCCACAAAGCCATCTCTTCTCCAGGCTGAACAAATCCAGGTCCCTCAGTCTCTCCTTACAGGACAGGTGTTCCAGCTCCTTCCCAGTTCAGGCCTCTCTGCTGAAATAACTCAAATTTATCAGAATCTCTCCTGGACTCATTTGTCCAAGACTGGATACTGTATGCTAAATGTGCTCTCGCAGATGCCCGGCACAGGGCCTAAGAGAGTTTGTTGAAGAGTGAGACAAAAAAAGCATTGAGTACCTCAGCTTTCTTCATCCACTATCACTAAATGACTTGTCCCATTTAGAAACTGGCTTAGAACACTACTTGCTTAGCCTTTTACTAACATCACAGTCCAGGCTCATGTTTCCTTGACGTTCACTGCATGCTTTAAGTTACAGCATGTTATGTAAGGCACTAAGGAAGCAGTCCAATAATATGAAATATTGGAGAATTTGATTCTAAATACTTTAAGACTTTTTTAACAAAAGAATACATAAATAAAACTGATTTGCAGAAGAACTGAATCCCCACCACTGGAGTCAGTAAGCATTTTAATGGTCCTTTAAAAGATAATTTGTTCTGTCCTTGTGTTAAGAAAAAAAAAAAATTATAGTAGTTTGTCCTTCTATTAGCTTGTTATTAAGGAAAGATAATGTCCTAATAAGACAATACAAGAGAAATTTTTCTAATAGGATTCATCTCACCAATATTTACCCCATTAATTTAACCACCAAGAGTACAATAGGCCTCCTGCACAGTGCAGAGAGAAAAAGGCAACTTTCAAGGAAGGATACAATACATAAGATGAACTGCTGCTCTTGCTCTTTCTCATGACAGAGGGAGTCTGAACAACCAGTTTACAGTCAGCAATAAACTTTTAGATAGGGAAAGTTATGTGAGAGGGTTCTACTTTACACGACCTAGCCTAGCAAAATTCAAACACAACACTATTCTAGTCATAGATAAGTATTTTCTTGTTTTTCATTCTCTTGCCTTTCATGTTTTTTAAAATCCTAATATTACCTCCAGTACTAATATGACGTGAGATGGAAAACTACAGAAAACCAGCATAATTATTTCTGATTTTTCTTCACCATAAAATATTAAAACTGTTTCTAACTCTAAAACCGATTAATAATGCAGCCATATAACTTCTCCTTTTTTTTTGAAAACAAACAAAAGAGACTAATTTCAGAGAAGTTTGAAAGTATTGTAAAAAGCAGAGTGACTTAGTGGGAGTAGTATCTGTGCCAGTAATTGTTCTAGCTGTGTGCTTACAATATAAAAATATTTGCAGGTTGAAAAAAAAATCTGGTTTTATTTAGTCTTTTGATTTTTTAACACTTCTTTCTAGTTGAATGTTTCATTTTATGATTTCTTTAAAGTGGTCTAGGAGTTACAGGATAGTATCAGCTGATAAAGAATGTAAGTCTATTACTCTTATGTATATCTATGTCGGCTAGCAACAAGATGACAAATGGACAGAAATTTAGTCTCTGGAAGTTCCATAAGCTGGTATTTTCCTGACATTGCAAACTGTTTATCACAAAAATCCTCTACATCTATCACCCAGACCCAGCCTTTGCCTCATTCTAATTCTACTGATGTTGAAATCTGAAGCCCTTTGTGAGTCATTTATCACACTTATTAAAATGTTCCATTGTGGATTAGAATAGCAATTCACTATTACTTCAGAATGCTGCCCAAGGGCTATTATATGCAGGAAATTCTAATGCTTTATTGAAACAGTGGTTTGGTGTTAATAAATGGTTCTTTGCAAAGGCACTATGCTTTCAATTGTGAAAAACGATGCTGGCATTTCAAAGCTGCCATCACTGCCCAGTATTATGCAAATCCCCTTACTTATTACTGCATTTAAATCTGGCCTAAATACTTCACAGTTAATATTTTAACACGTATATGTCAATGGGATTATATAGAAAACTGTAAGTAAGGAATAGCTTTCTGCTTACTGAACTATAAAGAGGAGTTCAGTCCTTTGGAACATAAGATAAGTGATACAAACTTAAATAGTATCCAAGTATCCTTTCCCTATTAAAATGACATATTAGAAAAAAAAAAATTTGTAAAAAGTTTAATCTTGTTTTTTCCAAATCCAAAAACTCAGCGGGAGCAAAATAAGCCTATGAAAAAATTCTGAATCATGTCTTAAGTGATTAACTCTACAAATACATTATGGTAACAGTAGATCTAAGGTTGACAAAAGATTACTATTTACACATTTGTTTTATCTAAAATATGCTGTACAGCCCGACCTTTATTCATGTACAGAATGCATATTCATTCAGCACAATGAATTCATTCATACACTTAACTGAATAACACCTGTTTGTTTTTGCAGACTGTCCTGGAGTGACTTTATGCTGTACTGTATTTGTGTCCCCATCCCTCTGTTTAGCCCAGAAATAAGGTCTGCACCTTTAAAACTAGATCTGAGAGTGAAGGTGGGGAGAAGGAGGAGTGGTGGAATGTCTGAGGTGGCTGTATTCAAAACACAGAGATAAGAGCTTCAGCTCTCTCTCTCCCTTCGTGTCGTCCGTCGTCCGCAGCACAGACAGGCAGCGGCAGAGAGCTCTCCTTGGTTAGGTTTTTTTTTAGCTAGCTGAAGCAGAAAAGTTCCCCGGACTGTGGCTTTTCTTTTTCTTGGAACTGATGAGCCTGTTCTGGACTGAAAACCCAGAAAAACACCGGAAGCTCAGGCCTGTAGCCCACTGGGGCCCAGGATGCCTCATTCCAGCACCAGAGGGACTGATGGGAGACTGAGTGAGCTCAGCTACACCCCACAACAAGGACTTTCTGAATTTGCCATCTCTTCACAGCAGTGAGATGTTCCATTGTTTAATATTATTCATATTCTCATGTTTGTGAATACTTTGTGAGTTAAATAAACAGTTTTTTCCACTTTTCTCCAAGGAGATTATTTTCCTGAACCAGTTGGGGAGGGGCCACTGAAATCTGCTTTTATAAAGGAGAACATTTCAGAAGTTTCCTCCCAAAATCTGCCCTAAACCAGGAAACAGACCTAAAGTCCCCTGACACTGCTTGCTGACTTTGCTTGTGAAGGGTGTTCAAAAGAAGTTGTGACTCTTTAAAACATTACTACTCCTGTATATTTGATGCTTTATTTAGAAAAATACTTCAGCAGGTAGGGTATAAGATCCAGCTTTCAAACTCTGAAACTAATATTTTTTCTGCAGTCTTGTACCACATACATGGCTGAATCATTTATATAGAGATTTTCAAGACCACTTACATAACTTTCATGTTGCACACAATGTCACCTTTGTGTTTTGGTCTTCTCATTTTTAAAATGAGATCAGTAGCACTTCTCTATCTCACAAGTGCTTCGAGAATAAATATTGTAAGTGTTCCAAAGGTTTCAAACACTATATACAAGAAATATAAAATATACCTAGGATCAATAGATTCATAGTAACTTAAATGAGATTGCAATTACCTAAACTCCTTCAAAAAACATGTGAAAAATTATTCAGTTTTGCTCTCATTCATCACAAGTACTTGCAAAAAGTGAAGATCATGGAATATACCACAGCAATGTGTTCTTTGAGATGAGTTACAATAACATTTGCCTTGAGGAATTTTCGTAAGCAAATGACAGCATTTCAATGACTGAAACACAGAAGTCATATCCTCAATACAGCCATTCTAAGTCATTATTTCAATCAAAAATTACAAATATTATGTGTAAATCTCATAATCAAGACAACTAATGCATAAATATATGTTTTATGTGATTCACTTTTTTACATCAAGTGACAAATACTATTTTTCTCAATCAGAAATATGTATCTGCAATGAATATATGTCATTACTAAACTGCAGAGGTAGAATAAGAGAAAATCCTGTTAGTTGCTAGATGAAAGTCTTTATGGCATACATTTATGTGTTTAGGAATATGGACATGTTAGAAGATAAAAGTTAAAAAGCTGAGTAAACAAGTTTCTAAAATTTATGAATAATATTATATTTAAATAACAGAAATGAGAAGTTAAGAAATCATAACTAAGAGTTTAACCTTCAATTCTTGCCCCTTAGTGTGGTTATGCCTTTTTAACTTCTAAGAAAATATACATAACTTTAAAAAAATTACCTTAAAAAATAACTGAAGTTTTCTGCAGATCAAAAATATGATTCAGTTCCCACTGGAGCAAGTGAGAAGACTGTGCTGTCCTCAGCTTGCCTCTAGGCAGGACTTTAACACTGGCATTGTGGGCAAATGAAATGTGCCACAGGATTTCTACTGGAACCAACCTAGCAGCCTAGGTCATGGGCTAAGTATGAAGAAAACCACTTGCCTTAACTGCCAAGTGCCCTGGATACTGGAATCGTCTGCAAATGCCACAAAAGAAGAGAGACAATGAGTAATGAAAATCCAAAAACTGCACTACAACAAGAATATTTAAGGAAATGTGTTCTAATTTGGTACTCTATGTATCAGCTGAGACTGAATGCTGTATTTTGTTTATGCAAACAATATTTTTCCAAGGGAATGAGAGTGAGTGGGCCAGCAGGGGAATCTCTTCTGCCATACTGTACTCAAACTCTCATGTCAGATATGAGGAGCTCTGAAACCACAGTTTGGGTACAGCGAAAAGCCTTGTACTTAGTGGCTTTTTAAACCCAAACATTTGCCTTGGTTTTACACAATAATGGTATTAAATGGCAATCTTAGTAAAACTGCTGTTGGAAACATTAAATAAATTAATTTTGCACTTAGCTTTTAATATTTGTGGTCTACATCTTATTTTCAATACTACTTGTATTATTGTTGGGGAAATAGATTTCATTTTTATTATGAACTTTTGTTCTTTAATTGTGTTTTGAATTTAAATGCCAATTAGTGGGAAACCTCTATGATGTCCTGTTGTGAATAAGAGATTATACTTTCTTATATATTTTCCAGTTTTACCAATGCTTAAGAATTTTGAAAGTTAACTGCCCTAATTTGGTCAGATCAATGGTCTACATCAGTCTCATTCCCTCCTGCAGACAGAAGGATGTTATATGTATTTCAGACAATGGCAGGAGGTGGCATTTAGGAAAAGCAATTAAGTTCAGCCTTCTTCTGCAGATCATTCTTCATGGAATCCTTCAGATGTTGGATGAAAGTTCTTTGCAAGTTATTTCCTATTCCTAATCTTTTTGTTATCAGTCAATGGATTTGTCCACCAATCAGCTTCATTTTTCTGAACCTGCTGATAACCTTGGTATTCATGAGCTGGGATGGAAACAGGAGCTGAGGAATACAGCCAGTGCTGGTAACTTATTGTGCCACTGCAGTGGGAGCTGCACATGGGACTCTGGGTGGCTGGACCCTGAGTCAAGAGGCCTCGAGCTGCCAACCTTTTACATAGCAAAGGGCATGTGTGTTCCTGTGGCCCAGCACCAGCTTGAACCATCTCTGTGTTACTGTGCTGTAAATAAATTGCTTTATGGAATGAGATATATAAGATTGTGCCAAAGGAAAACTGGGGTCAAACAGGTAGGAAATCTGATCTGAGTGCATGTGAGTTAAGTGTGTAAGGGGAAGAGTGAGGCACTCGTTTGCCCATTAAAGCTGCCCGCTGTGAAGGTGCTTTGGGCCCAGCAGTTGGAGTCTCTGGCACCGGGAGTGTGACTGCCCAAGTGCTGTGAATGGTCAAACTGGGAAGTTTCCTCAACAGCAGGTTCCAAAATTCACAGCTATGCATGGAAAGAAATGTTTTACCTCTTCCAAAAGTCAAAATGAGGGACCAAAAAATACTTCAGGAGTTTGGCTACAGGATAGGCAGAAAATTTCTGGCTGGGCATGTTATGACTGCTACATGCAGTATTACTAGCTAGAGTTACTAGCTTTGCTAAAATAACCTATTTTAGCTACCTGTCTTCATCCAATTTTTATCTAACCTCATTTTATTTGTTTGACTCATTCAGATACTCGATTTCAAGGTCAGAAACTGATATGTCTCTGATTAGAATACTTAACACTTACCCTATAACTGTATATCACTGCTACTAGCTATGCAGAAAGGCAGCATTTTTGCTTTTAATACAAGCCTAGGGAGTTGTTTTCCTCTGAAATTTAACTCTGGGTTATTTCTGACCTTGTTATGGGTGTTGCATTTTATATTCGGAGATCCTTTATACCTTCTTAACTGCTGACTGTTCATAATTTGCTGCTCTTCTGTGAGGAAGCTTAACTGATTTCAATTTTTTCTTTTATTCATCTATTAGAAGATGAGCTTTTATAAAGCAGGCTACTTATGGTTCCATTGGTAAGGTGAAGTGCCAAACTATTTCTTTGAATCTTTCAGAATAATGTTTCTAGAAAATACATGTTCACAGAATTGCATAGAAAAATCCTGTCAGACACATTTTGCTCTGGTAAATGAAATTCTGGTAAAATCTAAATGCTTCACAGAACTGTACTGATTTTGCTATTACTTAAGTTTTGGAAAAAAACAATCTAATGACAGAAAAATACACCTAATGTTTATGGATTTGAAATCAAAGAGCTAAATTATCTCATTATATTTGAAATAATCATCCACACATTCATGTTAATACAGTTTTTATAATATTAAAATGAAACATTTAAAAAGTACCCAAGATGTTTTAACTGGAGAAGGAAACTGATGGTTATTAAGAATCCCACTGTAAGTCACATATAATAAGTGTTAAAATCTTGAATTCCTTTAATTGAATGAAATTTGTGTTGCATGTACAATTGCATTCCAGTCAAAATTACTTTACTTTTATCTTGCCTTCCATTACTTCTTCACATTTTCCATTTTGTCTGCTACCTGTCATCATAAAATACAGTTCCCATCTCCATTAAGGCCAAATACTTAATTATATCTTCTGGGTGTTTTTGTAAAACAAATGAATAACAGTGGGTGTAAAAGACAACTATATGAACTTTACTATTATCTGTCATCCACAGCAGTGCCACAGATCTGTAACGAATATTTGAATTTTTGGAAAATAAAACGGTAAAGATGTTAGCAAGATGAAACATTTTTTACTATGCCTTATGCTTTCACCTCTTGCAGAGATCATTTTAGGCAACGAATCTGTCTTTTCTTTGCTGCCTCTCATTGGTTTAACAGTTTATTTCAAGAATATATCTGTCTGCTTTCTTCTCCTTATATAGTATAAGAGCTCATTAAAACTGGATTTGTCTGTGTTTTTTCTTGTAAGTATCACAATACAGTACCTCATTTAAATTGGAATATATACTCCTCTCTTCATAGACTCCCTTCCAAGACTTCATACAATATAATGAATGATTTTTTTTAAAGGGTAATCTTACCATTTTTAGTATCTAATAGGCCTACATTCTGAAACAAGTAAGAAACTAAAATAACTTGCTTCACAGCACACAAGGATGGCATACTGCAATACAAATCACTGTCACTTCTCTTCCATTCTCCCTCCTGTAGTACCACTGCTCGTTATATTAAAAAGGTCTGCAGAAAGATGTCTCTTTCAGTGACAGTGTGAGGTAAATGAGATTAAAGAACACACCACACACACCCTCCTTTGATGGGGGGAGTAGACTATTCAATTTTAGCTTTGTATTTTCCTGTGTTTCCCTTTTTATTCAAATATCCTTTCAAGTGTCCAACAATGTCACAAGCATTCTATATATTGCAAGGTACAGCTGATAAACTGGTATGCCCCGCACCAAGGTCTAGTAGAATAAACATGATCATATGATGTCACCTGAATCTAGATTTCTGCTCCTTGGACCATCTGAAGCTAACTTCTGTGCCTTTTGTTTTTTTCTTCTCCCCCCTTCCCCCAGTTTAGAGAACTAACATTCTTATTTTCTTCTTAGTCCTTGAAAAGCATTGTAAAACCCACACCTTTAGGAATCAAATTGTCATTAGAAAAACTTCACTTCATAAAATCTGAAACTTTCTCCAAAATATTGCCTGAGCTATCCTTGGAATCATCGGTTTACTTTCAAAGAACACAGATTGAGGCCACTATCTACTCCTTCCCTGATACATATATCCTATCTAAAAAACTATGGGCATCTTTTACATAAGCAAGAGGAATTTTCCTTTGTTTTTATGGATAGGATTAGATGGTTTTGAAACACTATAGGAGATTTTTCTACTATATTCCAAGCCCAACTAACCAAGTAACTTAAATTTCAAGTAAAACAAAAACTGCTTCATTATTATTCCCCATTCTTGCTATCCACAACTGTGGAAATAAACTGGTTTGCTTTCCTTCTTTGTTGCTCCCTGGGAGACATTTAGGAGATTGCCTGTCTGAAACAGGGATTTTCTACCTCAGCACAGGAGAAAAAAATCATCCATATTGCTGAAGCAAATGGATTTCTGGGAGCGAAGGAAAATCTGTTAGCTTGTAAATTTAGGAAATAGGGACTACGAGTTAATAAGCTTAGGGGGTAAGAATATATCCTCGGAGCAAACAGATTTATGAACACCTGCCATGGAAGGATTTGTGAAAGTGGATGAAACACATTAAAAATGGTGATGGATGAGGGGTGTGGTAGAGGCAGAACAATGGGGAAGAGCTTGAGTTCCTAACATCATATTTAAAGGTACACTAATAGCAGATTCCTAAAGAAAGATGAGATGGATAAACATTACTGTGATGTATACACATACATATCAATAAAATGCATATACATATGCAGAATATTAATGTGGATAAAAGAGAATATGTAAATTGAAATTGCAGTTTTCAACTTAATTAAAAGTTTAGGAGACTGAACAGAACATTTCACATTTATCTTTAGTCCAGCTAAGGTAAGATTTCCATTCAGCAACTGGTATAAAAGAGGAGCTGCATCAATAACACATTTATGGCTGTCAAGCAAGAAATTTTTTTACCATTCATGCCTTTCTCTTGGTGTTATTCTCTCTTACCAGTGTGGTTTTGGGTCCTAAAATCAGTGATGCTAGTCTTCCCATGGGGAATGGGGAATACGCTGACTACAAGAGGCATTGGCCAGGTCTGCAGAGAAGTGTGATGTTCATGGTGAATCTTTCTACCTCTCCAGGACTTGAATCCATTTTTTATTGGTTTAATGTCTTCTCAGATCACAGTCTGTCTCCTTTGTATTTTTCCCAGCCACAGGTTGGAATTTCACAATATAAAAAAATGTTACATGTTGTTTAATGACAACTTTGATGAATCATAAGTGACACTGAAAATGTCTCAGCAGAAAGAGTTGAAACAGTGCTTAGCTGGCCACCAGTCCGCAGTTTAAACAAATTAAAAGTATTTTAAAGGGGGCCAAGGCAATCCCTTTTACCAGCAATGGCAAAAGTCCTGTTTATTGGGGTACTTCATACATAATCACATATGATGTGCGTATTTGCATAAAAAGGACATAAACTTAGAGTTCAAAAGGATTGATTGCTCCGTAATACATTTTATTTAGATTGTGTGAAATGACTGGTGGGATACTGAAATGAGGCTGAGAGCAATAAATCAAGTAGGTAAACAGAAACTGTTTTATACATGGCTTGAGCTTAAAGCTTTCACATTCTGCTTTGTCCCATATTCACTATTTTTTTAACTCAAATTTTGGAAATTTCAATTTTGATTTTATAGTTACATTGGTATGCAAAAGAATATTATATTTCTTCTTGGCAGTACAGCTTTTTACAGAGGTATACATCTGTATCTCTCTATTTCTAGGTACAGTAAATAGTGTTTTATTAATTGTAAGAATATTTTTTCAGTTATAACCTAATCATTCAAATCTATAGGCAATATATTCATTCAAGATGTTTTAAATTGAAAATTATGTTCACATTTTGAATAGATTTTATGAATCCCCCCATTTTGCTTTTGTTTATGTAGTTTAAAAAGCCAGAATATTATTATAGTTCAATGATCTAAGAAAATCATTGGGCACCAAGGACTATTTGGAGTTTTAAACAGCCCTGTCTGCTTCTGTAGTTCTGCAATGTCATTTAATAGGGCAGGTGGGAAACAGGAAACTACCTGCATGATTTAAGAAACAGGCAGTGTTTGGGAACACAGGTAAATTGTAGGTAAATAATGCAACAGAAAAGCCTTGCACAAAGCCTCATAAACAAAATATGAAGCACCTGTGATAGTGCAGCTTTTAAGGCCAAATTTGATGCTTAAGTTCAGTTCTGTCTCCTCATGCCCATGCAGGCAGATTCTAGGTGTCACTGAAAGTCAGTCAGAGGAAGGGCTAGCAGCTTTGGGTAGGAATGGAAGTACAGTGAGTAATTCAGAAGCGAGTCTTATGTAACCTGTACAGTACATCATTTAAAGTGATGTCTAGTAGTTTTGAGCAATCTAGAAGGATGGTTAGAGACAGTTTTGGTTTTGAGAGAGAATCAGTTCTAAAATATCCCAATGTCTCTAGAAGTAGCAAGAAATTGTTCCAAAATTACCCACAGGCTAATAATTATACCTCTTATAGAGACAGAGATTATTTTTTCTCCTTTAAAATTTCTGTGTAAAGTTAATGTTTCAGTGGCTAGCAGATGATTGTCTAGTGATTAGAAAATTGTTAGCAAGCAGTAAGGCAGAAAGACAAATAGAAATGTGTTTTCAGCCTGTGGTGTTTAAAGTAGACATTTTTACCAGTCTAGCTATTTCTTTTTCTTAATTATCCCATTTTTCTCGTCTAGCCCATCTTTATTTTTTTCTCCACTATCAAAGCTACATGATTGCATAGAAGACAATCAAGACTTACTAACCAAAAAAGGGAAAGGAGAGCCAGATAAAGCCAGAACAAGAATGCAGTGAGCTGATTGAGATGTTGAACCTGGAGGAAATTTTCCTTTGAAAATTCTCCTTTTGGAGAATTACAGTTCTTCAAATAATTTTCCTGCATTTGTATTAAATATTTTTGAATAAAAAGGTGGGTCTGGGGCTATGACCTAGATACCGTGTCACAGAAACATCCTAATCTGGCCAATGCCCATGTGCTCTTTTCCAACAATTCTCAATTTATTTTTGTTCCCCACAGCACTATTTTAACAGGAATAGATAATATCTCTCCATTTCAACATTGTCTGTAACAAATTTGGAATAATTTGTCTGTAATAAATTTGGAATAATCACTCACCAATCATATTTCTACAGCAGACTAAAGGCCAAAAGTCTTAGGCATGGTCATGAAGAGGCTGCAGTTACAACTGTGCAAAATAGAAATATAAATTTTTTATTGTAATCAAGAAGAGTATTGCATTATTATAAAATCAAATTAATTCCTATGCGTGTTTGTAAAATTCTTAAACTGTTGTACATACATGATTACAATCATATATTCATTTTCTCCCCTTTTTAGAGGGACCACATAGAAAATTTTCATTATAAATGAAATGTGTTATGTTGAAATAATTTTTCCTAAAGAAATCCAAGAGTTCACTTCCCCTTCATCTGTGACTAAACTGAGTCCTGATGGAGGTTCAGGAAGAACGAAAACTTATAATACTTTAAAACGTGAAAATGCTGATATAATTTTTAAGCAGATGTTACAAAATCACAACTTCAACCAATGAAACCTTTCATTTTTTATTCAAAATAACATTCTTACACTTCAAAGGTATCTCCAGGTTTTAGAGTAGGTTAGAACAAATTATGAGATTTGAAAAAAATCAAATTTCGTTATGAGAGTCTATGGGTTTTCAAGATGAATTTTCACTCTTGGATAGAAATCTGTTTTTGACACCTGTATCAACTGTAGATTCCACCATTTTCACCACACCACTCCACAAATGTATATTTATATATGGTGCTATAAAATATTGCATTTGAAGCATAATGAAAGCAATGTATCTAAACCTATGATAGAAGTTTTTCACCTTAATGAGCCCAGGAATGGCAACAGGTGCAGTAGTTGCCTTTTTCAAAACCTCTTGAAAGCAGAAAATTTAATAGATATATTTTTAATGACACTTAACATTTTGGGTTGCTGCTGAATACTTCTTTCTATGCATTTTAAATAGTATGAGATCATCAGTTTCCATTAAAATTTTCTATTAAATTTTGCAGCTTTTATCCTTTCTCAGTTTATTGAAACATCAGCAACAGAAAAGGCAAAATAATATTTCTGTACACCAAGTAAATTTAGACTATCATTTGTCAGATTGATATACTTCTCAAGATATTGTGGCTTATTTGGTAGCAAAAGCAATTCAAATGAGGATGGTTTTTAAAAATATATAATTTATTTTAATAACCTCTTAAATTTGCCTGAAGGAGGAAAAAAGAAAAAAGATTGGTAGATTTTAGTTCAATTTTGAATTGGAAGATAATGCCAAATAATGTCTTCTCCTCCTCAGGATAATATATTTTGGAAGTGTAGGAGTTCATACATTTGGTTGTCATGGATTTGCACAGTTAGGTGTGCAAAATCTTTGGTAACAAGAAAATGGGATATGGGGTAGTATATTTAGATGCCTATTTGCAATAGCCTCTTACCTGCTGTGTGCAAAAGACTTTTTACTTTTGAAATTATTGATATAACATATCTTGAAGAAATATGTTGCTTATGAATGTAAAAATTATCATGAAGTTTCACTAGCTGTCTTGCAAAGTTTATGCTTACTACAATCTATGCATATTGAAGCACATTATTACCACGTATTATTAAACACAATGCAAAAAATTCTAAACATAATTCTCAACTTTGCAATGCTTTTGTACCAGTTTATAGAACCTAAGAGAAAATGTTATCTCTCCAGTGTTCTGAAGTGCAAAGCACTGACATGCACATAGTAAAAAGGATAACAGAAATTATTTTCTCACGTACATTCAAATTGTATTTTCTCAAAACCTAAGAGTCACTGAACCATTCTCCTCATCTAAGTGCAATTTATACAACAAACAAAGCCTGAAGAAATTGTTTTAAGTGAAACTGCATCTTTTACCAACAATTCTTTTGAGAAACAGAAATGAAAGTAAATATACATCCTGGCCTGGTCTAAGAAAGAGAAAAGAGTGTTTTAGTCAAGAAATATACAGTTTTTAATTTTAAAAACAAAACAAAAGCAAACATTCATTGCATTCATAATCATCTTAAGTATTTATACTTAATATTACTTAGTTCATAAGCAAATATGAAAAGATAAGTAAGAACCTTGTAAGCTTATGTGGATCCGATGGCCTGGCACATCAGACCCAAAGGACTATAAAGCTTTAGTTGATACCAGTGCACAATGTACTCTGATGTCATCTAGGGGCAAAATCTATTTCTATTTCTGGGGTGACAATGGGATCCCAACAGCTGACTCTACTGGAAGCTGAAGGGAGCCTGACTGGGAATGAACAGCAAAAACACGTCTGACTGGTGACCACAGGTCCTGCGCACCCTTGGCATAGATTTTACCTCAGGAAATACCTCAGGACAAGGCATTTCAAGGACCCAAAAGGCACTGTTGTGTTTTGGGGTAGCTGCTGTGAAGACAGAGGAAGTTAGAGCTGAATACCTTGCCTGGCATCTTAGGGGATCCTTCTGCAGAAGCATTAATGAGTGTGGAAGAGGCAGACACCAATCCCTACCACAGCTTTGCATTGTTGGCAGTACCTCACAAACTGAGAATTCATTACTCCCATACAGAAGATGACTTGTGAACTGGAGAGCCAGGGACTGGTCAGCAAGACTGACTCACACTTAATACTCCCATGTGGTGATTTTGGCCACTGACAAAAGACCAACTTACTAAAATTCTAAAGGCTGTAAGTTACAGACAATTTGCTAGCCTCTAATCACACCATAAAACTGACTCTTTCAAACAATTTTAGAAAGATCATTCAGGGTCAGAGATTTAGAGTTAAGAAAATAAGTTTATCAAGTGTCAATCTTTGTCAAGTATCAGAGTATTTAAATGCCTGAAGTGTAGTTAAGAACAAAATGAGTTCATTTTAGAAACAGTATTTAAAAAATTCCAGAAAATATGAAGTAACTAATTTATTCGTTATGATCATTATAAAATAGTGTTATAATAAGCAATATTTATAAAATATTACTAATGTATTAATATTTTTTTATTATCAAGTTGTGTAAATTACTTGTAAGCGACATAGTTGCTTCTTGAAATAAAATGCATACAGTTTTAGAAAGAAAGAAAATAAGGAAGAAAGAAAACAGATATCAACATAGCCAAGAAAAATCCAGAACAACATACCTCATTTATGGAAATTATTCTTTAAATATTCAAAAGCTATTGATAGAGTCCAGCCTGACTTATCACAAGACATTTATTATTTTCATTTTTATTAACATACTAAATACTGACTGCAAGTAAAACTATACCAAGGTACTACATCTCACACATATTATAAAAAACAGTATTTGAAAACTTATTTTGAAAATCCAGTTGGAAAATTTCAACTACAGAAGTTGTGGTCACAACCTTCAAGTAAAATAGGATTTTCCTCTCTCATTATAGGTATTCATTGTGCTCTATACAAAATAAAAATAAAAATAAATCTATTTGTCTGGCATATAAATGCTACCAAACTTGAGAATCTTGTTTCATGAAAAAAATTTGGCAAAAGAAATAGCTTTCTATTCTACTGGTATTTTTCACATATGGCAAGTATGATAATAGAGTGCTCAGGAAGAGCAAAATTGATTATAAAAATCCAAGATATGTTTGCAAACATTTTTCCCCTTTATAATTTACATACCTTTAATTATAAGTAAGAGAATTACCAGCTACTGCTCTAAAATTGGACATCTTCCAGGTACTATTTATCCTCATAGAATGATTTAAACTACAGCTCAGAATGTTCTTAATGCTGAACATAGATCATTCCATTTGTAGTCAAAAATTCAGAAAAGTTAGAACTACAAGCAAACAGCAGCTATACTTGTTAAAAAACTCTGCACATGAATGCAACATGTATTGTTTATTTATCCAATAAAAATCTTGCATTCATTCCCCTCTCACCAATAATTTGCAGATTTCTGAGTAAGATAAAGGTAAAGGTAACTAACATGTCTTATCCAGCTTGCTTCCAGTGAAAATAATGAGAGCTATACCATATTTATATATTTATTCCAGTTCAAATTTTCCAGCAGTACCTCTGAGCTTTTGTTATAGATCAAAACCCTATGCTAGGTGCTGTCCTGAATGAGAGGATATATTGGGCTTACATGGCAAAATTTTGATGGCAGGGGGCTGCAGGGATGGCTTGTGATAGGAGAAATCAGGAGCTGTCCCCAAGTCAGACAGAGCCAGTCCCAGTCAGCTCCAAGACAGACTTTCTGCCCGCCAGTGCTGAGCCCATTAGAGACACTGGTGGCACCTCTGCAGTAAAATATTTAAGAAGGGACCAGGCAGTGGAGCAGAAGAGCATGGGAAAGAAGGAGTGGTTTTTATAACCTGACTGCAACCCCCATTATTCCCCATCCCGCACACTGCTTGGGGAGGGAATGTAGAAGAGTTCAGAGTGAAGTTGAGCCTGGAAAAGAGGTATAAGGGGGAAGGTGTTTTTAGTTTTGTTTTTATTTCTCTATATCCTACACTGCTGTTAATTGACAAGGAAACTAATTTCTCTAAGTCAAGTCTGTTTTGCCCATGATAGCATTAGATAAGTGATCCTCCCTCTCTTTATCTTAATCTATGAGCCTTTTGTCATATTTTCTCTCTGTGTTCTCTTGAGGAGGGGGAGTGACAAATGGGCTTGATGGGCACCTGGCAGTCAATTAAGCCCATCTATATGTTGTATTTGTAATAGCACAGCTTGTACTTTTACTTAGTTAATAATAAACGTGTTAATTCTGATGTTCTTGCACAGTACTGAGGCTGTGATGAGACCTTTGCTATTATGATCCAATATCTGGGGGGAAAAAAAAAAAAAAAATCTTTAATAAGCTACACAAATAATGTTTTTATTAGTGTCTTTCACACTTCCACGGTTGTTTTAAATTAATTGAAAATTCTCATCATTAAGGTACATTATCTATAAATATATGTCTATTACATTCTATGCGAGTGATATGAGATTTTTATTTGTGAATGGAGTACTAATTATTATTTTTATATTCTTTATTCCAATCCAATGTGATTTTTTTTAAAATGTTTTTGTTGATTTGAATTTGATTTCTTGGTCTCTCTTGGAGCCAAGATCTTGTTTTGTGTTCCACCCAAACTATAAAAAAACCTTAAGAATTCTGAAGACATAGTCCCAATGCCTAAAGAAATTTAAATTTGTTGAAAATCTTCTGACAAGATCTTTCGCAACAAATTCATAAGTATCAAAATTGTTCAAGTGAACATTTTTCCCAAGATGTTCAGTCTGTCCAAAAACTCCTTGGCAAATGATTTCTTGAATGACCCAATACTTTAGATAGCTCAGTCCCTGTTGCTGCCACCTGCAGAACAAATGGCTGGTTTTACACTTCTGAGGAAAGCTGGTGCCTGACCTATAAAAATATTCTAATTCTTGTCATCTCCATTTTCTGAGGAATATGAAAGCCATGACCTATGGGTCATGGGAGAAAAAAATTGTCAGAGAGCAGGATCCCACTCCATTAGTACACAAAATGAATATGAAATCAGAGACCTTGGAACAGACTACATGCCCATACTCTTGCCCCAAGGAATTTCAAAACTTTTGTGCTTTCAATGCTAAAACCTCCTACAAATTCTGCTGCTAGGCAACATAATGTCTGCTTTCTGACATTAGCCTTCATCCTGCATCTAGACTCCTCCCTTATCTTTAAATGATGACTTAGTTTTTAGAATAATTTGTTGTAATCATCACATGTGGATACAATTCATGTAGAAAAAATAACAGGAGAATCTGTATTTGTAGTGAAGAACTAAGCATATGAGTTCCAATCAAAAATGCTGTATTTGGACATCTTTGTGGCCCTTTGTTGAAATCTCTTCAATATCTCCACATCTCTCTTGTACTGGAAAGTAAAGAACTAGACCCAGCACTCCAAATGTGTCTCGCTGAACAGAAAGGGAGGAATCACTTTCCTTGGCCTACTGACACAATCCTAATGCAGTCCAGGAAAGCCCTAGAGCCTTTCTCTTGCAAGGGAGCAGTGTTGGCTGATGCTCAGCCTGGTGTCTTCTGGGATCCCCTCTTTTATGTGAGGCACACGTTTAATTTCTTCTGTTCAGATTATTGCATATGATAAATAGTCCATTTTTTCACAGCAAAAACAACCAAAGATCACATAACTAACATAACATAGAAAAAAAGACCCACATTTAAAGTTGGAGTTCAGAGCTATTTAATTTCAATGTTTCCAACATCCAACATCTAGAATTTCAGGAAGCAAATTGAATACAGACCTTTGCATGACATGATATAACCAGGTTTGATAACAAGATGTGGAGTAGAGTGGTATTAGATTCTGGGATAATTCTGAGAGTGAGAAGAGTATCTGTCGAAAGCTCAGCTAAAATGATGAAGAAGTTAATGGGTTCAGGAGAATACATGAGGAGTAAGAAACAGAAGAATAAAGTAATGAAAAATATGAGTATGAAAAATATAGCAGCAGAGAATACAGCAATAGACATGAAATTGGAGTGAGAGGTGGCAAAGAAAGATGTATGAGGAGAAAACAAGGAATACAAGCAAGTGAATATTGTTTTAGTAATGGATACCTTTGTGCTTGTATTATATTTTTCTGTCCAGCTATGTCTGTCTGTATAGGACATTTTATGAAATTGCATACCTACTTTCCTTTTCCCTACTGGCTACCCTCCAGCTATTACTGCTCCCTCTTCTATTCTGACTGTATCTTCTGAATTTTTTAAGTTACAAATTTCTGTGATCTGTCCTCACCTTCAGAAGAAGTTTTTGGAAAGAGACATTAACAAAAGTTCACAGTTTTTCTGTCTCTAAAGTGAACAACACATTTTTTTTCCACTATAAAAAAAAAGAAGTAAAATCTTGCAAGCAGCTCTAAAAATAAAACAGCTGCAGTTAGGAAATTAAATTTGGTTTTGAAGTAGAAAGCATTTGTGGATTCTGCTGAAAACTGACCTTCATTCAACACAGTACACTGTGCTTGTCCATTTCATTTTGCATTATATTTTTCTATTGAATTGCAACATGTGTTTCCAAAAAAAATATATGAAACCAATTTATAGCCTGATATGAAATTGAGGATAATAAAAATATATATTTCATATATACTATACAAAAAAAATATATTTTTTTACATATATATTATGCAAGATTTAAACATCCTTGCAAATACTGTAGTTCATAATTATCAACATAATCTACCCCAGTCTTAGCTGCTGATGGGTATGAAGGAATCTGCTGCTTACACTGTAATTAGTAATTAATGCAACACATATGCTGAGATGTACATTTTGAGAAATAAAATGTAATCTGCAGTTAAAGAATACACATTTTTTGTTATATATTGCTTTAAAGTATTATATTATAATAATAATATTATTAAATGTTTTTCAGTGTCAAGTGTCAGCTACATTGCACTGAAAACAGGTTGTAAAGCAGAATATTCATCTTCATGAAAATAATTACAAAATATTCTATCCTGTGTTCACTTTACTTATAAAGTAAAGTGAAGTGAAAAGAAAACATTACTGAAAGAAGATAAAAAATATTTGCAATGTGAAGAGCACAGATATATCTGTGCTGACAGTAGTTACTGTCTAATTAGATATTTTAAGCATTGTAACTGTAGCTGAAATCAACAAATGAAAACATTTAATACAGCATAGTATGCAACCCACTCAGGATTGGAAACACTTTTAAATTGTCCAGGACATCATAAAATACCTAAAATCAAGGAACAAGGAAGAACAAGCAAAACTGTATCAGTGCATTAAATCTCTGTGGGTTTGCATTCCAGTGGATATACCTTAAAAACAAAAGTTAAACCAACTTTTTAAGCCATTGATATGTTTAAGGCATAACTTCATACCACTGAAAAAGACAGGCTAAGAGCATAAGTCACACATTACTATTTGAATACTGAGCTGTATTTCATCCACATGGTAGAATGCCAGCACAAGTATTTGGCCCTGAGAAGACATACAGTTATCATGAACTCGCTGCAGCAAATCTCCTTTTATCTATTATTTCTTTACAAGTAGCCTAGAATTTTTACAAGTAGCCTAGAATTAAAGAACTGGCTATTGAGATGCTAACTCTTCAACTTTGATTTTCACCTTTGTCCCAGGCATGTCTTTAAGTATCTTAGTTTTCCATGCATCAAGCTGTTGTGGACAGCTAGGGTAGCCCTTTCAGTGACCTCTTCTATTCAAAGCTTAAGCAAAGTCAGTCAGTCACTAATTCTATATTTGAATAAATACATGATTTATTTATCACCTAGAAAACATGCATTATTATTCCTTGACAAAATAAAGCAAGCTGATATCTCTTATTGAAATATTGGAGGTTGGGTTTGTTTGTTTGCTTGGTTGAGAGTTTTTTTTAGAGCTCAATATCTCTTTCAAAACATACAGAAATATGTTCTTGGCATCACAAATTTATCTACAAGTCTTACAAAAGACTGAAAAATTTTTCCTCTTTTATTTTCCTTCAGATAAATTGTCCTAAAATGACTTTTAAGACTATAATCATGTATCACCTGACTAGCATTAGTACTGCTCTTTCTAAATATGAATAAAAATTTAGTCTTCATTAAATAAATACAGGCTTTTTTAGTGTTAAATTACGAGTAGTTATTACTAGATAGACCAAGATGACTTAGCAGGTGGGAGGAAAAATAAATGTTTTCTGGAGCTGGAAAAATAAATGAACTTTTTCAAAAGAAAAAGAAAATTAGCTTTTTAAAAATCAGCTATTCCTAAAGGATGACGGAATTTCTTAGTGATATGCAAAGTCTACTGCACTGACTTTTTGAATTCTTGTTATATGATTCTTTGCAGAAATATTAATGTCTAAATGCATATGCTCTGATAGGAACAATATTGTTCTCTCCTAGCAGTTCTCCTATGCTACATAAACAATATTTGAAGTTGGTCATTAAACTGGATGGAATCTGGGAATAAGCAATGGAAATGGCTTCACAGTTGATTAAATAAATATGACTTCAAGTTCTGGACAGTTCTAAAAATAGATTAGATCCAGAAATTACTCTTTGGTTTTCTATGGTCTACCATCTCACACTGAAATACTTAGATTAAATTATTGGTCAATGACTAGCAACATTACTGTCACAAATGCTAAAATCACTAGGGTTTGAGCGGATTGTAGGTGGGTTTATTATGTTTTAGTAGTGAGTAAAGAGCATGACACTTATAATTTGTTACTTGTGCATTTGGGAGAGAATCAGAGAAATATAAGGATAATTAGATTATTTTCTATGTAACAAGAACAAGAGAATAGCAGAAATAGTAACAATAGAAGGGCATTTAAAAACACCCTAATTTTTATGTGGTATTATATTTTAAGTACTTTATTTCATTAATTCAGCAGACAATCACAATAACTAGAAAGGCAAAAAAAAAATGGAAAACGGAAAAAATAGACTTGAGTCTAAAAGGTTAGTAACATCTCAGTCTCCTGATTCAAAGTAAAAATAATTACATGCAAGGAAACAGTTTGAGTAAATTAATTCAATATAATTGTAAAAACACAGGGAGAATATGACATGACTTTTATATGATTTAAATTCTTTTGCTTACATGCTTCTGGCGGTTAGTATCAATTGTGTTCAAAACTGCAATTCTCCTTTATATCACACAAGGAGGTACTTCTGTATGTTATGAGCATAAATCTTACAAAATTCTTCATAAATTTGAACAAGAATTTCAACCCATGATTCCTTCTTTTCCCATTCTCAGGTGTACCTGTTTACAAAATTATTTCCTTCTTTCTAATGGCTCATCTTCCTTAAAAACCAATGAAATTCAAATCAATACACCAGTGACTTTATTTTAATCATTGGTATTTGAAAAGCTGCCAACTTTTCCTCTCAGTCTACTCAAACTTACAAATATATTTCTCTGTATGTTTATATGAAATATTCATTTTTTCTAATGTTTGTACATGGCATGAATAATTGCCATTACTTTTTTCTTTTATATCACCAACGATATGTGGCTTGTACCATGTTTACACCTATTATAATTCAAAATTTTACAGTAATACTCCAGATAATCTCTATACACATTGCATCCTTCTAAAATTAATGTCTTATTTTTCCCATACAAACAGACCTAGTTGGGTGAGTTACAGGTTTTCAGGCTTTAATGCTGTTTTATGATCAGGCTAATGTTATGTTTTTGCAGTGGCATGGTGGTTTTGTACAAATCACTCTGCATTTTGTCTAGAGTGCAAACTTTATAAAACAACAAACAAAGAAAATAGAAGAATGGAGTATGAGTATGGATCAATGAATACAAGCAAATAAGGAACTGTCAATCATGTAATCATCAAGACAAGTGGGTAATTAGCATCTAAAGTGGTAGTCCTAACTGATTCATGTTATCTGACAGAAGACAGAGAAATACAAATCCATACTGTGAAGACAGCTAAAATGTGAACACAAACAAAATAATACTGAAGAATAAAGTCAGCAGAAGAAATAAAGCACGATAGTGATTTGTAAAGAAGTATCATGCAATAAGTTTAAATATTTAACAATAAGAGTCAATGAACCTCTCAGAAAAAAATTCTTTCTAAACACTTGAGACTGACAAATATTATGGTGACCAGCTTAAACCTTTCAGGAGGAAAAAAGTGATAATTTAAAATTAAGAGGTAGACAAACTAGAAAGTTGCTGAAAGCCTTGAGAGATGAAGAAGTGATTTCTTTGGTATTAATTTCCTCTTAGTTCCTAAATTATGTTGATTTAAATTAATTAAATGGGCAAACAGGCAAATTCTAATTTCTGAATTGAAAATGAATGGTCTATGGTGCTTCAGATTCTTCATCAAAATAATAATTTTTTAAAAAGTGTAAATTTTGTCATATAAGAAG
Source organism: Sinosuthora webbiana (assembly GCA_013397395.1). Taxonomy (NCBI): domain Eukaryota; kingdom Metazoa; phylum Chordata; class Aves; order Passeriformes; family Sylviidae; genus Sinosuthora; species Sinosuthora webbiana. The sequence continues at coordinate 78,398 of VXBN01016632.1, forward strand.
TTTTCTTTTTAAAGCTACAGTAAGTGTTGAAACTGTATATATGCCACTGGCAAATGTGCATATAAAAAACCACAGTAACCAACAGAAAACACATGAATTTGTTGTTAATTTACAGTTTACCCACCAGCATATGTATACAAACTCTCTCAATTACTGTGAGAAGACCTTACTATATCATCCTAGTTCATTCTTTGTGTCTATGCTATTAAATTTAAAAGGTCAAGTTTATTTATCTCAATGCTTGCTTTTACTCTCTTTTAAAAGGCAGTTCATGTCTACATTTACATAGAACACAGTCATGGGACACCTATAATTCTATATAGAGATCCTCAAGCACTAATATTATTTCTTGAATATTTTACTAATTCCAAAAAGAATAAATTTTACCTAGTAGATCAAGTTCCCATTTTCATTTTTTAATTACTTAGGAAATCAGCATAAATATGGGTCTCTGATATCTCACAGAGGAGTACTAATTGAAGTTCTTCAGGCTATAAGGCAGCTGTTCCTAGTGTTTTGTTTTGTTATGGTTTAAGATGGTGTGCAAATTCCACTATTGACCTTTGTTTTTAACAGAAAGTTTTCCTCAAATAAATAATCTGGGGTTTATTTAACCATTTAAATAAGCCCAGATGTCATTATGTTTCCTTTTTAATTCAGTAATGTGTCATTTATTTCTATTCTTTCAAAGTAATATGGTTCAGCAGCTTATCTGAGAAGGGATGAAAAAATTGTATCCAGATTGACTTTCACTCTAACTGGACCTGATTTTTATGCCTATTCACGATTGCCCATAAGATGAAAAAAGTTAGGAAAAATAGTAATTTATTAATTTCACTACAGTTGTAACTCTTTCCATCCGCTTTGAAGATGGTATAAACTTGTGTATCTCATTTTCTTGGGTATGAGAAAGCTGGAAAACTCCTGGGCTAAGATACAGACAGTTTAATAGGAAAAGCAAACACCACACACACAAGCAAAGCAAAGCAAGGAATTCATTCAGCATCCACAGGAGAGCAGGGCCCCTTCACACGTAACAGTTCCTTGGGAATACCAATGCCATCCCTCCAAATGTCCCCCTCTTCCTCCTTCTTCCCCCCACTTTATACACTGAGCTTGATGTCACATGGTCTGGAATATCCCTTTGGACAGTTTGGGTCATCTGTCCTGGCTGTGTCTCCTCCCAACCTCCCACCCACCCCCAGCCTTCTTGCCAGCGTGGCAGTATTAAAAGCACAAAAGGCTTTGGCTCTGTGTAAACTCCAATTGGCAATAACAAAACCATCTCTACGTTATCAGCCTTATGTACAGCCCAAATCCAAAATTCACAGGCACTGTGAATAAAATTTACTACCCCAGACAAAACCAGCACAGAAAGCTAAACCTTGTAGTAGTGAGTTTGGAAGAACTTCAGTTCTGCTAAAAAAAGGATAAAGACTACTGAAAAATATATAGACAAAATATAGTTTTAATATCCAAAGTTCTGAATTTAAAAATTAATTTTTAAATCATTAATAGTTGTATTGTATTTTAAATTTATCCTCTACTAATGCAGATTTTATCTGCTGCCATTTTAATTTGGCAGTATTCCATAAACATTTTACCCCCATTTGCCCAATACTTCACCATTCTAGACTAGATATCATTTATTTAGAAAACCATATCCTAAGGCAATGCAGTACAAGAACCTTTCATGTTTAAATGACAGCTATTGAAAGAACAAGGCATGCTACAAAAATAATGCTAGTGAATAAGAGTTTCCATTACAAAAATACATTAAACTGATGCATTACCAAATCTCTTTGATGTTCTGTATCATTTATCAACAACATTAAGAATATGAAGGCATTATTCAGAATGATTGGTTTATTAAATCTTTTTAACATGCTTCACACACAGTCTTAAAATTAAAAAAAAAATGAATTCTATATTTTTTAAGAAGTTTGGTATTTTATTATACCAGAGTACATACACTTCTTTTAAGTTAGCCTGTTGGTCAGTGTTAGAATAAATACTGGATTCCTAACAGAAGAATATGTTTTCCCACAGCAGAATTAATAAAACCCAAATATATTTCAAGTATATGAAAAAGGGGATGACTTTCCAGGTTTGTATGAAATAATACGTAATTACGGAGTGAAGTATTCCAAGACAAGCAAACTGCAGCTATTTAAAAGCAGCATTGGTGATCTAAACTCTTAATGGCCTCTGTCTCAGTGCTTACTTTAATTACTTTTTAATGTTAAAATCTTTACCTCTTCTCATTCTTGTACTCCTAAGAGGTAACTCACACATTGTCTCAACAGCTGATTTTGCTAGATAAATTAATACAGCTATTTCAAGGAAAACTTCAAAAGAAAGCAGAGGTTATGGTACCTTTACATCTCAATGCGTAATTGAACTTGGATGCATAATTGTAGGCTATTGTTCTTGACCAAGGATCTTAAAAGATGAGTCAGGGTTAATGCTAAAGATGAGCTAGTAATGGTGCACACACAGTGACAAAGGCAAAACATCAGCTCCAGCTGCCTAAAAGGATGATAAGGAGTTACTCTCCAGAAGTCAATAGTAAAGAACACACTTTGGGCCTTTTAACCTCCCAAACAGTTAAAGAGTGCTGTTTTTAAGCAGCAGCCCTGCCATTCCCACCATCCTCCCCTCAGCTCCATTGCTAGGACATCAAACAAGGGCCCAGTTGTGAAGCGTTCATGAACAGTGGTAATTTTTTGGGCTGATAGTCAAGTGTACAAAAACTGTTACCACGAATAAAAAATCTTAGAAACATTCGAAATTTGTGACAGTATTTTCCAAATCCATTTTTTCTTATTTCAAAGTACTTTTTATTTGAATGAGATAAAAAGAAATTTATCATGGCAAAACTATCTACTCTTTTTCGATCATTATGCTTTTGTCTGATAAAGAGAAGTCAACAGCAACATTTTCTAAACTACAGTCTCATGAAAGAACAAATAAGGCTAGCAACTTTGGAAATCCTAGGATGAATTTGTGTGAGAGATTCTGTGTATCTGTATGCAAAACAGCTCATGACTGAGTATCTGGAAATGCTGGGATGACAGTTGTCTTTTTCAGCTGCTTATGTTATTAGAGAGATTGAAATGGATGTCTACAAGAAACACTATAATATGATTTTTCATTTCCAATTTAAATGTATGACTATTCTGCTTCTGCTTTAGTAAAAGGTTTTTTTCCCATCGAAGAAAACTTTTCCAAGTCCTTCAGGGGCTTCAGATTTTTGTTTATTTGCTTTTAATTAATAGAATTCAAATGTGAGATGATTCTACACAGTCAGAAATCAAAAGATATTTGCTTGTAAATGCAGTCCTAGCTTAGTAGTAGAAAAAGAATACTCCTTTGTTTAAGTCCAAATGTCATCCATAAAGAATCTAATAAACAAACAAAAAATTCCTCCAGGAATAATAGATACTAAATTTATATTCAGTGTAAACAATAGGATTCTCTCTGGTATACCAAGCACAAATGGGATGGGATGAAATGGAATATTGAAATAATAAACTTAGCTAGATAGTAGCAAAATACCCACAGGTATGATTTTCTTACAGTTGCCTTTCAAAATACCATGATACTTGAAACTAAAATATCAGTGTCCTCTGTTATGGAACTATATTGAAAAGAACCTTGGAGGTTTTTCTGTGACTTTAATGATATGACCAAACTAAAGTAACCTGTAGAAGCACAAATGATATTGTTTATGCTGTCAATTTTATGTGAGGTAATCAATACAGATGCTGAGAGGTTTTAAAAATGAGAGGAACTTATCTGTCTCCTAAATTGGAACCAACATAGTGGAACTCAGTATGGCAACACTCCAAAACTGATACCAACCATGTTTCAGAGCAGACTGTTTTTTTTCCCCTTCTGCATCACACAAAAGCAATAAAGTTTCAACATTTTACTTCCAATAATAATTGACCCTGCGAAAAACATGACATCATATTTAAAATTTTAAATGTATTTTAAAATGTACAGCTCAGAAAGATTAAATTTACAGGAAGAAACCAATTACAGGTGTGGTGTTTTTTTTTTTTTTTTTTTTTTTTTTTTTTTTTTTTTTTTTTTTTTTTTTTTTTTTTTGTTTTTTTTTTTTTCTGAAAAACAACTGAGAAACTGTCAGGCTGTGGCTGCCTGCCTGACACGAGAATCTGAAGGAGAAAACTGAATGAAGAGAAGCTGCTCTCTAACTCTTTCTGTCTCTCAAAACAGAAAAAAAAAAACATAAAAAAACAAAACAAAAAAAAAACCACCCCAATAACCAAACCAAAAAAAAAAAAAAAAAAACAAAAAAAAAAAAACCCCTTTTTTTAAATTNTCTGTTTAAATGTTTATTTTAATCCAAAAAAAAAAAAAAAAACTCAAAATTCTACAAGACCTTTATATTATTCACAAGATGCTCAGATTCTTTCCACTAAATCTCACTTGACCAAAACTCCTAATAAACAGCTGTTCTTAATTCACTGCTCTCACAAGACTGTTGACAAGTATCTTTGGTAGAGTTTTTGCCAGTTCAAACAGAAATCATGAAGTATTTAACAGAAACTATAATTTGAAAGCCAGAAAATGATGTCTACACAAACTCAGTGATATCCACTGTCTGAATTGTGTACCTGGAACCTCTGGTTTCCTTAAGTTTTGTACAATATAACACCCTTAACAGAAGCTGGACTAAAACTTAAGATATATTGTTGCCAGGAATATTATTTTGACTAGGTACAATGAAACAGCTTCTTTGGTTGGATGCCCCACAAGAGAAGGACAGAGTAATTTCCGTTACTGCTTCACAAATTCTTAGCGGAAAAGAGAAAGCAGCTTTTAATCATTAAAACTCCTCTAGCAGTCACAAGTAATTCAATGCCTACCTTGGCAACCTCACGGGGCCCTCTTATTAATATGAACTGCATGCTTTCTTGGCAAAGGAAACATTGCTACTGATTTCTACCATTTCTAACAAAGACCTCTTTTCATGGGCCCTAAGCCTGGGAACTCACTAGTGCAATCTGGTGTCAAGCACACAGTGTGCAAATGTACAATATGTGGAGCACTGGAGAATCAGTCTCGAGTGGCCTGGGTTGAAGGGACTTGGAAACAACCACCCAGTGTGCCCAGCTCTCTCACACTGCAAGAGAACTGCCTATTCACAAAACCAAAGGAGTATTTCAGATCAGTAAGTGTCTTTCGTAGCTGATTTGTAGGAACAATCAAGGCAATTAGGTGCACTTTTGGGTGTCTAAACAATGCCAGCTATGCCTGAAAACAATTGTATGCCGAAAAACCAAACCTTCACCTCAAAAAAAAGAAAAAATCAAACACGTATTTATGTTGCACAGTTTTAGAGTACATGACTGAATCATGATTTCTGCAAAATAAAAAGGAAGAAATAACATAGATTACCACAGACTGCAGAGGCATGTGGGCAGGAAAATTCATCATATAAGGTGTCTGAGAAAATCCAGGGGGAATTAATGATCTGCTCTATTCAAGAACATTTAAAAAACAATACCATCTGGCATTAAGTAGAATTCAGGCCAAGAGTTGGCAGCAAAATAGGTTTGACAACCTTGACATAAAAACTACTTACTCTCAGTGACAATTATGGTCTCCTTGCCAGTTCAAAAGCATATCTTTCCAAAAATGGCATTTAGCCCCTACTGGCGTCTGAAACACCACACAATCTTTACACCAGAGATTAAAGTAAAAACACTTATGCAAAGCGCCAAACAGAGATAACAGCATAATCTGGATAAACACACCAAATACTAAATCACTGTTCATTATGTTTAGAACTAATAAGAACTGACATCAAATAGTAAAAAAGAAAGTGTTCATTTCTCTCTCTGGAAGCTTTGAAATACAGTTTGCTTTACATATTCTAATAATTTTGTAAGTCAAAATTCTTTCCAAATTTTTTAGAAAGGGTCCTAGTTGACCATTTCTTTCCCTACAGGATGGGACTTCCTCAGCTACCTATTTATTACAATATACATTTTTCTGGGCAAGTGACAAATAGATAAAACTGAGACCTGCTTCTTTCTTTAAGCTTTTTTAAGCTTAAAGACAAAATCTAGCTCTATTCACATACTATTTAACTAATTTCAGATATGTAAGGGAAAAACAAGACCTTCTTTTATATGTCATCAAATCTCAAAGCTTCTATGGCTGTCCAAAACTGGTAGATATGGCCTCTCATACTTTAAGTACAAAAATTCTGTTTCAGTAACTGGCATTGAAGAATGGAATCTTTAACCAAGACTGAATTTAAGAAGGAATAATATGATCACCTTCCATGTTAATATAAAAAGAAACAAAATCTTATATTTTAAATTCCCAGATATAACAGCAAACAAAGGGCTAACATTTTTAGAAGTATCATGAGAATTCTCAAACAATGACTGTCCACCCCTAAGAGGTTAAAACTATTGTATAGGGTTTACTTTTCTGATTGGTTTAAAACTATGCAGTGGGTTAATGAAGGTGTTATATTATAAAGTGTACAGCATCAGTATATGCAAAATTTTATCATGTAATTTGCAGTAACCACAGACATTTCCAAATTAATTCTTGATACTCAGTTATTTTCCTTTCACTGTTACTAAAATTTCTACTAATTCCTTAGTGAGAAATCTAAAAGTGTATGTTGCCTATTTGGAAGAAGAAACATTGTGTCTGAATTTCATCTTGTATAGAATATCTGTGTCTGAAGATAACGTTTTTTTTTTTAATGGGAAAAAGTAATCAGTTGTTAATAAATATGAAAACCTAATCCTCTGATGTTTTGAGTACTTAAAAATGGTAATGATATTTCTAAGACATTCCCTATGCAATGTAACTTTTTTTCCCGCTGTTTTCACATTCTCTAGTTTTAGACTTTTAGAAATGTGTCATCAATCTCTCTTTTAGAACAGAAGGAGTAAAGAATGAGTTAATTGCAGTGTGGCTATGCTAAATTGTCAAAGAGTAAAAATAAACATCTCTATCTACATGTATTGTAGTAAACAGCTTCTCATATGTGTTTTATTATTCAAAAGACTAAAAGTAGTTGAGGCAAAAATAAGCAAAGTTTTAAAAAGGAACCAAAAATGAAAAAAATAAAGGGGACGAGAAAATCTAAATTGACTTGTGACCTTTGATCTGGCTCACAGACCTGAACTGAATTCCAAATATGACAGAAGCTTATTAAGATTTTACCTTTGGGACTTCCTTATTCACTGAATCAGCAAACTAAGGCAATTAAGCTATAAGAATGACAAAGCACTAGCATATTTAAAGTATATTTGAAAATGGATATGTGTAATTATTTATGCTCCATAGATGATATATTTAGTTAGATATCAATGAATATGACATTTCAGTTACTTCTCAGACACAGCATTAAAGAAGTCAACAACAACGATCCTTTGACGCAAAATACTACGCTTCCTGGTTTCCTGTGATTTCATGTAGTATTAAAGAGATGATTAAAAAAAGGGAAATTGATAAATAATCCTGAATTCAAAAACCCACTCATTTGCCAAGTAGAAATTAATAGAAAACAATAACAAAGCACATAGAGCTGATGGAACTTATTGGCATTTTGTAGCAATGTATTTGTTTAGCACATTGTTTCAGTATTTCATATCAGCTCATGATGAATCTCACCCAGTTCCTATTCAACTATACAATTGTATAATTTTATAAGAATTTGACCTTAATCAAGGTCTGCAAGTAAAATACAAATCCCATTAACAACTTCCACCAAAATTAGGGCTTTTGGTGTTGCTTAACGCAATCAGTATAAAAGTAAAAAATCCATTAAACTCAATCCTGCTTTACAGCCTGCTGGAACAAAACCAAAACCAACCAAAATGTAGACTAAATTTGGCTACATAAACTTTACTGATGCTTAGAAATTTCATGGTTCTGTTCTATTTTATGGACTCGGCACTCCAACCAGGTCATCTATGTGCCAAAATCATAGAAAACCTTTGATGCAATATATCCCTTCTAAAGAAGAACCATGAAACTAGAAGTATTTCATTCAGATAAATTGCCCCAAAGAAAGCGTAAGATGTGAAATCTACTAAGAAAGTATGTCTGACTTAGTAAGACTTTTGTCATAGTAAATTTGAAAAAATAAATATGAATATTTATGAGAAGATTCAGTTTGTGTAACAAATGTACAGTTATTGGCATTTTCATATACATGTATAAATAAGTGCAAAATACTATCAGTGCTACAAAAGAGCAAATATGTTAGATTAATGTTGTGGATAATTTATGAGTAGCTCATTCTAACTCTATTACAATATTAGAATAACATCCAATTAGTATCTTGGAATAATTGAAAAATATGTAAACATATAAAAGTGCTAAGATTTTTATTTGCTGTAATTCCCAAATCCTTGTTTTAATCCAAACATGGCATTGGGAATAACATTTATGAAAAACAAGAACTGCCCTAGTCCTGTGATGATGAACAAACATATATATTACAAAGTTTTTAATTTTGAGGTGCTTTGTATTCCACAAGCTGGAGGAAATAGCACGCCGTTTTACTCTTTTTCAGCAATGAGTTGCACAAGTTTTTTCAAAAAGACCCTGGTGGCACTCATGCTTAACAAAAGGTTATGTGTCCTGCACAAAACCTTGTCTGTAATAAACCATTTTCTTAATTACAGATTGTGCACCTGTATTCATTACTTATATAAAAAGGTAAAAAAAAAAGAGGAAAAAGAATATTTAAGATATTTCAGAAAAAATCCTGACAATCATATTTACCACATAGTAGCCTTAGTCAAGGTACAAGAGAAACATCCCCAAATGTTGGTATGTTCCATAAAACTCCTTTTATCCTGTTTAAAGAGTGTTCAGAAATATATGAAAGCAGTGACATGAAGGAAAAAAAACCTTCATGTCTCAGGCTTTTACCCTTCACCTTCTTAAAATAATTCTCTTCATAGTCCACAATTTTAACCTCTGAGATGGGACAGAAAAAATAACTAGATTATATCTTAAAACAGTTTAGGTCAAAGCATGAAGGCATCTTGGGACATGAAAACCACCACTATTTTAGAAAGATTTTAGCATAGAGCTTTTCTGAAAGCAATTGGATGACCATACAAAAAGCAGTGATGAATAATATGTTTGAAGCCACTCCTGTCATGTACAGCATCTGCCACCAGATTAAATATTTAAATTCTTAAAAGAACATAATTAAAGTAACCAAACCTGGAAATGATTACAAGAATATAAATGTTCACAAAAAGACAGGGGGAAATGAGGGGCAACGTGAGATAAATATGTTTTACTGTTTGAATGTCTAGTGTCTCTGAAAACCATTTGACCTTCCAAACCAAAGACTCTCCCAGGTAGCTGGCAAATGACACTCCTTTCATAAATCTGTGAAAAATAACTGAAAGCATTTCTCCTTTGATCCTTAGGAAAATTCTTAAATATTCAGGAGTAGGTGTTCATATGTCCCATTTAAGCAGTGAGAAGCCCATTAGTACTGAAAAAAAAGAAGCATAGAAACAAATTCCATACAGCCTTCACCACAGAATGGTTGTCCAACTCACAGCTTCAGCCTCATTTCCAAAGGTTCAGTTCCCTAAAATCCACTATAGAAAACACTTCACAAAAGATTACACAGATTGAGTTTCTCAACAATGTTATATAGATAGAATTATCACTTGCTTGCATAAGATTTTTTCCTTCCTCCACAGTGTTTATACCCTTATTTTACTTCTCCCCCACTTTGGCTGGATGTAAACCTCAACTGAATTTATTTAAATAAAGATTGATCATTTAATAAATCTTTGAATTGTTTTAAACCTGTAGCCTTATAACTGAGGATGGTATGTTATGAAAATTAGAATAAGCCATATTGGATTTATGTTTCCTTTTCTTCTAATAATAACTAATATTAATTTATTAAAATATCACTGATTTCCTGAAAATGATAAAGTTGGGTTTTTTTATTTCAAATATAAAATCTAAATATCTGAATTAAATAGTTTGGTATAAAACCCCAGTAATTAAAAGAGAATATATTGAGGGGTTTTATATACAGTATTAGTTTCTACATGAGAGCGAACAAAAGTCTATAGTTTATAAAATACCTTGGTAAATGATCATTCATTGGTTTATTTTCTGAGCAATAAATTCAAAGTTCAGTTCAGGAAAAAAAAAGAGTACTATGTAAAAGCCATGTTTGTGAGATATAATTAAGAAAAGGAACAATGTCTGACTTAGGTTTGCTGTAAGAAACAGACCTGCAGTTTATTAAATTCTTGTGATTGTAGGTTTATGTTTCAAGCATGGAATGCTGAAATGATATTTCAATGTTATGTTTTTAGCAAAAATACCTCTACCCAGCAAAGTCCACCTACTCTCTTCACATGTAGCACAGGATTAACATTTACAGTCATTAGAATATGCACATTAATGCAAAACAAGTTGCTACTTATGTATTTTTCCTCTTTAAATCAGGTAGCAATAAAACTAGAAAAAATTCTTACTAAGGCTGACAAGTTGCAGTTAACCAAAGACATGGAAAAGAAAGGCAGGTGTGAAGAGTTCTATACAGACAAAAAGTTATATTGATATTTAAATACTGAGTCTTCAAAATTTTATATGAAGCCACAACTTACATGCTTTCTGTTTGCTTCACTTCAAATCCTTGACCAGATTTAAAGGTGGAAATGCTAGTTTTGGTGCAAGGCTGCACAACAATAGGACAGGAGGAAATGGCCTCAAGCTGCACCAGAAGAGATTCAAGTCTGACATTAGGAAAACATTTCTTTACTGAAATTGGAATGACATTGGAAAGGCCTGCTCAGGCAAGTGGTGGAGTAACTATCCCTGGGAGTGTTCAAGAAATGATTACACGTGGCACTCTCTGCTATGGTTCAGTTGAGATGATGCTGTTCAGCCAAAGGTTGGTTTTCTTTTTTAATGCATTTTGGTATGAACTGAGTTAGGACTACTACTGAATTTATTTAAATTTTCTCTCTTTGATCACCCTCTGCAGCCCACAGGAAATGTGCAGTATGCCATCTTGCAACAAAGATTCAGGGACATTATTTCCTTAATTCAATTGAAAATTATACAGTTGCAAAACTGTAAGATAAGTTGAATTCTACTGCTTTTTTATATCTTTGAGATAGTAGCATCATATCACTTGATAGTGATAATAAATAAATAAATAAATAAGAAAAAAAATGTATTATAATTCTTTATTAAAAATTTAAACTGTGAAGCTTAATGAGAAAAAAAAAAGAATGCTCTTAGGATGCAATTTCAATGTTAAGTAGAGTAATAATTTATATTTTGCAATGAGTGCAACTTTTTTTTTTTTGATGTAGAAGGGTTGTTGTTTTTCTCAAGTCCCTTCTACTCCTAAGGAACATGAAATATCAGACTTTTTGCAGTACCCATATTGAAGTTAAATAAATAAAACAATAGAAAGAAATATCCAGCCATTTCATTTATCTTTTTTAAGAAAACTTCAACAGACATCAATGCTCAGATAAAACTCTTGCAAGTGCTTTTATTTCATTAGTATGTTAATAGAGGCTTTTTTTATAAGATTCTTTTTTAATGTCTGCTTTATATTTGAGGATGATTCCTAAAAAAAATTTATTCAAGCATGAGGTGGAAAAATTACTGACAATTTTCTTCTGCAATCTCCTGTATTTTTTAATCAGTAGAATAAAATTCAACAGCTGGTCTAAGGGAAATATATGCCTTACCTTACAAAACCTACCTAAAATATTCATTCAGCATTGAATCTTACCAGTGTTTCTGAAAAATGTGCAGAGAATGGAACTGTTGCCTTTTTCATTCCTTGTATTTCTTCTTCAAAAAAAACCCAATGTATTTTTATTTGGAAATAAATAAGAAAAATAATCATGGGGCACGTTAAGATGACAAAGCAGTCATTAGGTCTTGTGGGCAGACTCAAAAATAAAAGTGATCTCTAAAATAACTAATCCCTTTTGTAATTGTTAAAGCATTCTGATCTTGTGTTTTTTGAGAAATTAAGAAAATATTACCTGATGGGTTTTCTGGTTTTTTTTTTCTTAATTTTGAGGTTTCCCCACATCTTCTTTTTAAAAGTATTTCTGAATGAATGTTTTGGGAAGCGGTAGTGTTTTTTCAAAGCTGATCAGAGTTAACAAAAATGCAATATTTTCAGTGACCCTGGACCAAGGACAACAGCGGAAGTGATTTTCAAGTCTTATTCAGGGTTATTTCCCACCTGAAGCTGAGATAATGTTAAAATGTAGGTAACCATAGAAAAATAGCCTAGCAAGAAATGTTTGATTTTTATAATGAACATTATAAATAAAAATACTTTTTTTTTAGGGAATTAAAAACATGGTTTTGTTCTCTAAAATATATAAAACACATAATAGACTGTTGTTAGTTGCTTGGCAAGAATATATTCTGTGGAATATCATATTGATGTATTAATTACAAAAATTAGAAGCTGAAAAACACTTGAATTCTTTAATTTTAAAAAGCAAAACCAAACACTGTCAATATTATTGGAGATTTGGCAACAGCTGTTACTGAATCCGAAGGCAAAAAGTTTTATAACCTTCACTGATATATGGTATTATTAAGGCACTCTTATGCTCAGTGTTTCTCGCTTTTATTTTTAGGGTTTTTTTCCCAAAATGTTAATTCCTTAAAAGAAGGAAGCAGGAGAGGGTTTGCATTCTGTACTTGACAAGAAGAACCACAGCAGAGAAAACGTGGAGAAGAAGCTGAACAGTTAATCTTCTACATGCAGGTTTGAAAACTGCCATTCTGTTCCCAAGCATGTTGTATTTATTTTTTGTGTGTTGTATTTAATTTATTTGTGAATATTGCCACTGCTTGTTACAGGCCACAGGTGGTGTATTGGGATTGCAAGGCCTCAGGATGAAGGTTTGCCAGGCTTGCTCTGCTTGAATTTGTCTTAATGTGCCTGGTGATGTGCCTTGTTTTTCTTGACCCTGGAGGGGCTGGGGAAGGTTGACCATAACACCAGATAAAGGCATAGACATTTTATAGGATATATGTAACAATTTTAACTGTAGCATTATTAATGATATTTTGTCTTTCCTTTATTTTTCTTTCCTTTTTTTTTTTTTTCTGTAAGAGCTGCATCTTGACTAATAGTAATTCTACAATTCAATCATTAAGTTTTCAAGAATATTAAATTGTCTTTATATGTTTCTCTCTTCCTCCTTTATCCATAAGAAAAATTTGAACATATAACCGAAGCCTAAACTTCTGCAACACCTTCTTTCTCTGATGAAATAACATAAGTTCAATCTCCCACTATTAGAATTCATACCACTTTCATGGAATTCTTAAATGTTCAGACAGCCAAAAGGTGATTCTGAAATAACTTGCCTCTGTACAATAACTTTGCCTCTATCATGCCTGTACATGTTTCTTGCTGGGTTATAACAGAAGTTCCATTGCCTCTTTCTCCATAGTTTCTTTTAAAATTTTTTTCCATAAGTATTTTTTAAAAACAATAAAAGTAAAAGTGAAATTTCTTTCTGATTTGCATGAATAAAAGATAAAATATGATAACTGATATCTTCACCTCTTTCCACTGTTTATGTAATTAATCAGTCAGTTGCATACATGTAAGTCCAATGTCTAAAATATCTCCTTTGCTTGCATATATTATTTATCATAAAAAATGGGATGTATATTAGCAGAAAATTAATTAAGTAATGGTTTATTCTATGATAAATGGTCAAGTGTGGTGTGACCGAGGTTTTCGAAATACAAATTTACCTTAGAATAAGTTGTGTGTTATTTCATTGATATTGCCAATTATCTTTAAAAAAATGTATCCCTCTCTTGGTGCTAAACATGTCGAGTTAATAGTGACTTCTGAAAAGGTAGGAGTAGTACCATCAGAAAAAATCTGCCACGTTGGCATCACAGTCTCATAGTACTGATGACAAACCATGCAGAGAACAGCCAAGGTGGACTCAGACGGGGAGGTGAAACCAGAATTCTAGAATAAGGGAGGTATCTTGCTGCAAGCACAAAAGTAAATCTTGTGCACCTGACTCTTTACCACTGCTCTCTCTGGGTGCAAAACTTACACAACTTCTAGTCTATCCATACCACTTAGCCAGTTCCATGCCATTAGGCTTTTAGTCTGACTTAAAGTAAATCCAGATGATAAAATTTCAAATATCACTGCCTTAGAGTGGTGTAACAATATTGCTGAAAATTAATACTGGATTGGACAGTGGCTAAACCATAAGCCAGACTGATATTTTCTGAAACTGACTGAACAACATTGCTAGTTGAAATTAGAAGAAAATACTGGAAATTTGGGACTGGTTGCTGTCTGGGAGCAGCCCAAGCTGTGTGAACATCCAGCCTGTTCTGTGGCAAAGTTCTCTCAAGGGTGCTGAGGAAAGACTAAGGAAACAGCTCCAACAGTCCAAGTGCTGATGGAGCCACTGAAGCTCAAATCTCACATGCAATATCATGTGGAGATTCCACTAACACAGCTTTAATTTAATGGCTGTTATCATCACCCAAACTTTTAATAAGTAATGAACTTGACATGTAGGCAAAAATTGTGAGATACTTCATTGCAAACTGAAGACGTTTTAAGGCAAGGAAAGTAACTACAATTAATTTATTCTGTCTGTGTAGATAATTTTAGCTGTATTTATCAATATTCAGTAGTCTTCCCCATGTTTTGATTTTGATAAGGAGTATTTATTATTCTCTTCAAAATGGCCGTCACAGAATGTGACTTAAGAAAATATCAGTTTTTCCATAGCTAAGTGTTGCATAAAGTCTAGATTTAATAAGAGCCAAATGTCAAGAACTTTTCCTGGTCCTATTATTTTTTTAAGAGAAAACATGTGTGAAAAAAACACCATCACCTGAACATCACAAAGATTCATGACAAATAATTTATTTAAGTAGTTGTAACTGTAGAAAAGTGTCTATTGAGGAATTTCTGTAGCTAAACTAGGCTAAGTATGAAGATTTTATCAAAGTTTCTTTTTGCTTCTCAGAGGCAAACTTGAAATAAGGGTTAATTTTGTCAGTCTATTTTCCTCCCCTTTATATATAGTGACAGACAATTTAAAAGGCATGAGGAATATGCAGGTACAATACATGCAACTGAATTAAATCAGATTTAGGCTTTATAGGAAAAACATTTAGAAATGGTAAGTTGGAGTTAAAGAATTGAAAATTAATGAGAAGTTTTGGAATGGTTTTTTTCAACAGTGCTTTTTTATCCATCCATCCGGCTATTAAAAAGCTTGCCTCTTTGATCTTGAGAGCTACAGTATCTCTATTCTTATATAATATATTAATACTTCCCTTTTGTACTATACATGCATGCAAACACTATGAACCAACATATAACTAATTATGTTTATTTTACTTTATTTTGTGTTAGCAAAGAACATTGCACAGATGGTTTATAAAGTTTAATTAATAAAATATGACAAAGTGTGAACTCTTATGTAACAACTCATGCTAGTGTGAATTGTTTGGGTTAGGACTGTTTTGTTTTTAAATTAAGATTTCCTGAGGTCTTTTCTGCAATGTCTGTTTTATACTAATTTATTTCTTTTAGTTTGTAGTGTCTGGTATAGCCAAAGCAATTATTCTGACATTGATGAATTCTGTACTAGCAAATTCCTTCATGTTTTCAACTTATAGCTGAAGTGAATTAGAATTACATCTAGATAGCTGAAATTTGTCTGAAACCTATGACTCTGTTATTGGAGGTTTTTTTCATATATTTAATAGCCTTTACCAATTTCAGAATAAAACATTTCACTTCATTTAAGAAAGTGGTTGGTTTGATTCATAATAATCACTTTTCTACACTAACAATTGGCATTTATTTGTAATATGTAAACTCCAAATAAGATTTCTTTAGGTGTGCAAACTTCAAATGAAGTAGTTTTTTCATTTTGCCATAATATTTTGAAGCTTTTTTTATCTCAATCAATTTCCTTTTAATATTCTCTGCAAGAACTTTTGACCAAATGCCATTTTATTGAAACATTAAAGCACAACCAGATTCTTTGATCTTCTGCAACATTACAAAATGTTATTCACAGGGTTTTCAGAAAACAACAAAAAAATCTGAATGTATGTAACTTATGCCCCGAATTTGATTTATGAAATTAAGGAAATCTTGGAATACTAAGAGAGGGTCAGATCCAGATTAAACAGCTGAATATCAGGATTTAAAAATGAGAATTTTATTTCTGAAAAGATTGGATTGCTCATATCACTCTAAGACATAGGAAGTAAAAACTACTCTTTCTCTACTATAAATGTGCTAATCTTAAGTCAATTGTTGTAGTACCTCTAAATCAAATAGGCAGCTGCCAAATATTTCAAGTGGAAGATGTCTTGGAAAAGAAATGTATGTTCAAAAATATATTTCATCAGAAGCCTAGCATATGTTCACTGACATAAAAGAGGTTGCACTAAATGACTAGACATCTTAACACTAAGCTAGATTTAGTGCCAGAGACTCAGAAGACATTACAAATCAAGACAAGGATCTAAGCCAGGTACCAGCAAGGATCTTTCAGTAACATGGTAATATATTATGAGTTTAAAGAATGCTTGCTCTGCATGTTAGAAAAGCAGTATACCTTGGTTTGTGGTTTGACTGGCCTTCAAACTCAAATCATGTTGCACAGAGACATGTCTTAGGGAAATCTTTTAGAAAATGGGTCTGAGAAACAAATGGTTCTTCCCTGACTGTACCTCATGTAGTCATTTATGGCAAGAGCCCTCAAAACACTTTAGCATCTGTTTAATGTCAAGTATGTAGGCAAGCTACTTGACACAGTATGTTCACGTTTATTGTAAGATTGCAGAAATTACTGTAAAATCAGACTACAGTGCTGATTTATGGATGAATGCTAAGTTATGATAAGTGAACTGAGATATAAAAGTGTTCTTTACATAGAGAACTATTGTTTTGTATCTTTGTTTTACTGTATTGTGAGTTTCAGGTTCTAATGGACTAGCTCTAGCAGGTGAAGCCAAGGACCTACTGAGATCAGAATAATGGCCACAAGTGCACACCGACAGCAGCACGAGAATAGTGGAATTTTGAATGACACTGCTTCACTTAATGATGTCTTGTTGACTAGTTATTCAGTGTAGGATATGCCTGAGATAGAATTGTTTCTGAATTTTCAGTAACTCTCTTCCATTTGTTTCCCTACTCTTATCATAATCTTATGTAGGATTCTAACTATACTTTAAGCAAACATCAGGCATGTTTTATGAATGTTATCCTCTTTCATTCCTAATTTTTAACTGACCCTTTTAAATTAACTTGTTAAAAAAGGTTAATTTATCTGCTTTATCCACAGCATTAAATAATAAATAAATATATTCTTAAGTAAATTATCTAATGGGATTTGGTCTCACTGTAGACCAGAGTGCTACAAATATGACTCTGTTTAATCTCTCTACAGTTTAGTTTCTACCCCAAAGCTAATATGTGGAAACAGGCTTTTAATCTGGACACCTTCATATGACAGATCTTTCAGACCAGAATTATTTCTCTTGTGATCTGTTTAGAGTAGTTAAAAATGTTCTCTCCTCTCTTAAGTTTATCACAAATGCAAACGGACTGAGAAAAAAGGGGGATGGGTGGGGGCTGGAGAATGAAGGTCTCCAGCGGCTGTTTTAGTTTGCAGCAGTGATTTTTCATCCTTTCTTGAGGTCCAGCAACTGCTATAGTATAACCATTTATTCAGAGCATTCACATGCACACATACACCTTACATCTCACTGACCATTCTACTGACCCTGTCTGACCACTTGCCACCACACATTCTAGTAAGAAAAATCCCCAGAAATGATACCTGTGTCAACACATGGTCTAACACATGGCCTTGGGCACTTTGTAATGATGTCAGGGTACTTTGAATCCTGTTTCATGTAAAATGTATCTGTCAGGAATTATTTTGTTCCCATGTCGTTCATTAAAGCTGTCAATCTAAGATTTTTTAGTAATATTAAGAATGGCCATTACCATTTTTTAAAATAGTCATAATATCTGCAATTTATGTGTGATATCAATGTAGAAAATATTAACATTCATAAAAGATTACTCAGTCATTTTCTGAATAAGTTCAACTGTTTCCATAAATTACAACACAGTATTTATTTTATACAACTTTGTCAAATTTACTCCGAATAATTTACTCTTCTCATAGTATTTTCTATATTTAGTATTTCATTAAGTATAAATCAATATGTACATTGATATCTAAAATTGGAGCAGAGATTTTGCACACAGAACTATTTTGAATACTGCCTGCATGCATAATAGCAAGGAATAAGAGCTCATTAAAATGTTGAACCTGTGGTTAAGCAAGGAATATTCTCCATTCTTATAATGTAAAGTATTCTGAGGAAAACATTTTCATAGAATCATAGAATGCTTTTGGTTGGAAAGCAGATTAAAAAATCATCTAGTTCCAAACCCCTGCCATGGACAGGGGCACCTTCTACTTGACCAGTTTGTTCAAAGCCCCATCCAACCTGATCTTAAACATTTCCATGAATGGGGCAGACACAGCTTCTCCAGTCAATCTGTTCCAGTGGCTCACCACCCTCAACCATTCTGTGAATCTGTGATACAGCAAGGGGTGAAAATAATTAAGAACAACATCTTTCACAGCAGCTCATATATAGAGTGATTATTACAAAGAGAGATTTATTTATTTATTACAAAGAGAGACTTATTTCTTCTAAGTGAGGACCTGATGAGACTAATTTGTGGGTTTTTGGGATTTTTGATCATCTCTACATAATTCAATTTCTTGTCTTGAGCAAATGATTGTCCCAATGCCTTTCTTTCACAGATAACATTCTGGTTAACTTCTCAATAACCTACATTTAATCAGCCATTGCTTGCTTGAGGCTAAAGATTTGTTCTGATGGTATCTACACTGGATGTAGACATATTTTGGCTATCTTGAGACATTTTTCATTTTGAGACATTTTCTACCTCCTGCTTTTGTCAATGTAAGTATGTAAGGTCTCTCTTTATCTCCAGCACACCCACTATTTAAGACCCCTTGTCTAATCACTTCTATCTTTCAATGCAAAGCAGTCCTTATATCCTCATAGAGAGTTGTTTCCTTCTACTGAGATACACTGGTTTTACCTTCACACTTTGTTTTTCTCCTAAAGTTCTAAGTTATTTTCTTAATTTCTCAGTGCCGATATCCCTTCAGTTTACAGAATACAAAATAAGAACATAATTTTGTTGTGTTGCTAAGGTTAGTCTCTGTATATCTAGATCACCTGGTGAAACCACTATGACAACATTTACACTTGGAGATCATGTCTGTACATGCTGATCCATGAAAGTCATTCAAAGCACAGTTACATGCCCAGTTTACCAGAATTACTGCTGCCTTAGCATGATCATATATCAAACATTTGATATAGGCAGGGACCTTGCAGATGACTGCATTCCAATAGGCTTTTAGCTAGTTGCTAGCTTTTCCTGTTGCTAAGGATAGAAATTCCTGGAAAACTAGAATTTGGTTTGAAGATCCCTGCAGCTCCTACATTCTGCTTTCAAGGTAAAAAAGTTTTCACAGTAAGCATCTGTATCTGGTTTGTTTGTCAGTAGCCTTCTATTTACATAGGCATAGCAGTGACATCAGAATTTTAGAGATGATATTTTGGATTTAGCATAAGAAGTCTAGGGATAAACTATATTTTTGCTTTAACATTCATTAAGCTCATATATTAGCAGTCTGCCCTTAGTTTGGATATAATATTTTTGTTGTCAGTCCCTTTAATGGAATTTCCTAACAGTACCTGCTGCACTACCAGACACATTGACTGGCTGCAAGTTCCACAGGGTGACTTGGTTCATGAGAAGAACTGAAATGAGCAGCATATTGAAAATTTTGCAGAACTGTACTATTTCAGCCTAGAAAAAGTCTATTTCTGTATATCTCTGATGAGATATTTCATTGTGTCATATGCCACAAGATGAACATTTTTACTGTATCACTCTCAGATTCTTATTATGGTCAAAAGGAATATGACATATGTATGGAGGGAAAGATTTAAAATTAGCCTACTCTTAACAATCTAATCAAAACACACCCCATGTAATGTCTAGTTACAACAATACTAATACTCAATGCCCAAATAAATAGCAAGAAAATCCTTGTTAATTGTCACTTATAATGCCTGTAAGAGAAGTTATTCTATCTACCTTCTATGGTATTTATTATATTATGGCTTCCAATGTTCCTCTGGATGACAAAATTAATGATTTTTCTCAAGACTAGAGGGATTATAAGAAGTATTCAATGACCTCAGCTGTTTGGTGGGAAAATCATGATGTTTTTGTTTTCTTTCTTAACAATAGAGTCCACTTAGGTATACTTTTCTATGTTCCTGGACTGCAAGTCTGTTACTTTCCAACTGGTTCCCATATTTTTTGGTAGCTCCACAACAGCCCACCCTAAATGAGTTGACAAAAGGACAATTTGTTATGTAGTGACTTCCTCACTTGGTTAGACTTGACCACAGGAGTTGTTGTTTTCTGAAAATAGGTGAAAATCAGCTCAGACCAAGGCAGGCCTGGGTGAAACAGAGACCCTGTTCTGTCATATCATAATAAAATTTAACTTCTGTTTTACTACTGGCAAAATCTCATTTGCTAGGACATACTGCATCTTCCAAGTGTTGACTGTAATTTAATTGGTAACTGATCAGGATGCATGCAACTACATCCAAGAAATTAGAAACTATAAGTTATAATAATGGCTTCAGAATATCCCAATACTGTTACCCTTTTCCTGATGTCCACTAAATCATATCCAGCTCAGTGTATCTGGGAACCATATCCAGGTATAGTATATATCCAGGGTATTCCAGCATATTTCCCATACAGTATTATTATATAGTAATATATAATAATATTACTCATAATAGTTGCATCTATTATGAGTAATATTAACTATATTACTATTACTGAATTCACTCATGCTAACATATAGACTTTTCAAGATGTAAGTACATAGTTCAATGGAGCAAGGCTTTCTGAAGATCAATACCTCCTTGAATGAATAGAATTAACAGAATCACAAAAAGCATCAGAAAGACACCCACAAGGATCATCCAGTCCAATTACTGGCCTGCACAGGAAAGTCCCAAGAATCACACTATGTGTCTGAGACATTGTCCAAACATTTCTTGAACTCTGTTATTTTTGTTGCTGTGACCACTTCCCTCGAGAGCCTGTTCCAGTTCCCAGCCACCCTCTGGGTGAAGAACCTTTGTCTTATATCTAACTCAAATCTCCCCTGACACAACTTCAGGCCATGCTCTTGGGTTCTGTCACTGGCCACCACAGAGAAGAGATTAGTGCCTGCCCCTCCTCTTCCCCTCACAATAAAATCATAACTGCAATGAGGTCTCCCCTCAGTCTCCTCTTCTCCAGTATGAACAGACCAAGAGACCTCAGCTGCTCCTCACATGGCTTCTTCTCTGCAAGGCTCTGGTAGAGTACAGCAGTTTGACAGAGCAAGGGGGAGGGACCATCAAAAAGCCATGAGTGAAATTCCATGGGATGGCTATAATAAAAACACTAATATAGCTGGTCAGTCCTTTGACAAGCTACAAAATTACATGGAAGTTTTAGTGGAGATCATTGATTTTAGTTATCTGATTGCTTATGGATTTTATCTGTACCCTTGGTATTCTTGAGCCAATAAGGTTGTTACTGTGTCTACTCAAATTATGGCCAGGGTAAACTTGTTCTAGAAGTTATCTCATCTATTAGATTCCCAATTTCTAGCTGTTAGCCTTTTCCATTGATAGCATAATCTGCCATCTCCCTTGCTCAAAATCATTTGAAAATCCGTCATGTTAAAACTCTCTGACATATTACATCCAGAACTTTGCTTTCTCTCTGTCACTATGGCCTTTTCTTCTGCTTTATATTTGCCTTTAAAATACGTGATAGGTCTTATCTTACTATATTACGGTATTAGATAGCTTAGATAGATGTTACTTAGTATTGAAAACTCTCAATTCTTTTGACTAATCTTTAAAAAAAGGAAAAAAGAAACACTTGCAAAGTCTCCAGAAATAGCTGCCAATAAATATTCAAATTCTGAAAAGACCACACTGCTTGTAATGACTTTAACAGTTTGTTCTCTATTTATCGAGAAGAGATTAAAGAGTGACTTGATGTCAGTCAATTTTATATAGCTCAATTTTTGGCCTCTTTTAATTGATTGAGGATTTTTTTTTTTTTTTTTTTTTTTTTAGGATATGGAAATGAGGCAAGTTCACATTCAAAATAATCATGCAATTAAAAATTAGCACAATTAAGTATTCAAACAATCTGAGTAATAATGTGATGTTTTCCACAATTTTTAATCTTCAATTTCAGATTCAGTGTGCCTTAAGAGAATCATTTTAATTCAACCAAAAATTCTAATCTTGAAAATATATGTCAATAACTTTTTAAAAAATTTTTATACCAGACCAGATTATTCTTTCTCATGCTGATACCTAAAAGTGCTAAACCATGAAAAAAAAAAGCATGAATGGTAATTCTTGTATTTGAAGTTGGTCTCAGTTTAGACCTTCTATCTAATTAAATCTGAAACTTTAAGCTCTCTAACTTAACAGATGGTTTCCCATCACCCTAAAATGTTAATATTTCATTTAATGTTCAGCATTAATATATAATATTTCAGTATTAGAACATGAGCAGTTTTATTTTACCTCATTTGGGATTTCAGCTTTCAGTAAACTTGAGGTTTTCATTAAGGAAATGATTTGTTTATATATTTATAAAAGATGGAAATTCATTTATCAGAATTTCTTATTAAATGCTTTCTAGAAGTTTAAAAGGTGACTAGAAGCTTTTTTATTATAATTTCTCATTAAACACTTTCTAGAAGTAAAAACCTGATAGCAGGTAACGTGCCCGACAAATGAAGAAAAACTTTTTAGAGTAAAGGATAATTAGACACATAAAATAAATTTAAAATATGCATATTTCTCCTGTCTTCAACCAGGTGTAACACACGGAGATCTTAAATAATAACAACAGGTAAAATTATGGCACACATTTTACCTTGCATAAATCCCACTAAACCACTTGCAAAACTTTCTTAATTCAAGGAACTTGGGATCTCATCCCATTTTTGACTTCGGTACCGCTTCCTTAAAAAAGACAGTTACCAGAAGGAAGAGGAAATTAAATTCAGAATAAGATATAAAAGAAATAAAGTAAGAAATGTCTTAGTTATGCTAATGCTATATTTTTTTTCCCAGTCAATATTGTTGAAACATTCAGAAGAAAAAGTAAAACAAACAAGCAAGCAAAACACAGACTCAAACTACAAATGATATTATATGCCATGAATACAATGCTTTGCAAAAATTCAATAACATGCTTATTTCATTTATTTCTTGTGGTGGTCATACCTTAAATCTTTTAGTTTAGAATGAAAGTTTTTAAGGCTGTTATAAAACATTCTTGTAGTTCCTGGAAGGGCTAAATTCTTTAATATATAAAGGAAATAATAATTTATTTAATGTAGTTAAAAGGAACAACAAAAACAAAGACCAAAAAACATGTATTGCATATACTAACTACATTCTGCCTAACAAAGAAATCTCTCCACGTTGCTACAGTATTATTTCTATGTAGATTCATAAACCCATTACCAGCCATTAATTATGTATTTATTTAAGCAATTACCCATGGAAGTGGCTTTACTGTCAGAGATATGATGTATAACCTAAAAGTCATTTGGTTAATGAGGAACAGGAAGTGCTTTCTAACCAGGACAGGTATTTTGCTGGCAGCATCACTGATTACCCTTATAAGTTGTTACATGAAGATTCTGCATCCAGAAATTTTGCTGGTTTTCCTCTCTCCCTAGCCACAACAGAAAGAAATCCTTTTCTTTTTCTAACTGCCTGTACTATTTATGATGGAATCATAGAAATGTTTGGGTTGGAAGGAACCTCTAAAGATCATTTAGTCCAGTATCCCTGACATGGGAGGGGACATAACTGGGTTATAACTTTGTTCAAAGACAGTGTGTCCCAATTCAATGCTTCTCATGAAAAAAATGATTCCTACTATTTACGTTTTGGGTAGTGTTCTTTGATATAGCATTATCTGTCCACTACACTGAAAATTGCTGCTAGAATCACTTTCCATAAGGATAGACCTAATAGACTTAAAGAATGCATAGGAGAGAAGAGAATTTACTATTCTTAAAGCTGGATGAAGAGTAATTAAATTTTATGGTGTTGTCTTGCAGGCATAGCCCAAATGAAATTAATGGACTAAGTATGTGCTTAAGTGCATAAAAAGATCAAGGTCTAAATCTGTTTTATATTCTGCCAGCAGTTATACAAGTCAAGTACCCCTTATTCAGGTGTCAAGAGCCTATTATTCAAATGTTGGTCTAGATGAATATTGCTATTCTCTTTCAGTGAAAGTAGCAATAAGTAAATACATTTAAAAAGGTAAATGAATGTTTAAATATTATTGGCTTCTAAAGGAATAAAGGGATGTGTGTTTTAGTTTGGGGTTTTTTGAATGTTTTTTGCTTGGCTGATTGGTTTTGGTTTTTGTTGGCTTTTCTTTTGTGGGGGAAGGTTTATTTTTCAATTGATGAAAAAAGAGATAATTAACATGGAAAATTTAAAGTCTGATGCCCCAAGGGTACTGATATTAATGCATATACATTCTATAATTGTACCATATTGCTTGAACATTATTAGATTCTCCACAATAGATTTAATTTCATTTGGAGAGTTCTGGTAGACTGCAGAAGATAGGTATAATACTTCTTTTTGAATTCTAGGTTAGATCACCTCTGCTTCACAGTAGTGTTATAAAATAGGTCATATATACGAAATCAGTGTCATAATAGCTCCATCAACAAGTGTAACACAGCTGCCAGTGCTCAATCCACTACATTAATATTCTGACCTAATTATAAAGAAAACATTAAGAACCACAAGCAAATATTTTATTAAAAATATATAGTCCTACAAGATAACAAAAAAAAAAAATCCATATTAATCTAAGTAAATTTGTATTATCCAATAACATATATTCAATTACAGGTAAAACACAAAACACCTACCCTTTTCATACTACTTCCATGTGATTAAGAAGCATATAAGTGAAAACTATTTCTTTATGAAAACAACTCAGCTAACAAAATCAGAAATGCAGAATCATACAAAATGTATTAAAATATTGTTTGAAATTTTTTTTTTTTTTTTGCAAGGCACCTGTGTTATCACTGAAAAACTTACTGTTTTAGCAGAAATACTGAATTTAAAAATATCTGCTCATATAAAGTCAAAAAAAAATCTGGAAATGTGTGTATGTGTGCTTGAGTAGACATACAAAGGTTTCTACAACTATTTGAATGTTCAGGCAAAGTATAGTCAGGGTACTTACACATTTTATTACTTAATAAGGCAGTGTAGTGGTTTGAAAGGAAAACAAGTGAGAGGCTCCAAGTCAGAAATACAATTTAATATGAAGAAAAGAAAGAAAAGGTAAAATAAAATAAATGCAAAGAAATACAAAAGACCACTGACAGAGTCAGAAGACAACCTGATCAAGGTGATGGAAACAGTCCAGATGAGGTGGTCTTCCTGAAGCANCGTGATGGTTCATTAAACAGAGATAACTCCAGAGGGTGTTATCTATGAGTCATGGCAAGGCATCTGATGGGCCATTAGCAGAAGATTAGCCCTGAGGGTAGAGGTCCGGGAAGAACGCTGCTCCAACAATTGGATTCACACTTCGTTAGGATGGTGATAGAATACTTTGTACACACCCTACATTACAACCCAGGACAGGCAGCAAATTATTTTTTTTTACACCAAAGACAGATAAAATTGATTACTTTGTAAATGGTTATCCCACAGTATTGTCAGAAGTTGTTGAAAGTTGAGGTTTAAAATAAAGACACAATTCCATTTTTTTTTTTGATTACACAATGTATCAGTTTGAGAAAGTTCATAACGTATTCCCAAAGTTCCTATACATTTAATATTAAACTTCCATATTTTTTACTGATATATATTTTAACATGAATTTTTTTCTGAACTTGGGTATATTTTCTGGCCTCGTAAAACTTTTAACAAGGCAAAAGATTACAGAAGAAATGTGGTCCAGGAGCTCAGCCACTGTGCTGTCATCTTTTCACACTCTTTCCTCAAAGCTCACTTAAGGTGGAATAACATATGTACTTTCTGACGAGTAGGCAGCACACCTTCCCACAAAAGATCATACTATGATATTCAATGCTGATTTCCTCATTAACCTAGTTTTCAACCAAGCTATGGTTTCTTTAAGCATGTCCATAGTTCTTCTCTATGGGTACTGCTAGCATCATTAATTAATACTGCATTTTTCAATTAATTGCTCACAATTTAAATGGTATAATATTCTGGGTAGATTGAAAAGCACTGTGCTTTTATAATGACAATTTTATTTGTGTTTCTAAATTTTATTTTTTTTTTTTTAAGGAATCTACTGAAGTACACATTAAAGTTATGGAAAAAGACTATAGTTGCAGTCAATGTTCTAATACAGCTGTAACAATTTAGTATGGTGTCTTATCCATGTGGACTGCATTTCTGGGAAAATACTGGTGATAGACCTCAGGTTCCCAGTACTCAGCAAAGGTGAATCCAAGATAATCTGTGCTGTCAGCTCAGTTTGCTATTTCACTTTTTCTCCTCCACCTATCTTGTGCAATGACAGTTAGTTTTCAGAAACAAGAAAGCTTTGATAAGTAAACTAGGGTTAGTAAGGACAGCGAAGTAATTTTGTGGTGTTGTGGTAAAACAGCACCCCAAATTTAAATATAACCATACTGTATATTTGCTCCCCATTATGCAAACAGAAACATATAGTATTTTTATACATTATTGACCTTTTAGACACTGCAATTCTGTTTCAAACTGTAGTTATATTCCAAATTTTCTAGCTTTTCCCTAATAATTGTTAAAAATCATTATCCACTTTAAGATGTAGTGTCCAACCTTTCTGAGTATATAAGATGCATGACAAATATCTTTAAATATCACCCCTGAAACATACACTGTGCCTGTCAAAATCAACCACAGGGGGAGTAAAAAAAAAACAGTTCCATTCATGACATGTTACAAGAAAAATAATTAAATTAAGCTTCATTGGGCAAAAAAGTGAATGTAAGTGATTGTAGATGTTAATATTGCAGTCTCCTTTCTGAAGATGGAAATTCAGGTTATCATTTTCAGTCTATCATGTATTCTATAATGTAAATGGGAAACAGGTTATTAACAACTCAGAATTTAGTACATGTATATATCTGTATGCAAATACATAGATACAGTGATATTGGAAAACCTGTGGTAATTTCCTGATTCTACTATTTTTCAAAAGCACCTCATAAGATTAATACCTTGTAGTTTTAATGCCTTAATTTCCAGAAGAGAATAAATTCAATAGAATCAATAAATATTTTTGTGTAAGAGTTTGTTTGATTGTTTACACTTTCTTATTGACAAAGCACTCAAAAACTAGCTGCTTGTCCTCGGTTGGGCACAAAGTATTCTATCACCATCTTCATGTTAAATCCACGTGGGACTGTGCCCTTCCCGGGGCCCCTCCCTCAGGGTTATCTTCTGTGAATGGCCCATCAACACCTTGCCCATGACTCATAGATAACTCCTGGAGCGAGTTATCTCTGTTTAATGGCCCATCAAGGATCCCCCTGCAGGACCCATCATCCCATTGTGAGATGCTCCACCCAGGGGGAGGAACAAAGCATTCTCACCTGGATATAATCTGGGGTTTGGGACAGTACAAACTGCCCTTTCCACTGGATTCCCAGAAGACCAGAGCTACTAGACCTTTCTATGAGATCACTGCTTCAAGAAGACTACCTCATTTGGTCTGCTTCCATCACCCTGCTCAGGTTATATTCTGACTCTATCAGTGGTCTTTTATATTTTTTGCATTTATTTTATTTTACCTTTTCTTCATATTAAATTGTATTTCTAACTTGAAGCCTCTCACTTGTTTTGCTTTCAAACCACTACACTGCTTAAACAGGAACTCTTCACAATGCACATAAAAATACTTTTGACATTGTACAAGTATAAGAACTAATATTATTGCCAAACTCATAGAAGACAGAAACCTCACATAAATTTTATATTCTTTAGATTGTGAGGGTGATATTGACCCGGCAGAACTGCCAGCAGGTACTTTTTTGGGTTTTTCTTTTAGGTTAAGATGATTTAGCTGATTTTTTGGGTATAGTATTAAAGAGAATTAGTCCCTCTGAAAGCCTTCTTTTTTAGTTTTGGTTTAATGACTAGATTCTCAGCTTTATACTTTTCATGAGCTAAAGTTATGCAAAGTTTATGCAATACCTTCAGCAAATTACTGTTGTAGAAATGTTAAAATCACCCATTGTTATTATAAAGAATGATATGTGAAGGAATAAGCATATTAGGTATTATTCATGTTCAGTTTAAGTTTTAGCATATTCTGCATTTCCAAACCTCATAATTTATTGCATACAATGTCTACTACTATTGTTTCACTATAATCTATATATAACATTTAGTTTTGCTTAGTAGGACTTTAGTAATTAGTGGCATCAGAACAATGAGAAATTTTAGTAGTTATCAGATTGACTCATTAAGATGAGGTATCTTTAGATATGCATAAATTTTTGTTAGATCTGTGAAAAGAGTGAGCTAATAGAAAAGGTAAGCAAGGTAATATGTACTGTATCATTAACCAGAACATACCTTAACATAACAATATACCTTTTAAGATCAGGAGATACCCACATTGCTCCTTGTTAACCCAAATGTCCTGCTGAAAATCTCAGTTTTAAGCTTTTCTGGCCTTAGTGTTATTAAATGTCAAGAAAAGTAGTCATGCACATATGGCTTCATTAACAAAATGAACACCAAAAAAAACAACACCCCCCCCCAAAAAAAAAAAAAAAAATCTGGAGGTGCTGAGCATTAGGAAAGAACAATTTACTGAAATTGCACATAGACAGATATGCTGACTTCCACATGAGAAGCTATACCTAAGCAGCTTATACTTTATTCTCATTTCTGTTGCTATTTTATGCTAGCAACATGTTATGCAGACAGACTTGATTTGATATAAGAAAAGACTTTTGATCTAGGCCAAATTATTTATTGTTAGTGTTTTATAAAGTGAAAATATTGGTAGGCATATTTTTTCGCAGTATTAGGCAAAACATAATTGTTATTCCTACAAATAATTTTAATATATTATTCACTTTTAAAAAATTCTTTCTTTAATCGTCTCCCTACTTTAGAACTTTTAATTTATGCCCAAAGCCCACAAGACTCAAATAAATTGGTGGCACAAAGCAATTTCCTTTGAAATCTACAGAATGGGTGTTATTTCTCTCAGGGATTACAGAAATTATGACTGAAAAATATAGCTGCCTGCTCAGCTTCATCTGTGAGCATTTTTCTGGGAATAATTAAAATTAAGAAACTTTTCTTTCATAATAAATAGTTGAGAAAGATATTGAATATGTTCCTTGTTGCTTGTTGTATGGTATAAAGTTAAATAAGTAAGGTTTTTATTATTATAATCTATCTGTTTCACCTGAAGCTGATAAACTCAGAGATTTATACAGTTTCAATACATTCACATTTCTAAAGAATACCTATTGATGATTTAGTAAGGAGTTTTAAACACTTCAGCCATAGAATCTTATTTTTTAAAATATACATATATTTGAATGTTTAAAAGAAGTATGGATCAAACTTTAGTCAATTTTATTTCATCAAACTTGTTCTCATATGAGACATGACTGCTTAATGCTTCAGCTGCATCTTAATTTGTTCAGTTATTTGCAAAATAACATTAGGAATATTGCATTAGGAATTCTAAAGATTGCATAATTGCAGATTAGTGATAAAGATTAGAAAATGTGAAAAAGGGAAGGTATGTGTGTGCTGGTTTAGTCTGGAGTAGAGGTAATGCTCTTCAAGTAGCTAGCATGGGATTGTGTTTTGCATTTGTTCTGAAAACAGTGCTGATAACACAGGGATGTGTTTGTTACTATTGAACAGTGCTGGCACAGAGTCAGGGATTTTCTGCTCCTCACCCCACCTCAGCAGCAAGGAGGCTGGGGATACACAGGAAACTGGGAGGGGACACAATCAGAACAGCTGATCCGAACTGTGCACAGGGAAATTCCATGCCCTATGACATCATGGTCAGCACTAAAGAGCTGGGAGAGGAAGAATGACATGTAGGTGTTTGGAGAGATGATGTTTTCTTCCCAAGCCATCTCTAAGCATAATGGAGCCCTGGTTTCCTGGGGAGGACTGAACACTGGCCTGCCCATGGGAAGTGGTGAATGAATTCCAAATTTTGCTTAGCTTGCACCTGCAACTTTTGCTTTGCCTATTAAGCTGTTTTTATCTGTATGCATAAGGTCCCCCTCTTTTAATTTTCAGATTTTCTCTCATATCTTGCTGTGGAAGAGGGAGCAAGCAGCTGTATGGTACTTGGTTGCTAGCTGGGATTAAACTATGACAGACTTTTTGACAACAAATATGGGACTCAAAGTGTTTGAGATAATGACAGATTTGACTGGAAAGTCCTAGATCAAATTCATAGATGTTATTGTTCAGGTATGAATTGCCTGGCTTCTATGCTTGACATTGAGCTTGCTTGCCTTGCTATTAGTATAGTGCTTCTTTTAACCTCTGCTGCTATTCCTGTGTGCCTGTAGAGAACAGGCTGAATCTTCAGTGTGAATTCAAGCTGAAGGGGCTGTGACCTATAGGTGACTTCACATGTGAGCAGGACTCCATAAAGCAGCTGTGGCCATGGATAAATCCAAGCCAGAGCAGGGATATGTGAAAGCACCTGTGCTGTGGTTATTATGTGCCACAGCAGGGATAAGTCTCAAGGGCCCGTGGCCCAAGGATAAGTCCATACTGCAGCAGCAGAAGTTAGACAGATCACAAAACATCTGTGGCTGTGGAGAAGTCTATGATGCAGCAAGTTCACCTTGAAGCACCAGTGGTTGTGCACGAGGTCATGCTGGAGCACCTCAAAGCGTGTCACCATGAATAAGCCCAAGACAGAGCAGGAACACCTGCAGAGGGATTCCAGCAATGGGTATGGATGTGTTGGAACAGGGTCACGGTTTAAGGGACTGTGGCTGTGGATAAGGCCATGCAGGAGCAGGTGTGTCTCTGAAGGTGTTTTGGCCCATGAGCAAGGGGAGAAGTTCATTATAATGTTTAAAAGTTCTGATTCAAAAGGACCAGTGATGAAAATTATGGAAATTCTTGACCATGTAAGCTGGATATTTGAGCCACATATTTTATGAATGGCTATATCAGGAACCCCTTGTTTGCTAGCCAGATTAGGAGTAAGGGGAGGAGTTCATTAGTTAAAGCCTATCACCTGACCTAAACAGACTAGGAATGGAGATTGGAGCATATAAAAAATTACCTTTGTGCCATTCAAAACCAGCACACAACACACCCAGCATCACTACATTGAACATATCATAGAAACAGCTAATATGAACCACATTGGTAACATGGTTGAACTGTGTATTGCAATTGCTGTATTTTACCAAAAATTCCTTACATTTGTCTTGCATTATGTAGCATATTTTGTATTACTCTGCTAAATCAGAAATCTTCTGTAAAATCAACTATCTTTAACAAGTAAATTTGATATTAAGTATTAGATCCTCCATGCATGGATTATCTAAAAGAACCTAGTCAGACAGTATTAAATTCTGACAGAGGGCAAAGAAAAGTAGGTGGTAATGTTGGAGAATAGGCCAGCATTTTTTGAGATATTCTAGATAATAAAATTACTAAATTATATTGTATATACTGGAAGAAAATTTTGTTCCAGCATTTTTTCATGTTGTTGCACAGTAACAAGAGGAAAGTCTCAGAATGACTCTAAAAACAAAATCACATTAAAATGATGAATTTAATATTTAAATGCAGCTTAATTATAGGAAATGGATATTAAAATAATTTGTAGCAGTGTAATGGGCAGCCAGAAGGAATTCTAGCTATATTTTATTTGTTTTCTTTCCTTATTTTTTTTACTCTTATTTATTCTAGTAAAACCAGGTCACCATTTTTTAATCAGCAAATCAAATTACCATAAGCATTGTATGGAAACCATGCAGGTGTGACAAAGGATTTCAGAGGGTACAGGACTATCTACTAAAGACAGTTTTTTAAATGCTATAGCTCACATAACCTCATCAGTTCTTCAGTTTTAAGTCAATTCATTATCACCAGATAAAGTTTGAGGCCCTCTTGTACTCAGATCTATCAGAAAGACTGTCTAGGGATTACTGAGCAGTGACCTCATATGACATACTATTGATTTCAAATTGAAACCTAATTCCTACAAAAGGACAGTAATTCAGTCTGCCACTACTGAGTCTGAAAGGAAGTGTGAGTACTGTAAATAAATTTGTTTTCTTGGCCATTACACCTGGTGAGTTAAGTCATTTGGACATCTTCAAGTTTGTCAGTGTCAAATTTGGAAAAAGGTAACTCAGGATTCCCTTTAACTGCAGGGCAGAAGTTAAGGGAACAAATTTACTTTTTCTATGATACATACTCTTGCTACTTATTCAGAAATAAAAAAATGGAATTTAAGTGAATTCAAGTATTGTTTAAGAAGTTATGATACATTTAGGCCTGAAGAGGGTACAAATCAAAAATACTTCACTATATATTCTGTCAACATTTTTCAATGCCTTCAAAGACTTTTTTTCTCTTTTTTTTTTAATTTTTGCAGAGTTAATCCTATGCTGGGTGTTCATAAATCCCTTCAGTTTCAGTAGAGTTTGAAGTTGAAGACATTGAACCTCTGTCAGGATATGCCTCTCTAAAGTCTGCTAAGCAGTGGAAGTTCCACAGTTACAGGCATTTGATAAGGCTGAAGGAAGCTAATGCAGAGTATGTCAGTCAAACCTTTTCCATATTAAATATATATGGAAAAGAAACCTCCACTGAAACTGTTGAATCTTTCCTCTGAATCTAAAGAAACCAAGATTTCAACTGTAGAACCAGAATATACTTCATCAAAACAAATCACAAATAAGTCCATCTACCTATTTTTGTCGTCTATTATCAAGTAAAATCCAATCCAAGCAACCTGGAAGTGGAACATGTGTACAGTGGTTTCACATAATCAGGTGTCAGTGATTTTTTAAAAGACACAAGCAATAACTGCTATATGGATTGAGAAGAGAAAAAACTCAATTTTCAGTAATGAATGTTTTCTAGGAATGTGTTACTGAGCCAGGTATAATATAATACAAAAAAAAAGAAATTAAAATAGTCAATGTCAATGTGTGACTAGTGCTGTTCAAAACTCTAGACAGTGTGAGAACAAATACTAGAACAAGCTCAAGAACAAGAGTGAAACAGGTAGTGAAATATCATAGAAACCTCACCACCAGGAAAAAATAACCAAGCCAATTGGGGATGCAGTACTGGCTTCTATAAGTTTAAGTATTTAAAAAGCAATAAATGAGTCTAAGGCTTCTAGCAAAAAATACTACTTTGAAAAAATTATGATACAAAAATTGCTGACATTAAATGCCTAAGAGTCTTCACTTGAAAGAGCCAGGAATCTTTCCCCTACTTTGTCCAGAGTTCACCCGTCATCTGCAGTTTATTTCCAAGTGGACTGAAATTAGCTATTCCGTACATACTCTTATCATGAGTATGAGCTGCTGCATACTCTTGTGCCTATGCTGAAATACAGATTTAACATGGTTATTTCCCTTCTAGTGTCTCTGAATGTATATACTTCAGGGTTTCTTAGCAGAGAACAGTTCAGCAGAGAACAGTTCAATATTTGGAAGAGCAGTCATAAAACAGTACTTTTGTCTTGGTCTGAAAAACCTGTCTTCAAATATTGGTACACTAGATGAAGAGCCAATAAAGGTTGTTTAATAATAGTTTCTCAACATAATAAGGCAGATAAAAGTTGATCTATACATAAGTTGTAAAATCTGTTAAGAGTAAAATATGTGACATGAGGAATCCAATTAGGGAAGAATTGGAATAGTTGTAAATACCTAAAATATTACTCAAAGATCAAATCTTGAAAAGTATCAAACCAAAAGCCACAGCAGGATTTTTTAAACTTTATTTTATTTTTTTTTTTACCTTCTTTCAGAAAGAAGGTCTAAAGAATTCCATTGCCAACCTCACATTCTAGTTAGAATGCAATAAAGAACATATGATTGCATAACACTGTATTAACAAATTTAACAAAATTCTCCTTTACCTGTTTTATGATTTCTGACCTATGAAGCAATTTATTAACAACTAAAATTTTCATGCATCTGCTGTATTTAGCTTTTGATCAATACCATGTTTTGTAACACTTTTGACACAAGGGAAACAGACAAATTGCTCTGCAAACAACCTCTTAACTAAGTCTCTGATAAGATTTATTTATTAAATGTAGAAACTTCTGCCATAGTTGTCATTATTAGTTATCAGATCTTGTTAGATAGTCTGTGCTATCATTTGGGGCTTGCCGTTGCTGATCTTACTTGTCTTGAATGATACTTAAATCACTGATCATTCCTTGCATTGTTTAAACATGTTCTCTTTGAATCCCTTTATAATTACTATTAGAGACTCATCTCAACCTCTTTTTATATTCTCTCTCAGTACATGATCCCATTAACAGTCATTATGACAAGTTTTGGTCTCTGGTAACATTTTCATGCCAGCAATACATAATTTTATAGTTTTCTTTTGCTTTGTTTTTTAATTTTCCTTCACTTCCTTTTTCCGCTTTAACTCTGAGAACATCTGTTTGATGTATACAACTAATGAATGCTAATATTTTGATTTGCAATGGTTCCCAAAGAGACCTCACAGGTGTTGACACTGATATGACTGATGTCTGAAATCAAATGTCATCCCTAATGCTGAGCTGATGACATGTGGCTTTCTCCAAAGAAAAACACGTTTCTTCAGTATTGCTCAGGGAAAGATCTGATACTTGGAGCTGACTAGTGAACAGAATGTTTTCTTTTTTTATGACCACGATATTTCAACAATCTTCTACAAAACCCAAAATCATTAGAAGTAAATTATGCTCACCTGAAATACTTTTCAGCATTTTTACATTGCAGGAAAAATTCAATTAAATATCAATATTATCATTATTTGAACTTTTTCATAAATTTGGTTATCAGTAGAAAAAAATAGCAGCATTTCATTTAGAATGGACTAGTAATGTTGAAGTAAGTCAAAAATACCACTATAGGGACAGAACTTGAAAAGATATTGCTTATATTCACACAGTATGGATTGAAAACAAAACCATGTAAAGGAAGATATTTTAGAAATCATAAGGGGCCATGGCCAGGTGACTCTTTTATTCTTATTACAATAACACATAGATTCAGACTCACTGATCTAGGTACTGGAGAAATACATAAAAATGTTCCATTTCAAAGGCTTCTGATCCAGACATTATTGGTTTTGAACATCTTTTATCCCAATTCACCATCATTTCCAGGCTTTTACAGACTGATTGACTAAACATCTGTATCTACAATCTTGATATAGTAGGACACTTTCTAGTTTAAATGTCAAACAGATGAAGGCTATGTTCTACAATTATCAGAAATACACTTAGACATTGCAGTGACATCTTCAGTTAGATATAGAGAGAATCCAAAGACTTCAGAGTGAGAAATATGGAAGCAATCGTATCAATCAAGAAAAAGTAAAATCTCTCTTCCATCTACCATTTTCATCTCTAAACACTCATGTATCTGCATCTCTTCAATATTGTTGCTGCTTTATTGGCTGATGTGGCCAGATAACCCAAACACCAAGTGGCCCTGACAGTCCACTGGAGGTATAGTATCACTTATGACCCTCAGCTATCAGGGACTGAGTTGCCATATGGGAATGTTGCTGCTCATGTCTCCTACTGCCTCAATAAAACTTTGATCTATAATGTATTGTCAGACTCCATTACTGTTTGGACCACACCACCCCAGATCATCTTTTTTGGTGCTATTTCTCTCATCTGCTGTCATTATGAATATTTTCCATTCAATTTCCTTTGCGTATCCATAATCAGAAAAACTGTGGTTTGCATGTCTTTCCCTTTTTTTACTGAAATGACTCACCACTTCTTAAAGTTTAGACTTTGAGTTAAGATTTTATTAAGTGGTTTTGAAATTGCAAACATAAAAATGCAAAATCAATGAAAAGGACAAACTTATGCCTCGATGTAAAAGTGAAGCAGTGTCTCTTGTGAATCACAACTAGAAAAAGAGAAAAAAAAACTAAGTGTATGAAAAAACCTAACAACTAAACCATTCACGATGGCAAAAGAAATTCAATAAATAAGTCAGTCCAGGTAAAATTGAAACAGAGAATCAGACATAAAAAAATGAAAGAAATTTTTCAGGACACTGCAATAAAGGCAACCAACTTTCAAATAAAGTAAGTGTAATAGAAAACAAGTAAAAATATTTATCCCTTCTTGGCTCCCAAATGGACTATCTTTTCAAAATAAACCCCAAGCACAACCCCAAGAAAATAACACTTTATTACACACTAATTCAAAGTTAGTCTGAATCATCAAATTACTTTTCATCAAATTACACAAACCAATTCAAACTTAATAAAGTAAATTTGTTGTATTAGAAGAACAAATTGACTCATTCACCCTCTTTTCTCAAAACTTTCTTTTACAGCGTATTATTATAACTCTCCTCCCCAAATTCTTGTATAGATGGATGTTCTTCTTATGGAAATATGCTCCAGGTCTTCATTGAAAGGACTGGCACAATTTTCATGGCAGCCACATGCTTCTTGTAACTTTTACAGGAAATTAAGTCTCCATCGTACTTTTTTATCTCCTTCTTCTCTTTATACAAAGGATGACATGTCTTGTTTTGCAAATTGCAGCTTGTCAGCACACTTTGTAACAGCCAAAAATTATTGAAGAGACAGACAAAACACACAGGCCTATCTTTCCTTAACAGATAAAAGTCACTGTTTTTATTATTATATATACACATGAAAATAATTACGATTATTTTAAAAATTAACTGATACTTTGGTTGAATATATTCTTGGTACAAAACACAGTGAAATAACAGTGACTTGAATTCTTGACAGATTTATCACAGCCTTTGTGCAGTACACTCTGATGTTAATATTTTCACTCTTCAGTTCTAATATATTATAATTTGTGTTAGAATATTTTTTTATTGTAAATATATAGTTATTACATTATACTAATGTTTTCCCAGTGTTTCTAAAAACCACATATAATCTACTTTGTGCCTTGCAGCAAAAAGATACTGATTATAAACAGATGGAAAACTCCAGAAAGTCTGATTCTCAATGTTTTCTTAACTTCTGTTTGCATAAAAAAGGGCAGAAAGATCAATAACTAAATTAAAGTATGGCAGGTTTGAAGCTGGATGTCTCAATTTTGCTAGGGGATTCTGACTGGTATGCTTCACCAATATTCTGTGCTCTGTTCAGTTTAATGAGATCATAATAAAAGCAGCTCTTTAAAAATGGTCTGATTTTTTGTTAAAAGATATCAGTATATTTTTGGAATTTAGGGAAGAATAAATCAGGGTTATTGTAGCTGGAAATGAGGCAATAACTGCCTGCATGCTATAGAGCTAAGAATATGAAAAATAGAATATTTGTTTGGTTTTACTTTTAGAGTAATAGGCTTTTGATATGCGGTTGGCAGATGCTTCAGATAATTTAACATTTCCTGATGCTGAGAATATATTTTTAAGTGCCCTCTAAGAATAAAATGGGAAGTTTCATTTACAGCACTTTTTGAATTTATTATTATTTTTTGTAACAAAAATTCAACCAAATTATTTTGATATTTAAATCATGTGATTTGTCAACAAATACAGTTTCATCTATAAAACACTTCTATTGATTTGAGGTCAATCACTGATATTTGATTTTACTCTAATTTCAGAGTTTTATTTTAGAGTTTTATTCAATCTTGTAAAATTTTTCAAATTTCCATTTGAAAACAATATTTTTGGATGCTGACCATTAAAAAACACCAAAACCTTTCTTTGACTTATGAGCAGGAAGATATTTCTGTTCACAGAAGTTTAAAAACTGAAAAAAAAAAAAGTGCTTTTTCTGTTTTGTTCTGAAACAGAAGTATATTCTTAAGTTCTTTTAAAAGATAGGTGCAATTCTATCAGTGAGAAATCTCTATACTCAATTGCCATGCACTTCCTAGTCCTTTAGGTGCCTGCTCTGGTACTGTGTAGTTGAGATAAAAAAGAATAAGGTTATTTAGTAATGAAAACCCTAAACTGTAAAAGATCCTTAAATTTAAAAGCATCATTTCCTAGAATAAACTTGTTTCTGACTCAACAAAAGACCAGATGATGAGTGGATAGATGAGAAGGCAGAAAGCAAAGACCTGTGGGTGGAATCTGTTAATGCAAGAATTGAAAAATCTCCCTAGGTACTTCCAAGACATTGTAAAGATTGCCAAGTATTTTCTCTCATTAATCAATTGGTAATTCTGTAATTTCTTGGAATGTTTTTCTCACCTTTGTATAATCAGGACTTCATTTCACCATAAGAGAAGAATATTAGTGTCTAGGTTTTCTGTGATCTATACTTTTAATATCAATAAATCATCCCCTTTCCCATTCTCATGTTAATTTGTTTTCTGTACACTGTCCAAATTTTCTTTACTTTTTCTGAAATACAGACTCCATAAGTATTCTATCTAGACTACTCAGTCTAATCATATAACCAATATACACGACATTAGCAGATTGTATGTGAGGATTTGTGGTAATCAGTGACAGGACCCAAGGGAATGGCCTGAAGTTGTGTCAAGGGAGGTTCAGGATGGATATTAGAAAAAGACTCTTCACCAGAAGGTGTTAGGGCAATGGAACAGGTTCCCCAGGGAAGTGGTCACAGCACCAAACCTGAAAGAGTTCAAGAAAAATTTGGAAAATGCTCTTGGTCACATGGTGTGAGGACGGTACTATACAGGGACAGGAATTGGACTCAATGATTCTTGTGGGTCCCCTCCAACCCAGGATATTCTCTGATTCTGTCAGACTTACTTAAATTTTAAATGCACTCATGATTTTAAGCCCAAGATAGGATGAAAATAGATCCTTTCTCTGGAAGTAATAGTGGAAAATGTTAATAAGCTTTAAGTGAGCAGATTAGAACACACAACAGGAGACTTCATGTTTACTGAGAATCTCATGCAGTAAAGTTACTACTGAGATTATAGTAGGATTCTAAATAACATCACATTCTTGTATGATTTCATAAAATTCTTTCTTCCTGTCTTCTGCAATGCACATAGAAAAAAATGCTTTATGTTATATAAAACACTCAGGTGGTAATTTCTGAAGGGACTGAAGGGAAATAATGCAGAAAAACCCCAATACAGCCACGATTCTGAATCTTCCAACTCTTTCAAAACTGTACATGAAAAAACAAAAAGTTTGTGCTTTCATAACAAAGGATGTGGTACTTCTTCCTGCATAGTGTAATAGAAGGTTTTATTATTTAGAGGAACTTTCTGGGACTTCTCTAAGCCCAGTTTGTGTTCTCAGTCTTGGTTAAGGAGGTAAAAAGCATCACTTTAAAGAAAAACTTTTAAATGTAATCCTAGAACATCTGACTTTGGAAATGTCAACTTAAGACTTCAACCTCATGACTTCAAAACTCAAAGCACGTAGGTACTGAACTGTCACTAAGAGTGTAAATATAGGAAAGAAGACACTAAAAATCCAGGATAAGAACTTTTGCCAACCACATACTTCCTTGAATTATACATTAAAACAGCTTATACTATAAGAGTATCATCTTGTGAGTAGCAAGGTTGAGAAAACTACAGAGCAAAGTACATCACTTCTGACACCTAAGTTGCAAATGAGATGACAGTCATAAATTGATTTCAGAGAAAAAAGGACTGAAGTTGCTATCTGTGCACTCCTTAAAATTCCCTTCACTTTAATAATCAGGATTACCTGATATTCTGAGACCTACAAGACGTAACACCCTTTAGAAAACTGCATCAGGAACTTAGGCAAATCTAACATGCATAGTGAAAGTAATGATGTGTAATTGGAATATGAAGTTAAAATTGTGTCTCTGCTTTTCTCAAAATATGAAATATATTAATTTTCTTTGAGATTAGTAAAGTATTGCACAAATCCTTTCAGTTATTCAGAGTGATAGTATTAATTAGTGATTTCTAGAAGAAATATGTCCTGAATCAATTTTATACTAAATTTCCTATACTAAATTTCCTAACAAAAGACTCCATATTTTAACATTATTCTTAACAGACAAGGATAGTTGGAATCATCAGACTTCCTTTTTCAGGGATTGCTTCTGTAATGGAATTTCTCTGCATGCTTTTTCTCTTCTGCACACACACTGCACACAAATATTAGGCAAAAAAAAAAAAAAAA
>VXBN01016632.1:119047-189455 GCA_013397395.1 Sinosuthora webbiana
AAAAAAAAAAAAAAAAGAAGATAATGATTTTCAGTAGAAATATTATTGTACATTATTGTGATAACCAAAAATGCTGCTCATAATTTGCAAATACAAATGAGAAAAAGCTGAAAATATTTAGTGGGATGTTTTTTAAGAGTTAGATTTTATCCCCCTAAATATTTGCCCATGTTTAAAAATCTGATAAAATGCGTGAACAAGACTGAATAATTCTATGCACAAGTTTGTTAAACAGAACATATCTTATTCTCTCCTTGCTTACAGCATAGGAGTAATCATGTTTTTAAATATATTAATTTTCTTTAATTATTTGACTCTTTTTGGATAATTATATGGGATTTAAAAAATAGTATTAATCAATATATGTCAATTAACCTCTGAATTTATAGCTATTATTATACATGCTAATAAAATTGACTATAATTATCAGAATCTGGAAAGCTGTCTGTTGGAAAAGGAGCTGGGGGTGCTGGTCATCAACCTGCTGAACATGAGCCAGTGTGTGTCCAGGTGGCCAAGGAGGCCAATGGCACCTGGTCTGTATCAGGAACAGTGTGGCCAGCAGGAGCAGGGAGGTCGTTCTTCCCTGTACTCAGCACTGGTGAGGCCACACCTCGAGTGTTGTGCCCAATTCTAGGCCCCCCAATTTAGGAAGGACATTGAGGGGCTGGAGTGTGTCCAGAGGAGGGCAAAGAGGCTGCTGAGGGGTTTGGAACAGAANGGAAATTTGGAACACAAATCTTACAAGGAGCAGCTGAAGGAGCTAAGGTTGTTCAGCCTAGAGAAAGGAAGGGTCAGCGTGGACTTTATCTCCTCTACAACACCTGAAAGTAAGATTAAGGGAGGTGGAGATGGGTATCTTCTCCCTAGTAGCAAGAGATAGGACAAGAGACAGTTGGGCCAGGGGAGGGAATATTTCCTTATTGAAAGTGCAGTCAAGCATTTGAACAGGCTGTCCAGGGAAATGGTTGAGTCTTGAAGGTATTTAAGATATGTTGATATGGAACTTAGGGACATAGTTTAGTGGCAGGCTTGGTAGTGCTAATCTGATGGTTGGAGCTGATGATCTTACAGGGAAAAAATAGTAAAATATTTCCATCATGAATTCCCTAACAGAGTGGAAAAGAGTTTAAAGTAGAATTTATCAGATGTTATTATATGAAAAGGCTGAAAATCACGTGTAATACTACTATATTATGTTGTCTTTAAAACACAATAGTTCCCATGTTTACATCTAAATTAACCTGGCTGAGTGGGCTATTTGGTATTGAAAAATGCTTTGTTGTTTCTCTAAGACTATTATCAGCTATTTCTTGGTCTAACATAAGCAGCACAACCTGTGTGGGATTTTTCTTAGGACATTTTCATCTCATTTGCTTTGCAGAAACTAGATTCTCTTACAGAGCTTTTGAAGATAAAAGAGATTTAACTTAGGTTATCATTGATTTTAAACTACTCCTCCATCAAACCATTGTCTCTTGTAGTATTGTTGCTGTAGAAAATCAATACATATATTCAGCAGTTATGTTTATTATATTTGTTATATTTATCCTTAGAAATTACAAAAAAATATCTTTTTGCACCTAAAAATTCCATGGGATTACTTTAATCCTATAAAGGTGTGACAAATATTAACAGGTGCTTATGACACTCCTAGCATCTGTCATACTGACATTTAAATTCACTGAAATATACCAAAGGAATATAACATGTTTGTTTCAGCAGAATGGGGTTTTTCAGATGTTAAGACTTTCCAGGTTTACATTTTAATGGTTAAATTTCAACACAGGTTTGATGAAACTGGTAAAGAATATAAATTAATCTTTTGTAGTAGGCTAAATTACTTGAGAAAAATGTGATATACCTGCAAACCTGACTCACAACTCTTCATTTCCTCTAGAAATTGCATAGTTTCCCAGGCCATAGAGCACCCTAAAATTAATTTTGAATTTGATAGTAGGGTACACAAAGTATTCAGAGACATAATTATCAAGAGACTAAAGAAATTACACGATGGGAGACCTTGAAAGACTCTGAACTGTAGAGCTAAAATATATGAAAGCCACAAGTACAAGATGGGGAGATCTAAATGAGTTATTATCAATCAGAAGGAAAATTTTGAAATTACTGTAGGCAACCATCTGAAAACATCTCTTGAAGTTCATGAATTTTATTGCTTCATGTAATAGATGCATTATAATGGATCTCATAATGGGATTCTGAGCAAGTCAAGGAAGTGTGGTAAGAAATATGGAATTGTTTTGAAGCAAATGAAACTGAAATAGTAGGACAAAGTAGTAGATGAAGGCTACTACAAAAGTGAGTAAGAAAAAGAGTATTCTACCATAAGTGAATAGATTTAGACTATTTGTAATTTTCTGCAGTAGCTGAATTAGAGTGTATTCAGTGAAATATTTAACAGGAAGCTTCAAAGCTTGCAAAACAAGTACTTCTTCACATGCCCATGAATTGTAGAAATCTGTCACAGATGCTATACAGACCAGAAGTATAAATGAGTTCCAGATAGTTTATTCAAATTCATGCAAACTAATATAATCTGCAGAGTGAAACAGGTTTTTTTGGATATTATCTCAATTTCAGCACACTGTTGAAACACATGACATCATCCAAATATGCTTTCTCAAGAAACAGGTGAAAAATAGTAACATCCCTATAGTAACAGAGATGGCATCTGAGCAAGAGGGACTTCTGTTTTAATGAGTATTGTCAAGAACTTCCTAATCACAAAATCAGACTACAAGGCAATTTTTTTCATGTAAGTATGTAAAGCTATGGCACAGCTGCAAAAGAGTGTTTGGTTATTACTTACTATTGACACTTAATGGAGACTTTTTTTTCTCTCAAAATAAAAATAGCTTTGTTCAGAAATGTAGTCACCAGCCATCTCCAGTATAGAAAACAATATTAAGCATTAAGAGACTGGACTCATCTAGGAAAGTTCTAAAAGAAAAGGAGGAGTGCAAGGATGGGAGGGTGGCCCAGCGCAGGCAGGGCTGTGCTACCCTAAGAGAGAAGCAGAGCAGAGCAGCACAGCCATAGCAGTGCATTCTGCCCGGCACTACCACCACCAGAAAAATGGGAGGTGGGGAGTGAGGTCGAGGATCAGTCTGGGAAGCAGAGTCAGCACATCAGGATGGGCAGGAGCAGGACTGAGCTGCTGTGGGGGACACCCGTGGCAGGCCTCAGGCAGGGTTGTGACACTCAGATGTGATCTTAACTCGAGCCTCTGAACACAGGGGTAGGGATATGTGTAAGGAGAGGAGTGTTCACCCTAGAAAGGGATCAGGGGAGACTGACTGGGGCCATTTCCCAGTTAGTCCTAGTTACCCTGTGTGGATAAAGGGTCAATAATTTATTATTTTTGGCTATTTACACATCTAATTTTATCATCAGCAAGTTAGTTTACTTGTTTCATTAGTTACAAGTTTCTTAGTCTTCATATTTCTTTTGGCTGATAAGATTTTTCTGGAAGAATTTTTTTTCACTTAAATGTATGTATTAGTTTTGTAAAATAAGCACATTTAGTAATTTTTTCCTTTGGTCTTCTGATTTTCCCAATCCTTTTAACTCAGTAACTTCCTTTCATAAAAAACTATTTATTTTTATTATATCAATGAAGAAAAACATAGTAGGTGCAGCCATCGCATAGCAATATCAGTGAACTTCTGTGCACTCATGGCAGACAGATATAATTAATATTAATCAAATAATTAAATTTAATTCAGCCCTCATTCTCTTTCCAGGACCTGTCATGAACAACATTAGAATAATCAGTTAATTCTGTTATGATGTGCTGAAATTTTACAAGAGCACACCATGTCCCTTGCTTAGTTAATTTTTCTGCTCAGCTCCTTGTAACCCCTACACGCTGAATTAGCTTAGTTTTCTACGGTAAGACTCCTCTTTTTCTGCAATTCTACCTCTGAGGATGCTAAAAGGTCACCTAAAGATCCTCACAGCACAGAAATACAAAATCTTGTACAAAAAAAAAAAAAAACAACACCCTACTGGATTTTTTTCTGTTTGCTTGTATTTCACCACTACTTAGGAAATTCTCAAACAGCTTTTAAGTTCCACATTGTGAAGACAAACTATAACCGTGAGAAGTTTCCCAAACTATGTCACTGTTTGCTGCTGGGCCAAGATCTC
Organism: Sinosuthora webbiana; assembly: GCA_013397395.1. NCBI lineage: Eukaryota > Metazoa > Chordata > Aves > Passeriformes > Sylviidae > Sinosuthora > Sinosuthora webbiana. The sequence continues at coordinate 123,218 of VXBN01016632.1, forward strand.
AAAGCCTCTTACTCGGTGTGGACTGGCTGCTGGAGCTGGGGACCAGCATGGCTGAGGGCATCCCTGTCCTGCCAGCAGCCACTGGCAGAGGCTCCCAGGCAATCTGCAATGGCCATCACAGCCAGAGCCAAACCCCTGCCCATGGGGACTGTGCTACCTTTTGTAGAGAGGTTGGCACTTGTTCTCTGCCAGGGAATGTATTATTTGTAATGCAGGCACAGCCTTACTGTGGGCTGGACCGGGAAGGCATGGAGCTGTGGCAGCCTGGTCTCTCTTGGACACTTTCTGTTGGCCAATTTAACAAATTCTCTACAAGTTCCTCTGAAAGAGACTTCTCAGTCTGTGATGAAGAATGCTTTAAAAATATGTTGAAGGGATCATACACTAAATTTTAACTAGTTTACATAACATTATGCACACATAGAAGCTAGAACTCCTGTTCTCTTTTTGATTGATTGTTGTTGGAGTAGGTATTTTCCGTTCTCGCATTTTAACTTTCTCAGATTCACCCTCTAGTGCCTTTCCTGTGGTGGCAAAAATTGGAGCTTGTGATGACCAAGTTTAAAAGAAACATACTAACCACAGAGCAAAAACTTTGCAAAGAGTACCAACAATCTTGGATTCAGTTGTATGTACATGTAGAGAACAGTTTACTCCTATACACCATGTGCTATCCTAATAGCTGCTCCTCTCACACTTTAGAGAATGTGTAATTTAATGGTTTTATTCAAGTGCAGTTTGGCTGTTTCTTCACATTCACAAGCTCCTCACTTCTGTGGTCTGACACTGCTCTTTCTGATAGCAATGAAAATGTCTCTTACATTTTAAATAAACTTCTTTCTCTCATGACACTGTTTTACACCACAATGACACAGACTCTGACTTCAGAAGACTGAAAATGACTCCTTTATTTTTGGGATGTGTCTCCCTTATCTACTATTTTACACAGACCAATTTGATAGGTGACAAGAAGGCAAACCTCTTCCCTCACATTGGTCAGACCAGTGGGACATCAAGAAGTCCCTCCTAGGAAAAGGAATGAAAAATAAAGTTCAATTTACAAAAACACTTCTCTTGTTTACAGAAAATTCTCTGGGAAAAGAATTTCAGAAAGCCAAAACATCTCTGGCATGAAACCAGGGCTACACTCCCACTTCTTTGCATTATTTTCTTTTTGTAGGAAAGAAATACAGCCTTCTCTAAGCCTGACCTTTGGATTAAAACAAAAGTTTTGGGTAAATACTTTCAGTTACAGCATGCTGAATACCTGAACTATCTTAAATGTATTTAGGCTAGACATTTATGCTGTACTCATCAGGTAATTTAATTATTTGATGTCTAAATTATGCCAGTTGTACTGTGACCTACATGTTAAAAGATTGCATTCAGACAGCCAGCTGGTAATGCCTTAGCTGTTGTCTTCATTCTGCTCATTAAAAAAAAAAAAACAGTTCTATGACTTATGCAAAAAATCCCAATATCATAATAGAATCACAGAATCATCTGAGCTGGAAGAGACCATAGAGATCAAATAATTCCAATCTTGTACCATAGGCAGGGGCACCTTCCACTAGACCAAGTTACTCAAAGCCCCATCCAACCTGGCCTTAAACTCTTCCAGGGTTGGATGGGGCATCCACCATTTCTCTGAGCAACTTGTTCCCATACCTCACCCCGCTGAGAGTGAAGAATTTCTTCATAATATCCCACCAATAGCCTCTTCCAGTTTACAGCCATTCCCTCTTGTCTTATCCCTACACCCTCCTGAAAGAAAACCCTCTCCTGCTTTCTTGTTTGCCCTTTTACTACTGGAAGGTGCTATAAGGATTCCCTGGATCCTTCTCTTCTCCAGTATTGACAATCTGAATTGTCTCAGCCTGTCTTGATAGAGAAATCCTCCAGCTTTCTGATTAAATACATCTGAATTAATAGTCGTAGGAGAAGGATAACATAAAAAGAGCTTTCCGAATTAATAATACTAAAATTGCTGCTTAATAAATTTATCTAGAATTGTATAAAATTAATTCAGATTTATATGAATTTATAATAATTTTTCAAGTTTTTTTTTTATTTTTAGAAATGATAAAAATAAATAATGACAAACAGTTTATACCATTCCATCTATAGGAAAATTATTTCCAACTGTTGTAAAAAACCACAGCTTTTTACATAATTGATCAGTGTATTTTTAAAATAGCCAAAGCAGGATTTGTTTTCTAAAAGGATTATAGCTGCAAACATGAAATACAATTTGGTAGAAGAAAATAAAACACAACCTAATTGAGATCATGATATAACTGGAAAGGACTATTTTCTCATCAGTTTCTCTTTTGGGGATTTTTAATTCCACCACATATTCTATATGTGTTCATTTATTTGTAATTATTTTTGTCTTCTGTCTTGATTCCCCTCTTCCTGTTTTTGTTGATAGTTTTATTTTGCTGGTTGATGAAACTTCTTTTAATTTGAAGCTACCCTGGATGTGGAATAGGAGAGGAGGAGTACAAGGTAAGGAGGAAGAAGAAAGGGAGGGAGTGCAGTAGAGAGGTAGATGTAGATAATTCAAAATTGCATATATATCTATAAAAGCCCCCAAAAAATTGTAGAGATGAAAATAGTGGAAGTGATACATTATCTCAGGTCTGACTTCTAGAAATACTATACTGATTATTGACTCATTAGAAAGGAGATATTCCATGGTATTTTGTTGCTTTTTGCTTGTTATTGTACTATGCTCTCCTTCCAACTATATTCTCTTTATGTTTTCAGCCTGAAACCAGTTTACTTGTCAATACTAATGGTCTTACTGAATTGTTTCTTTCAAGATAGAGTTTAATTATATGCATCCACAAATTTTGGCTACAGCTCTATCCATTTACAAAGGATTTAAAAACATTTTTTTTCTGATCGTGTAAAGGGCAAGCAATGAGAGGCAATTTTCTCATTCAAAAGCTGAAACATGATTTCAGCCAGTGCTTATCCCACCCCCACCCAAAGAAAAAAACTCTTTTGGCTTTCTACCAAAGCTACAGTCCTGTTACCTTTTGGGATTCCCTCTGCCTTTCTGTTCAGGTGCTTTTCTGATGCTCTTCACAGAGCTAGCATCGATGGCAACAACACCAGCCTCTGGGCTGGAAATAAACTTCTATGAAAAATTATTGGCCTATCTTTACTAAGCAAATTCAATGCCTTCTGCAGTTTATTCTTTGTTAGAACTATACATTACATCAGAGGGGGTGATTTCTCACTATCAAAGCTTTTCCCATCCAAAGAGGAAAGGCCCATGTAGCCCATAACTCAATAGTTAGTATTTCAGCCATCCATATTACATACTCTTGATTTGTCTCTTTCAAAGGGCTTGTTTTTTTTTCTGAAAGAAGCACAATTATCCACATTTCCTTTTAGTGTCCTAACATTCAAGTAGAAGGTGAAACTTCTCATTTTTCCATTTACTTAAACAGTTTTACATTCAGTGTGTAACAGAGAAAAAAATATCCTTAAAACACACTGACATTTTTATCCTGGTATAGGAAGACCTGCAGACTTAAGTTAATCAATCCCTAGAATCCAAGAAGACATGAAACGAAAATAATGCAAATTCACAAAAGTGTTAATTTGAGTGTTTGATATTTTTCAAAAGAACAGCAACAAAAAAAAAAAAAAAAAAAAAAAAAAAAAAAAAAAGGCAGAGCATTCAAGTGCAGCTTTATCTTAGATTGTTTTCCCATTTGTCACAAACTGTATGAAGATGCCCTTCCTTGAACTTTAATTTGTGGAATTTTGTATATATGAATATATATCTTGCAAGCAAAGAGTGCCGGACATAGCCACTAGTGAACTCATATAAATATGTAGCTGGTTTATGTTAATGCCTGGTCTGTTGTGTATGCATTTAGATGCAATGATTTGCATAGATAATTAAGTACAGGCTTCTAGTTTTATTATTTCTATAATCTACTTCTTTAAAAAGTCTAAGTCAGAGCTGTAACTGTCACTGAAAAAATAATTTTTCAGGTTCTAGGAGTATCTACTATTAATAATATGCGATTAAAAGTCCACAATGAAAGCAGTATAATTCAGATGATTTTTAAATTTAATGGAACAGACATTTCTAGGAGGTTTGTTTCCTTCTCTTGTACTGTTATTAAATTTTTCCATACCCGTCAGATAGTTTCTTGTTCCATTTTTCTGATATGCATTAATGAGTTTACAGTTGTAGAGATTTCAGCTTCTCTTTACAATAACATTCACTTTTAAAAGTGTTTTGGGTTTTTTAGGATTACTGTTTCCTATATTCTCCGGTACCTGCCCTCTGAATTTAACTTATCACAAATATGATAACTTAAAATGCATTTAAACATGTATGTTATCCTAATAAAGAGTTTTCTAGCATAATTTCCATGCCATACTGGTGAAAACAGGTGACATAGAAAAACATTTACAAACTAATTAATCATTTACTTCCAATTTCTGTGAATTTCTCTGCTTTTAATAGATGTAGATCAATTTTTTCAAAATGAACCAGCTGCAGAGGAAAGCAAGAAACTGAAGAAACAGTTGTGTTTTCTGATTTGGTTTGCTTGTGCTTTGTTTTGGTGTATTTTTGTAATACAGTTAGTTTCTTCCAATTAGCATCAGATTGTGACACAACACTGTTGTGTCACAATAACAGCATTGTAGCTGTGGTGTAACACAGTTCTAATAAAATTATGTATTGGCTGTTTACAAAGACTATAAAATATCAAAATTTTCTCCCTATGTAAAAAAAAAACAAACCCTATGAGCTGAAAAAAAGTCTGTTCTGACAGATACCAAAATATTTCAAAAGATTAGATGTCTTCCTAGGACATGTTTACTCTAAAATTGAATGCAGAAGGCAAATATTTTTGCCCACAGTCATTGTGAGAATTATTGTACCTCATTTCAGAAGGAAGATCCCAGATTTAGATGCAGTAATTTCACAATAGCCTTCAGAGTTCTAGAATCTGACAGATCAGATGATGCTTCAATCATTTTAATAAATATGCTAGTAGAAAAAAAAATCATAAAAAAATTAGTACAGAATTCTTAAAAATTTTTGCAAATGTTAATTTTATGATTTATGCGCTTAAGCAGATTGAGAGGTTTACAGAAGCCAGAAATCCTCTGATGACTATATATATATGTATAAATAAAATCACTTATTTCCTTCATACTGTAGGGTTTTTATATTTAATCTGTTATCCCCAAACTGATTTCAAGACTTTGTGTTTCAGTAAAGCACAGCGTCCAGAAAGAATGTCAATCTTCATTTGAAAGTCCTGGAAAACAGAAGTTAAAAAACCTTGTTTAACTTGTTCTGGCATTGTATGAAGTGGTAAGGTCTGAATCCTTCATGACAGGACTACTACCCTTGAATACTCATACACAAGAGATCACTGATATCTCACTGTGAAGAATCACTTTTCTAACAGCAAAGCTGTAAATCCCACAGGGAGTTGTAAAAGCAGTCTGTCATTTATTCTGAACATGAATACTTTATTCAGTGGAGATGTTGGTCATTTCCTGCCTTTTTGAAAATAGATGTTTAAATCAACCAAATATTTTTTGAAAACTTAACTTTCTTCCCAAGATGCACAAGTGAGGTAGCTAAGTAATGGCAGTTGTAAGATTACAGAAGGTGCATGACACCGACAACCAGAGCAGGGTGGGAAAGGTTTAGCCACCGATCAACTTTTAATGCATACATCTGTGTGGAAATCAAAAGAGCTATTCCAATTTGACTGTGTATTTCTTACTCTGTATTTCTGACCTTATTCATCTTCTATTTCACAGCTTCCCTATCACACAGGCATGTTTTATAAGCCTAGAAAAAGAAGGGATGAATAAAGCAGATGCATTTTCTTACTTCAGAGAGAGAGACAAATATCCCATCTGTTTCATAGAAGGCTAAATAGATTTTTTTTCTAAAAACTACCTACTAGGCAAAAGTCTGCTTCACTTTTATTTTCACTCTTGACTACATACCCACTTCAAATTCAGAATGCTTTTCTTTTAACTCATTTTCCCTTAAGGTGTTCAAAGGTGTGAATATATAATCAATGCCAATAATTATACAGAACATTCTTTTCATGGAATTTTTATGAAGAAGCAGCAAAACTGTGTTTTCAAAAGTGCAAGTATTAGATGCATACAACACCATTAACTTTATTTTACTCACTCATTCCTTCCCAAACCTGTCATATTTCCAATAAACAAAAAGTGCCTAACTGCTGATGAGTTGTTTTCTTTTACTGAGAAGGAAAACAAAACAAAACAAAACCCAGAGCTACTACATACAATTCCCAACACACAAACAGCTCCTGAATTGGGTCAAATATTTCAAACATAACAAAGTGGTTGAATGCTTACTATTTACAGTTGCAAAGGGCAACTGCAGAACCTCTGGAAATTGCTTCTACGTCAGTGAAGTAACCTTAATGAAATTTGCAAAAGGATTTCAAAGTGCCAGTTCACATAAGATGCCGGGTACAAGGAGGATCGACATTCTACAGATTGTTCTGCACATGACACTGTGGTATCTGAATCTTTTTTTTGCATTCTCACATATTTGGATTTTTATTTTTCTTTTTTTTTAATGGTTGACTACAATAGAACAACATCTCAGAGATCTGGATTACTGAAAACTTATAAAGTGCATTTTCCAGTCTCTGGAGCATCCTATCTGGAGTTTATCTTTCTGAGCTTTACTTCTGCCACACAGTTTTTCAGGGAAACATGTGCATTTACAAATTGTCTCATTCTGTCTGTTTAAAAATAAGGTTGGTGATTATCTACTTTTCTTTAAATACAAAAATTATTTCTTTAAATAATTAAAAAAAAATCTCATTTTTCTTTCGAAGTAGAGTTACAGAGACATTGGCTAAGCCCAGAACCCCTTGACTAAATAATGAAAAAAAGTTTTAAGAATCAAAATGGATTGGAAAAGCAAAATGACCACCCTTCTCCACTGAATACATTCCTGAAACAAAGATGAAACAAGCTTTCAGTTATGGACATTAGTCTTGCCCATATTTACTTTTAATTTTATCTACAAAAATTAATGCCCATTTTTTCTTACAGAGAAATTATGCTTTTAAATATGCATATGAAAGCTCTTTTACATAGCCAGTCTCATTTAAGTAACTAATATTATCTTTATTTCCTGTCAAATTTTCTTAAAAGCCTTCTTTTCTCTAGTTCATAACATATGCCACAAAAAAACGTATTTATTTATTTATTTATTTATTTATTTATTTTATTTAATTTATTTACTGATCTTCACATTGTGCAGAACAGAGACTTTTATATTTGTTTTTTGGCGGCATTTTTATCTTTTCATAACTGCCAAATAATTTTTTTTATTTACATATAACCATGGTCCTCAATTTGTGGACTTTTCTGAAATGCCAATCTATCACTTTGGGGAGAACATGACAACTTTTTCCAACATCACAAGTTAAGAATCAGTAGGAAAAGTCATCAAATTACCTCTATATTTGAAATGAGCAAGCTCAATGTCTGAAATTTTGCACTAACTTTCCTGTTAGGTGACATTGTATTTCATTATAAACTATTTTGCAAGCCATCTGGGGCCAATGAAAGCCTTTTATTTGACTTTAACCTGCCTAGGACGACGATTTGAAAGAGGAAAATAAGGTATGTAACAGGTAAGTTAAAATTTCTCAGAGATACTGTGCAAATGTAAAAATGCATGAGAGAAAAATAAGGGAAGAAAATTGTTCCCTTATGATAGTGAGCAAGCCACTGACATTTGCATGTTTCCTTGTGCACTCTTTAATATTGCCATGACAGTTTCAGTATTCAGTTTCATAAGGTTTTTGATTTCATATAAGAATTTCAATGCCTTTATAAAAGAGTGTACTGGCCATTCTGTACTGAGAAGTAGCTCATCCATATAATTGGAAACATCAAGCAATTTTATTAAAGAAAATGTTCTTACTGAAGAAGACCAATGCACTAGAGTTAAATCCAACTCCTAAGATTTAGGAAGCAAATTTTTAGGATCTTGGCTCTCTGCTGTCCCTTCAAGGGTAACTACAGAGAACTTCCTATGCATACATAAAAGATGATCATGCTGAGACAAACTAAAGATTTATTCAGCAACCTGTCCATGAAGTGGCCAACAAAAAATGCTTGCGGAAAGACTATTCAAAATTGGCAAATATGGATTTTGATGTTCTGGGAGCTAGAGGTTTTAGAAGTGTATTTAATATCCTTTTTTTCCCCTCAGTTCTGTCTTCTAAATCCTTATATAAAAATTAAGATTATTTTTCCTGCTATAAACTTCTTGCATGATAAAACAGTGATGTCCTGATGCATACAATTTATCAATTTCAATACTAGTGTGCAGATATTAGCATTTAAAATATTCATGCATGTGTTTGTGTGTGGAAACTTGGGCCAACTCTTGACTGGAAATCAGGACCTAGAAGTGCATTGCTAAGTGACTGCTCTTTTATAAACTCAGGTATACATGAAAAAGAGATTTATTATCAGTCTCATTATGTCCCTGTCATCCAGAAACTGACTGAAATGGTGAAGCTACCTAGGGAAGTGACAGAAACACTCATGGCTATTTTTTCACTAAATATATGGGTGTTACTCCAGTTATGTCAGTGAGAATTATGTGTGCATATTGAGAAGGAAATAAATCAGCCTGCAAAGTACTGAAAGTGTGCAGGTGTTCCCACTTTTATTTTTTTCCTCATTAAACTGTTCATTTGTAATTTCCTCATGTATTCATATCCCATATCCCCTAGAACTCTCAGCTCAACATTTTTTTCCACACTGAATCCTCACAGACGTTTATAAAAACTTGATTCTCTGCCAAATAGTCTGTATCCCTTCAGTAAAAGTAGAAAAAAGAAAAAAAGAAAATGTAAAGACAACAATGTGGAACAATTTAAAGAGGAAATGATAGATCTTATTAATTTCAGTGTTACAATTTGCAACACTTAATGGCAAAGTATCCTCTGTGTATATAGACTATATAGACTACCTGATTTCTTTATTCTGACAGAATAAGATCTAGAAACTGAAATGTGATTCGTCTGTTATTCATTTATTCAGAATATTTGATATTTCTCAGCCTTCATTTAAACCCTGAAATTTAGTCTCCATTTTTTAGATTTTTCTGCGTGACATTTTTAGTGACTGGAACCTTCCAATCCCTCTGTGCAATGAAAACACATTCATACAATCTCATATTCTTTCCTGTCACCTAGAGGAAATATGGAAGAGGGTCTTTCTAGTTTATTTCAGAAAGACTGTGTCTTTCATAAATATAATCTTTACCTGTTAATATCAAGGCAAAATTCTGAAAATTTTGTTAATTCAAAGATTTACAAATACTGTAGTCTTGCGAAAGGGGGAACGTGACTTGCTTCAATCTGCTTTGCAGAAGAAACCTCTGCCTCTTGGTAACCCGTGCTAGGTGTTGTGTCAAATGACTCTGCACAGGGAGTTGGTTCTGAGCCATGGTTTCCTGCAAGGTCTGCTCCTGTGCAGGGGCTACGTGAATGCAGCTGGCTCCCTGGACTGGAACATGTGCAGTGCCTCATGCAGGAATCCCACGGTGTCCATCTGGGCAGGCTGTAGAGCAGGAATGAAGGAGATTGCTTGAACTGGGTAAGAGGATGCAGTCATGACCTGTGAAGGTTTTGGCTTTTCTTCTCTGCCAAGGTCAGGATGAATAATACTTTGTTATCCTAAGTTAAGATATCCTAAGTTTCTAGGATTCCAACAATGACCCAGTATGATATACCCAGAAATATGCTCGACCACAAGAAGGGAGAATGAGACACATCAAGAGGTGCCTGGTCTGCTCAGAGCACAGACTTTCTGGGACTGTTCTATCAGGTACTATTGGTCTCACCTGCAACTTTCTGTGCCAGTGGTACCAGTCTATCTGAAATGAGGTAACCACTGTTCTAACCTGCCAAATGTTGATATTGACTTTTTATCACTATCTCAGGCAGCAGATGTGCAGAAGGTTCTTGTTGTAATTTTTTTAAAAAACCCTTCAAAGCTTCTCATCTTGCATTCAGTATTGGATAATCATTTGATTTTCATATCACAGGCCTCTGACCTTCCAAATGTTGCATGTTGACTGAATTTTCAGACAAGTGTGCTGATAGTCAGTCCTTAGCAGCGCAAGCATATTTTGCACTTCACACTTTTGCCCATATTTGAGTTAACAGGAGAAATGTCACTTCATAAGTCTTAGGCATATGGCAGAATTCCCATCTCTTTCTGTTCAAATCAAGTTTGAAAGTACTGCATAAAGATATTGTTACTTACAAGCAGAAATTTTAATTCGTTTGCACTTGAGGTGAGGCAGTTGATAACTGTATACATTTAATTGTTAATTTAGCAATATTTTAGTGGAGGTAAGTTTTTAAACATAATTTTTTAGGGGCAAAATATTATTATTCACATGAAAATCTTATTTATTCTTCTAGAAATTTGCTTATATTAGCTTATGACATTCATATTGCATTTAAAAAGAGGTAAAATCTGATATGACAATATGATTGGACATAACATATATTTTAAAACAGAATAATACTGGGCTTACCCATTCAAAGCATATACAACATTTTTTCCACGTTTGCTAAATTAATAAATATGTCAACTAATTCCTCATGCAGGAAAAGTATTCTGTTGTATTACTATACAGTTTACTTAAAATTGTGTGTCCTCTGCAAGCTGTTAAATAGGTAAGTGGCAAAAAGCCTTTTTCAAGAAACATAATGTTACCATAGCACTGAATCTTCGAGTATCAGCATTAGATTTATAACTTAAGGAACGGAGAACAATTTGTATTGCTTTTAATATAAAACACAGCTGATTTTAGTGTCACCAACTAGTTCTTAGATAATTCTTGCACACAATAATTGTAATTTACATTCGTATTTATTATATTCCATAATTTCAAAATTTGTCTAGTTTGTAATATAATTTATCTTGCTAATCTATTTTGGGGAAAAGCAGAGACGAGCAATTGCAAAAAAAAAAATACAGAAAACCCCTTTAACCTAGGCTGTCAATTTTCTGTTAAAGCCAACAATTACTTCATGCCATTTTGTTGTATTACTTTGACTGATAGGATGGTGAAATCAGAATATACTGAAGAATTTAAGGGGAAAATTTCAGCCAATTATCTAGAAAAACAAAGTAGACCAATGCTAGAATAAAGTAATAATTTTATGATTACAGCCTATGTCCTTATTTCAGTAACAATTATATCCTTCCACCATATTCTATATTTGTACAACCAAAAGATGGCAGTACTTCATCAACAATTCCTACAAAGTTTAGGCTTATCCTTAGATCATCGTTTACAATACAGGAAAGCTTTAAGAAAATGCACAGTTTCACAAAATATCCAGTGTCCTTCTCTAAGCAAATTTCAAAGGGAATAAAAACGGTTCCAATTTGTTTTTAAGGCATTTTCGTTCTCTGATGTCTTACAAAGCTTACTTGATTAATATTTTCTCTCTCACCAAACGAAATTTTGTGGGCTACGTAGTAAATAGGCATAATATATGTCAATTACTCTCATTCTAAGGACCTAAAAATTTAGGTAATTCTGTATCTGGCAGTGACTCATCTTCAGAGGTTTAATCTTTCCTCAAACTCCTGATGTTAAAACTGATGCCAAATCACTAACCATTTTAAATAGAGACCAAAGACAGTAGTTTAAAATTTTGATTGAACTCAGCAATGTAATTTTAGGAGGTTTTCCCCTCTGTTTAAAACACAGGAGCTAATGGTTTTTTTTTCATAAAAACCATGTCTCATGTTCATGTCTCTGTCTATACTTTTTCCATATTTATTTTCCTTGGAATATTTTTTTCTTTCAAAAATTTTCACAACAGCTTGGTATCATAAATGTTTTGGCAGAGTCTGTGCTAGTGTTGTTCAGTATGCCTGTGTCATAAGCATGAAACAGGTCGATACTGTTTACAATGACCCTAGATTTGCTTTATTTTTATGATGTTTCTCAGAGATATGTTCTATTTAAGATAAAACATCTTCCTGTAAATAAGAAAATAATGACATGCCAACTGATATACTTACAAATTAATGAAGACTCATGTTAGAATTTATGAAATTTTTCTCTTTTAATTCATTATATCTACCTCTGTTCAATAATGTTTCCTGATCTGACAGTTTGGTTAAAAGATTAATTAAGCCCTGTATGCTTCAGTTATTCTTTCTTGAAATGAGGATACAGATTCTAATATTTTATAAATAATTTTTGAATTATACTGATAAGTTATGTAAAAATATAAACATATACACATAAATATATACATATATACATACATAAATATAAAGATATGAAAAAACATAGGATCATAGAATTTGGGTTGGATTGGAAAAGATTAGTTCCACTCCCTTAGTTCCAATCATTTGGTTCCAATCCCTCTGCCATGGCTAGACAGACACCTGTCACTAGAAGGAGCTACATACTATTAGCAGTGTTTTATATATTTCAACATCAGTAACACGTTTGTTAAAGTGTAAATTTTAGAAATGGATTAATCTAGCCTGATATTTGTTGTCTGTTAATATCCTTAGGAAAGGCATTTATAAACACAGAATTAGTAGACTTCCTATTATTTAAAGATGAAGGTGTTTGGTTTTCTGAAACTGATAGCCCAGAAATGCTGAACAAACTGAACATCAGAACATTATGTACCTATTCCTTACTATAAATTAAATTTCTTGAATAGAATCACACTTTTTTTGCTAATGTGACTTTATGAACAAGGGGATATATCTGTCTTGAGATATCTATAATGCAGTTTACTAAAAGGTATTAAATACTAAAGTAGTCTTTTTGCATAAAAAATAAGTTTTCTGCCAGCTCACCTGCTAGTTTCTGGCAACTCACTTGGCTGGCTATCACAGACAAGCAGCTTTTGGTTATGTTGATTGCATATCAGCACTTATATTTGCTCATCAGTCCATATTCACAGAAGTGTCTCTTTTGCATGATGCAAGTCCCTGGGCTTTTTGCCTCCTGTGCTTTTAACAGGCGTATGCACATATAATTTCAATTTAAACAAAACTTTATCTATTCAGAAAAAAGTAGCTTGTTCCCAAGTAGAGCTTGTCACCAGACATTCTGCAGTTTTCATACGAAAAGTTTTTTTCCATCAGATGGTGATAACCTGGAAAAAATTATTGCTATTAACAGTCATCTGAGGGGAAAAGCAATAAAAAAAGAGTAAGGATAGACTTGCAATCATGAGAAGGTAAAGGAGCAGAAAGGCCTGTTTCTTCAACAGCAAGTGCTTAAAATGCTGCAGACTAATGGAAAAGTTATTTTTTAGCCTGGTAATAATTCAGTCCATGTTCTCCTTCACCATACATCTGCTGTAGATAAGATGCAAACCAAACTGCTTGAGTTTACTTTAGTGACTTAAAGTGTCTTTTAACAATGCTTCCTACCCGAGAGAGCCTTCCAATTTTTAGATAGAATTTGGAATCTAACAATATAGAAATTAAATTCTTCATGTTTAAAAGACATAATTTTGCAATTCCTGATGATAACAGATTCCTCCTACACTAATTATTTTACCTCTTAACCTGTACATGATCTATGACATTTTTCCCTGAGCAGGTTCTTTTTTAAGATAATGATATTCAGTAACTCTCAAGCCTTCTTATCCTGAATTAGATAAATGCCAAAAAAGTCTAGATATCCGTGAGCCCACAGTTTGCAATCTAAATTAACTTTCTTTCTAATCTTAACACAGTATGTCCTTTGGCTGTTTTGCATGTCACTTGAATGATGTCAGCATTTAGACATAACTGGAACACAAATTTAGCCTACATAATAAAACATTACAAAGCATATTAAGAAGCCTTACATTGAGATGAAAATTACTATTTACAAGCTAAGGACTAGGTTGTATTAAACACAGCACAACAAGCATATAATGATGTACCATATGGTACAGGTTTGCATTTTTATTTTATATTTATACAGATAAGCAAGGATAGCTTCAGAAAAAAATGATCCATATCTCATCTCCTTGTTACTGTTTGTGTGTACAGATCAGCTCTTGTTCAAATTCCCACTGTCTCACACCTCAGCACGTCATACTGTACTTTTGCTTTGGTAAATGTAAACTCTTGGGATATTTTCATGTAAAACATCCTTTTTTCTTGTTCTCTTCATTCACCATGTCCTCTTTTCCCATGATTTTTGTTCAGTTAGACCAAACACGACCTGATTACCTTGTATTGCCTGGCTTCATGACTTATCCTATTATGCCTTTTGACTCATCAGTGCTACTTTCAATTTACCCCTTGTGGCAATCCTTATTGCAGAGGCTGAATTTTCTGTCAAGTATCTCCATGCTTTGGCTCACACATGACAATGGTAAACTGATATATTGTGAATAAAAAATAGCACAAGTGAAAGTTAATAAAAGTAATAACATTATTTATGTCCTTCCACTTGTTTTGAGAGATATTATTAAAAAGTTATGTGCAATAAGCCATTATCAGTGCACAGGAGGTTTTGCTGTAATGGAATTAGGGTGACTGGGTTTGCATAAGATATAAAAATGTTTTATTTACCTAAACAATAATTTTCAGAGTTATTAGAATGTTTTGTGTAGTGGAAAAATCTAGTGTATGTAAATACAAACATGCAGTCTACATACCAGGAAGCAGAGCTCAGAAGTATCCAGGCTAATACTGTGCAAAGTCAATTTGACATGATAGAGTTTGTGAGCCTGTAACCTGTATGATTTTGCATAAACCTTTTCTGGACTTCAGTTGATTCTAGGGAAAATTAGCTGCTTTAACACAATGTTAAAATGGGTTACCAAGTCCCCTGGTTTCAACCTAGGTTCATTGCATTTAGCCATCTATGTCATGAGATGAGTGTTTCTCCAAATTCCTGTGAATAGGTAATAAACTGCTGATTCCATATTGACCCTCTGGTTTTAGTCCACTGTAGTAGCATAATTTTTTCCACTTTCAATTTTTCTTCCTTATTTAACATTTTAAGAGTGGCAAATCATATATGGGCCCTTGAACATTTTTGTACTTTTTTCCTTGTTCAGGGAAATAGATTTAATATTGGCTGCAAACTTCATAAGTAGATGAAGATGTAAGTCAATATTACTAAGAATTACTGAATTGCTATGGAAACATCTCATCAGAACACTGTAAATAAAGGAGAGCTAAGCAGGATAAATCCAGCCTAAAGACATCATCAAACCATGACTTTTTTGTGCTCGCATCGTGGTAATGTGACAGAGGAGACTCTAAATCAACTGACTTAGAGCATCTTGGAATAACCACAAGTATATCATATCAAACTGCAGCATCTCTCCACTGCATCATTTACTGCCCTCCATCAAGATTAGATGTTATCACTATGATATTTAGTTACATTTGTTATTTGGTCTTACTTTTTAATCTCTTGCCTTTCTTTTTTTTCTCCTCTACGCAAATCTGCATTGTTACTCCAGCTGTGAGAACAATCCTGACTAAAGTATAATGTTATGATTATAGTCTGTGCTCTCAACTATCAATCACCTTATCAAGAGCATTATAGGCATTAAATAGAGATGTTTAATATAGTTTTTGGAGTCTTTCAACTTTCCTGTTGTATCTATTCTTGAGAAGATGAGAAATTCTTGTCTGAGAGCCAGAATAGAAATATTTTGAAACATATCATTTTTAAAAATTTAAAATCAAGGAAGATAAAATATGAATAGCTATACTACTAAGCTTGGAAGCAAATTTTAATTGAGGATCCTTTTCAATATATATGCAGTTTTAATTAATTGAATAGTTTGAATTCCATTTTGCTACAGAATTTTCTCATTCTTAGCTTGGTCCTTTATAGGAAAAAAGGGGAAAAAATGCAGTATCAAATGTTGGTATGCTTGGCATCTGGTTTGCTTTGAGATTTGTTTCAAGTTGTTTTCATTCACCTGTATCAGTTGACTGAGCTGAATTAAACTGACTTTACTAAGGGATTAGCTGTATGAAATCTCTATGAAAATTTACTCTTTCTTACTTACACACTGGAATTTAAATCTTTCTTTCCATTTAATTGTACTTGAGCTTTCAGATAGGTATTATTCTTGAAATACTTTAAAACCATGACCCCGTTGCTAAGGTATGGAAGAAATAAAACCATTCTCTTTATTGGCCCTTATTTTAAGAAAAAGCCACACTAAGCAAAGCCCAGGTACTTGTAATATTTTTAGAAAAAATTTCTCTTGTCCAATCACACATACCATTTCAAGAGGAGACCTATAGCTTTCAAGAAAGGTAAAGCACTTTTATATGACATAATTTTTAGGCTGATCTGTCAACCTAAAAATCACAGGTCAGATTCTTTCCTAAATTATTAATTTAAATCAATGGAATTATACCACTAAACACATAATGCATATAATTGAGTCAAAGAATCACAGAATACTCTGAGTTGGAAGGGACCCACAAGGATCGTTGACTCCAGCTCTTAAGTGAGTGGCCTGTACAGGGATTGAGCCTGCAACCTGAGCTTTAGCACCATGGTCTAATCAAGTGAGCTAATCTCAAATCTTTAAATTATTTTAGCACTGTTAAATACATTAGTAAATATATTAAATAAGTGTTCTCTTGAAAATAAGCCTTTAAAATATTGTAGCTATAAGCAATATCAGAAGCCAATGAAGTTATGTATTCATTAGTGTTATCGTAAGATTGTTTGTATCAACAGAAAGTAAATTATTACATCCAGGAACACAAAAAATTACACATGCACAGTCAAATACCTCTTTCATGTATATCTTTACTTATTGGTGCAGTCTTTTATAAACACGCATTTTAGAACTTCTCCAATCCACAGCATATGTATCTTCGCTATTGCAGCATTAGTGAGGCAGATCCCGAGATGGAATTTTCACACATTTGAGGAATTTTTGGCTGACTACTTTCTGTTCTTTTAGGACATACATTTAAAAAAAATATATAATTTTAATCTTCTATTCATTAATTAAAAGCAAATAAAAGTAAATTTGATAAAAATTAGATAACCATATGATCTGCTATTCTAAGTATTTAGGGTTAGAGTGCGTCGTTTTGTTGGGCATTTTTTGTTACAGTGAGGGTTTCTTTTAAAAACTATCAACTCTACTAAATATATACTACTTATTAGGTTTTTGAAATCAAGATTCAAATATAGATTCATAGAGCATGTGATAAAGTAGCTCCATGAGTCAGCTCTTAAATTTCTAAAAATCATTTTACTCCCATTTAATTTACTCAAGATCTCATTTTAAAAATACAACATGGAAATATGGCTCATCCTAGGCATGAGCAGAAAAAACAAATTATTTTTTGAGAAAAATTTGTGCTCTTTTCATTTTGTCAGCTGGCTGTACTGAAGAGAAATGGTATAAGGCACAGTGACATCTGAGAAATTCTAAGTAGCCAGGGATTTACTAATCCTCTTTTAAGCATACTGAAAAATGTGGAAAAAGGAAGTGAAAATGAAGAATAGGATTTTTATACGCATCAAGTTCTGTCTCTCTAGATAGAGAAGTGTGAAGTGAGGATTGCTTAAATGGATGGAAGAATGATGAAAAGCAGGATGAAATCTATCCACCATGTGACCAAGACAAAACACATTATAGAACTAAAATAGAAAGGCTTAAACAGCAAATATTTCCCAAAACCTAAAAAGAATTTGTCAGAAATCTTGATAGATAAAAAAAGAACCACTGAGGCATATTAAAATATACTATATTTTTCTTGATACATCATCTGCATTACCTATCTCTAAACACTCAATGTTTTTAAGGAAAAGAGTCATGAATCTTCTCTAACCTCACTGGTTCCTTTCTGCTTGTTTCTCCTCATCAATATGTTAGCTCATTTTCTGCTCTATTTTCCCTGTGAATTTCTCAATTCAGTTTGAAATTTTATCCTTCTGGAGGAGTGAATACTAAAAAAAAAAAAAAAAAAAAAAAACCAAAAAAAAAAAAAAAAAAAAAAAAAAAAAAAAAAACAAAAAAAAAAAAAAAAAAAAAAAAAAAAAAAACAAAACAAAAAAAAAAAAAAAAAAAAAAAAAAAAAAAAAAAAAAATCCCAAAGAAACAAACTTAATTACTCTTATCCAATTCAAAAATAAAAGAGCTAAGCTTTGCTGAGAGTTAAAAATTAAGCAATATTGAAATTGTAGTGGAACAGGATGGATCCCTGGGGACAGCAGGGCTATGAGCCTGGGGATTCCCCCAGGTTGGCAGCCAGGGCTGGTCCCACACCACAGCAGGAAGAAATATACATGTACCTAAATATACACTTTCATGCTGAGAAAAAAAATCAAACACATTGAAAGCTATTTTTTCAATTTCTTTATAAAGGTGATAACTCAGAAAATAAAAACCGCCCGTGTACAATGAGATATTGTCAGGTTTAGTAAAAATATTCTCAAAATTTTGTTGGAACAATTGTTAGCTTTACTTCAGGGAGCTAAAATAGCTTTATTTGGGCAGATAGATTAAGGGAAATCTCAAAACAATATCTTTTGGATTTCTGTTTTTGAGCTGTCAGGAAAAGTACCAGTAACTGAACTTTTACTAAAATAAGGAATAGCAGCCGCTTCTGGTTGAGTGGTGTAACTGAATGAAGGCAACTTCTATCAAAAGTGCATAGCCCTTCTATCTCAAACTGTGTGTTATCTTAATGAAGCTTTAAACTAGATCAGTTATATGGGAAAAGTATATTTACAGATTTAAAAAAAAAAGAGTACTTGCATACAAATATGCTAAATAGTCTTGTCCATGTTTCAGATATTTTACAAAAATGTTGTTGAAAACAAGAAAAATAGCAAAAGATTCAAGAATATCTTTCAGACTATTTAACATTTTACCACTGAAAATCAAAATTCACACGAAAGTGGTGAAGAAATGGTGACTGGGCATTTGTGACATTGGAAACAGTGCAATGCAAATGTTAGCAGCTACTTCAGCCACTCATCATAAAGGCCCTAAACTATTTGTGAATTAAACATCAGTAATTTTCATTCTACAGTACAAAAATGTATTATAGTGATTAAACATATAAAATTTTCTGATATCACAGATAATCATCATTAACCTTTTTTTTTATTCTTACTAATTTCTTATATGACATAATAAAAAGTCTCTCACTGAAATATTTTATAGTCAATTTTGTATTAACCTATTGTATATAACATAGACATCACTGACTTCTTAAAAATAAATCACCATGTAGAAGACTGTTATGCTGTTTCAATTGTTTTTAAAAAGATATCCTGTAATAAAAAGTTTTAACTTTCACAGTCACAATGTCTTAATAATAATAATTTCAAGTGCCTTGTATAAAAGCTTTGAAGGCTGAAAAATAACTTCTAAATATAGTGTTCCATCTGTTGGTCTCTTTTGTTCAGCAAAGTGTTCTGTTTTTAAGATGCTAGTCAGTTACAGAAATACTACATTTCTTCTTTATGAAACAATCCAGGCAAAGAAATTTCCTAGTCAGAAGAGCCTGAAATCTAAGAAATTATTTACAAGAGAATTATCCATTGAAATTGATGAGATATTAAAAGCAGGAGTGGGTGGTGGGGTGGTGATGGAAAGGATGTTGCTTGACTCTGTAATTTAAAGATTTGAAACCAGAGCATAAAGATAATTTTTACTTTATTTTCTCTCTTGAATATTTACTTTTAATTACAAATCCAAGCTGAACCCAAAACTATAAAAATGTTGAATCAGACTCCACGTATGAAAATCTAACTTGTATTCTGACTATAAATGTTATTTTTATAACTTTTTTTTTTTTTTTTATGTTTTCAACCCTGACTTGAACACAGGAGTCTAGAGAAGACAACTATTTTTATATAAACCTACTGGTGGCAAAGTAGTGTTTGATAGAGGCGTCATATCAGAAGTCAGTGAGATAATCTGGAGTACAGTACTTCATATTATGATTCTTTAATTCACCATGAAGCAAAATTATTTCATTTCTGTTTGTGGAGTTTACTTTCTGGAGTTCCTTAGTGGAAAAAGGCATGGAAATCTCAAAATGAGGATATTGTCTCAGCATACTGTATCAATACAACACATGTATGTGTTGTATGCTAATATTAGGAATTTCTATAGAGCATTCTGCTCTAGAGGTAAGGTTCCTAGAAGTTATATATTTCAGTGTTTGATTTGTATGTGTCAAAGTCCTTTGGATAAAACACTGTCCTCCTTGTAAAGCACACAGATCTATAGCTAAGTGCAGTTAAAAAATGTGCAGGAAAATATGTGGTGTGTTATTATTTCACATGTGTCTGCTTCAAATATTCTATTCATGTGTTCCTGTGCCAGCCTTTATTGGGTATTCAAATGTTTAAATGATGTAAAAAAACAATTTAAATGTTCAAATTACACAGGCCTTTTAACAAATGATATGCAATAAAGTAAAAAATAATCACATGCCTTTAATATACTGATATATAGACATTGATATATAGGCAGAGATTTTCTAATGATTGGTTTTCTAATATTTTAGTAAGTGTATCATGAAAGCTTATTTTAAGAGTTCTATTTAAATCATACAGTTTTCTTACGGTACCTTTGGAGCAGCAGAGAAAAAAGGAGATGAGAGGAAAAGTCTTGAAAAGATGGTAAAACAAATATGTAGAGTCAACTTTCACAGCAGAATTTTACTACCTGTACCTACATCAATTATTTTTTTCAGTTTTACAGCTTTTAAAACATGAGTTTTGAATGAGAGAATTTTTTTTGAGCCAAAAACAGAGTAATAATAACTAACAGGACTTATAGTTTTTCTAGATGCATGTGTGTCTGCATGATAATAACACAAAATTATATTTTTTTCACATTTTGTTGTCTCATTGAGTTATACTTAAGTTTTGAGTATCCACAAGCACATTGTCTAGAATTGTATGATCTCTTGTATGATCAGAGTGGTTTTTGATTCTTTTGTGGGGTTTAGTATTATTTTTTACTGATATTAAAAAATACTATAGAACTAAAAAAAAAAAATAATCAAAATACTTCACTTCTCTGTGCTATTTTGTTTACCTGTTCCTGGATTTCTTTTTATGACCTCATTGAAAATCTTTAACACATGCTGGGCTGACAGTCTTAGAAACTGCAAATCCATCCTGTCATCTGTGTCTCCAATGAGAAGGGATGACCTGGAAGTGGTCCTGGATGTCAGTGAAGTCTGCAAATCTGTGATAGCACTGCCAAGACTGCAAGCAAGGTAACTAGTTACTGCCATTAGAATAAAAGATAAAGCAGCATCCTGTGACCTGGATTGCCCAGTTCATCTCAGCCAAAAAAACCCGAGTGTTCTAAGGTCAGTGTCTTTCAGCATCAAAACAGTAAGACAAAAGTAATGACTGTTCTTGTTTCAGATTTTCATGCTGCAAGTTTTTCACATTTTTTTTTTCACCTTTGCATCTCAAAGATAGTAAACTGCTTCAGTTTCTCATATTCAGGAAGATATTATCCTAGATGTCCTTTTTGTAGTTTGTCACAAATATTAGTTATTATTTATATGTACACCAGTCATCCCAATCCCCAGCTCTGCACTGAAGTTTTACTGCCACTCTGAGCAATTATTTTTAGATGCACCTGGCCCCTCCAACACTGAGATATAAAAAATATGTATAGACAATATTAAATTAAACCTATATTTCATGCTTTGCTACAGTTTTTACAGCACCCATGTGCCTTAGGTGCACCTGGATTCTTACATATTAATGAACTATTAGCCAAAAAAGTGAAAACATCTGTCTATTAAACAGCTAACCAAAAAAAGACCCAACAAGCTAAACTATCCAAGAGGCAAGAGGCAGTCAGAAGTAAATTGGGCCAACATGTAAGGTGTGTATGCCTGATGGTGCTGCTGATTTCCATGATTATTATGTTATCTTTATGCCATAGTCTAAAACTAATCAGCCTCACCAGTTCTGAATAAAAGGAGTATTGGTTGCATGTGGACATAATTTTTGTCAAAGACCAGAGAGGACCATAACCCAGGAGTTTATGGACCCAGTGTGTGAAGGACATTTGGTGTGAAGGATTTTTTCACTTTAATTTACAGGCATTTGTCAAACAGCAAAATTGATCTCATTCAGGTTTAATGCTACATTCTGCCAAAATAATTGCATGAAATCTCCCAATTCGATACAAATAAAGTATGATAATAACAGCAATAATACTAACAATTAATTGTATTTTTTTATGCACAGAAACAGGGTAATTCTTCCTCGCCTTTAACACATTTCCAAATTTAATGTTCATTGTAAATGTAAAAATCTTCACTTATTTACTTCTAGTATCAAAGTCTATTCAGAAATAATTTCAAAATCAAATAGATTACTATAGCAGCCATCTACAAATTAATAGCAATTTTCCTTTAGATTGATGTCCTGATATTGATCTTTGTTATTGTGATTGCAAAATATATTTTCTTTTACTTTCAGAGTAATCTTTTTCTTTTTAATAAAAGGCAGACTGGATACTGAATAGGAACAGATAAGTCAAAATTTGAAAATGGAAAAAAAGAGAACCAAAGACCAGTCAGTTTCATCCCAGTGGCCGCAAAGATTATGCAGCAGATCCTCCTGAAAACTGTGCAAAGAGACATGGAAAATAAGGAAGTGATTGGTGATAGTCAAAAGAACTTCAGTAAGGGCAAGTTGTGACTCACACATTGTGACCTTCTACAATGCAGTTATAATATCGGTGGATCAGGGAAGCACAACTGATGTTATCTACCTGGACTTGTGCAAAGCGTTTGACATGATTCTGCATTACATCCTTGTCCTTGTCCTTAGAGACATAGGCTTTATGGATGGATGATTTGGTAGATAAGGAATTGGCTGGATGATTGAGTTGTGGTCAATGGAGATGAGTGATGAGTGGCATTCCTTAGGGGTTGGTATTGGGACTAGTGCTGCTCAACATCTTTGTCAGCAACATGGACTGTGGGATTGAGGGCACCCTCAGCAAGTTTGCCAACACCAAACTGTGTGGTGCAGTTGACATGCTGAAGGGAAAGGGTGACACCCAAAGGGACCTTGACAGGCTTGGGAGGTGTGTCTGTGCAAACCTCATGAAGTTCCACAAGGCCAAGTCCAAGGTCCTGCAGTTGGGTCAGGGCAACCCCAAGCAGAAATGCAAGATGGGCAGAGAATAGATTGAGAGCAGCCCTGAGGAAAAGGTCTTGGGGGTTGACATGGCACAGCAATGTGAGTTGTCCCTTTCAATCCAAATTATTCTATGATTCTCTGATAATATGAGTAAGTGAAGAATAAAATTTTTCTAACATGTTTCTAATGCCAATTGGAAAAAAAGTATATTGGAATTTGCTTCATTTAATCTTACACATTATTTATTCCTTCACTCTTCATCTACTTTAAGAATATACTGATGAGGCAGATTTAGGAATTTTTCTACACATTCTACTTATGCTACCTTACCAATCAGTTACTGAAGGACAAAAATTTTATTCTCTGAGATTGATGAGGGCAGGAGTAATTTGGTCCCCGAAACTCTTCTTTTTTATTCATGCTTTTTCTCTCTCCTAATCTTACTTATTACAAACTATTTTGACACAAGAGATAATGAATCTGTTCCTGTTGCATTTTTAATTTTGAATTAGATATTTAGCAACAGCTCTTCTGAAGGAAGAAGAGCATATAATTCATTCTAGTGGGTTGCATTAATTCTTATTATGCATATATTTAAAAAAAGATGGACTTGATCAGCTGCTCTATTGATATGATATGCTTACACATGTCCACATGCATATGGCTCCTATTGCCAGAGAAACCTTTGGGTAATATTCTTGCTTCAGCAGTTGTCATCAACTTTTCTGTCTCTTTGCTCTGGATTGCTGGCCTAGCAATTCAGTTTAATGATTTCTATTGCCAACTTTTGGTGCCCCAAACATTTGACATAAATTAGAATCACTCTAGTAAAGAACAATAACCAAAGCTGGGTAAAAAAGATGCATTTTCAAATATGCCCTCTCTTAACATTTGCTTTTGACTATAGGGAGTCACTAATTCCTATGATAACTTTTCTAAGCCTTTCACTTTTTAAGGTGTTCCTTAATTTATTTAACAACAACAAAATTTGACTGCAGTCTGCATAGTACACCTCAAAGAAAATTACTGGAAGTTTTATTAGATAAATTTATAACTTTCTCACAGATATGACTTATAAATGGATTGTCTCTTCAAAAAGAAGTAACTTCAAAAGCTGAAAAGAAGAGCAGATGAAAAAAAGGTCATTTCATTTGACTTCTCTCAGCAGAAAAACAAAGTGTTTGCTTGAAGCTGGTTATTACAACTACCTTTGAAACAGAACAAGAGTATAAATGCATAGATTAGCTTCATTACTACCCCCCAAGCCCATTCACTTCATTTTAAAGATTTTAAAAGGTGTTTAAAATGTGCAAGAACAAAAAATTTCACTTTGATAGGCTGGCAGTATTCTCCTAGAATTCAAAATGTGACAGCTAAGATCACCTGGGAGTAGAGATTTCCCCCTTAGAAACACGTGGTGACAGAGATGAGCACTAGCAATGGTGTGTGTGGACCACAGGGTTTACCCTTAGGGTATACTGAGGAGACATGTGAAACAAGTACTGACATCTCACTTGGTTATGTGATATTCAGATGTGCAGAAAATTCTGACCCCCTTCTGTAAGTGCCATATAATTTTCATACCTGCTCCTCTTACCTCCAAACTTTTCCTCATATTTCTCCCATTCAACTGGAAGTTGCCTTCCCCAGTGCATTTCTTTTGCAGCTCTTCAAATAGACAGTTTTGTCAAAAACAAGGTGTACCTCTGCTCCTTTGAAGACCCTCAACT
This sequence comes from Sinosuthora webbiana, assembly GCA_013397395.1. Classification (NCBI taxonomy): domain Eukaryota; kingdom Metazoa; phylum Chordata; class Aves; order Passeriformes; family Sylviidae; genus Sinosuthora; species Sinosuthora webbiana. The sequence goes on from VXBN01016632.1 coordinate 148,154, forward strand.
ATATGTCTCTCTACTCCCTAAATCACTGACAGCAACAAAAAGAATTCCAATTCCATATTCTTCATATCATTAAAGTCAATGGGATTACATGTGAATATTTATTAGCTTACTACTTTGCAGCCTGAACAACTGCACTTAATTTTTTTGGTGTTTTTCTTGAGTCTGTTTCTTGGGATTTTTTGGGGGAGGCTGATATTCTGATTTGATTTGAATTTTTATTGGTTTTTTGTATATTTGTTTCTCTCTTTTGTAGTTTCAATTGTACTTTTTTTTCTTTTCCCAGAAACAGTAAAATCATTGCTTCTAAAGGATATTAATAACATGAGATTTCCGCAGGGGCAGAACTCCAGACTCAAGGAGGATGGGGGTTTCAAGGCCGTGAAATTGAACTCATTTAGCCCACCATACTTAATAGAAGATACCTGTAAAGCTTAGCAGACTTCTTGCTTCCATATCAAAGATGGACATCTTTAGGCTTCATTATCAGCTGTAAGTGATTTTCCTCTTTTTAATTCTTCTGACTTGGAATCCTAAGAAGACACTTTTGAATGAATGAAAGGATATTCTCAATTACTAATTCCTTGTGGCGATCGAAGTCGATACTTCCCTTTCTTTGGTGTAACCTGCTTACATTTTAGATCTCACAAATTTTAGGACTATGCAGGGATATTATGGACCATTAAGCTGACTTAAGCCAGCCCAGGTGTCACTTTATACAAATGGTGGTAAACAGCATGGTCCCTTCATTTATGTTTGCTGCTAGAATACATTCAGCTGAAGAAAATGGGAAAATTTTGAAATGTATACCAAAAAAAAAAAAATTCCCTAAATAATTCTCTAGTTAATCCACGTTATGGGTTTGTTTATTTTTCTTCTCAGAATAAACAGAGTAGAGAGAAAAAAAATATTTCCCCAAAGGAAGATTTAGGATTTTCAGTTTATATTTTTATATTACCAACCCTGAGCTTTTCTCAGATAACTTAAGTTAGATCAAGGTATATAAGACTGGGCTGGCACAACCTCACAGATCATCTCTCATTTATATTAACAACCAGGGTTTTTTTTTTTTTTTATAATAATGTTTTATAATCATGTAAGATTTAGTTGCTGTGTTAAAATTAGTAAACTCCTAGCAGCTATGGCACACCATTTTCAGCACAGAAACACAATAAAATTATAATTCAAAACCGACTGTAAGTAGCTATTTCATTATTAACTTTTTGAACAGGTACTGTTTAACAAATTGTATATAAAAAATTGTATACAAATTGTATACTACATCAAAAGTGGATATGTTATTTTTTTAATTGCCACTATGCAGTTCTGAAAAGCTGATAAATCATGTTACATTTATTTCATTAATATTCAAACAATTCTCTAAAGCCATAAGCTAATAAACAGACCAAATCCATAAGCTAATCTATATATAGTGCAATCTGTCACGTTCAGATGTATACTATGTAAACTTACATATTCTAGAAAATTTTTGTGAATGGTTATGCAATAGAGACACCACTTAAAGAAAAGATACACAATAAATTGGCAAAATTTTGCAAGAATATCAGACAACCCTTGGAGTTTAGGTACATTTCTGTTTCTCTTGTTGCATGCAGAAATTCATCCTGGTCACTTCTGATTACTATAACAGAGTTTTTAATTTTCTGACTTTTGTCACTGTAGCCCTTCACTTGGTCCAGACAGTCTCTGTCTCGGAAAAATTTTATTCCCTCTTTTGACAGCTGTCACTGGCTGATGTATCCGAGTTCTCATTGTATGCATTTTTTAGTGTCTTTAGTTAGGAAAACCTTGTTGGCATTTACAAAGCCATCCTGAGCTCAAGACAGCTTAGAATTTAGTAAAAATAAGTGTCCATTCACAGCAGCCAACACAAATCACTATGTTGTTTGTTTATTTTAATAAAAGTTGTAGTTGAAGAAATGAAAGTAAAGTAGTATTAAGATAGAATTGTCATAAGTCCCCAATTCCTCTGTCTGTCAGACCACTTTTGTATATTTGAAATTATCATGACAGGATATTTGTCTTTCTGCATTCCTTGTTTCTGAGGTTCTCAAGTGAGAACTCTTGTATTTTAGCATCTAGATTTTATATATACATTGCTTTTGAAGTACTTCAGAGGATCTGGACAGTTTAAATCCTACTGAACTTGATTTTTTTTTACAAGAAGATATACAGGCCACTATTTTTCAGTGAAGCATGCGTGTCTTGAATATCTGTGAAGATGGAATTGTCTCTTTTTCAATACTAGATATCAATCCTTGGACTTGAGTGGCCAATTTATAACTATTTAACTCAAGACAGGGAAAAATCCAGAGTCTGTCTTTACTGGCTCAGATACAATTACACACTCTAGCTGTTCGACCCTTTGCAGCTGTGGGCTGCATAGTTCAGTTATTAGTGTGACCCCCATATAAACACTCAGAGGAATGTTTTGTTCAGCTCTTCTTGCTGAAAATGAATCCCTTTCCTTATAGGACTGTTTTCAGGTAACTCAGCTATCTCTGAACTAAACTGCTACACATGTATAGAAATGCTGGCATAAGGGAGGGACAAATGTATTCACTGTGGCTGGAACAAATAGAAGTGTTGAAGCAGAACCAAGAGAACTCTGATTAGGTTTGGTTGAAGATGGTAAAGCACATCCTCATAATGCACCTGTCAGTATGAAGAACCTCCTTTACTAAATCTTGCTTTCTATATAAGTTTGTAAATTTCCTAAGTGTTTAATAAAAAGCTGAGTAAAATACATTTTGATCACTAATGAACCTTATTTGATTGAGATTTACACCACTTAAAGTTGCCAATGTGCTTGCTGTGACTGATCATTTACTGCCTTTCTTTTAAGGGTACTGCATACAGCACTAAGCAGTTCACTTGCAGAGAGAAATCAAAGCAAAGCACTTGCCCTACAGAGATTTTATTAATTTAATTTCAATCCTTCCTTAATGCAGAATGAATAGAAAAAAATACAGCCTAGGACTTGCATCCAAGGACCCAACATAATATTTACTGACAGCTTGATCCTCTACTAGATTTAATGACTAGAATGAGAAATTTAGTCATCAGTCTTGTTGACCAGATCATTCTGACAGTCAGGCTCATCTCTCAAGGCTGTAATGTCTGAACTGTTAGGGGTGTTGGGACTTTTTTGTGAGCCTTTTATCTTGCTTCTCTTACCATATAGGGAAATCTTGTCTCAACAGATGAAATAATTTTTGAGATAATTTTAGGAATAAAAAAATCTGAAGAACCTAAAAACTTTTAAGTGTAAGGCAACAAGCAGTTTAAATGTCTGCATGAATAAAAATGACTGATTGTGTCTTCAGAATTTTGCCAGGACAAAAAAAAAATGTATTCTCAAATGGTTTCAAATTCTATTTGTGAATGAATGAAAAAAAAAGAAAATAGTATGAACAGATAGAGAGGTCATGCCAGAAAAAGAATCAAGGCTTAGTCCAGAAGAAATCTGCACAGATTGGAGAATTAGAATAAGTGAAGAAGGATTCACATGTCCTAGTGAGTACCAGCAGTGATGAAACAATCATAATGAAAGGGGGTTTGTGTCTACAGACCAAACATAGTCCCATGTTGTAACCAACTTGATCCCAGACAGGAACTCAATGTATTCTGACAATAATATTTCTGGGTCCATCATTCTGATATTTGAACAGCCAAAGAGAATAGTCAAGTTCATACATTCTTAACAGAAAATTTGGCCTACTATGATGAATCTTCTAGTATATTTAAATTTCATTAAAATATGATGTCTGTTTATCAGGTAGACTAGGAGTTGAGTGGAAAGCTAGAGATGCAATTCAGTAAAGCAGTGTCATTTTTGCTGAGCGTTTGTTTTTAAGCCTACTTCTAGTGATCATTATACACCTTTACATTGGTATGAATTTTACTCTTAACTCCTCTAATTCATATAAGCTTTTGCATAAGTCAGCCTATTAGCCCAGAAGATTAATGTGCATTTTACATTTAGATTTTACATTTAGATTATAGTTGTGGTTTTTTTTTGTTTGTTTTTTTGGGGGGGGGTTAGTGGTGGGGAGTGGGGACGTGAAGGGTGGGGTGTTGGGGCAGGATAATGTACCTATACAAAGTAATTAAAGCACTTTTGCTACAAACCTTGAATTTTCCAGGGCCTATATGTTTGATATTCACAAGTAGAGTAGTTTTCAAGTGTGCAATATTACCTCTTCTTAAGATCAAAGTAGCATTTCATAAAAGACATGATGAAGTCCTTTCAATGAAACACATATTCATAAATGTAAGGCAAGTATTGCAATATCCAGAACAAACAATTCTGGCTACAAAAGATGACATAATTTATCCTTCACAAGCGCTGATTATAAATAATTACAAATATACACGTTAGTAGTACAGTTGCTATTCACTTTAATTCATTAAACCAAACTAGAGCGGGAGATCCTAAAGAAGTTGCAAGAAATATCAACCATTGAACTACTTACTTTCAGGCAACATTTTCCTCCTTATTCTGTCAGAACTGACAAATTGTTTTTTTAACATTAGTAAGAGAGCTGTGTAACATTTGTGTCTAAGTAAAACATAATCTCTGAGTTTCATGAATTTGGAAAAAATAAAAAGTGTTGCAAACAGTCAGTTCAAAGAACTCTGTGTCATATTTATGTCTTGGTACGTGCATTTTCTATTTTCTCTATTCCCATAGTTAGCTTATTTATTTATTTATTTATTCATTCTTGTACCATACTGAAACTGAACCGAATCAGTAGGGGGAGCTTTAAGACCCGCGAGCCAAAATTGTGTTTTTGTTCAGCCAATAAACACTTAATGTGCCTGAGGGCTTCAGTGTTAAACATATTGCTCTGCTCAATGAATAGTGGCACAGAGATTTCTACAAATGTGAGTTTGTTTCCAAAGCACTTGTAGGGTGCCTATAATCACCTTGTCCTTTGTAACATTGATTTTTAATATATATGACTAGTCCAGGATATTTTATAACCCAAATGAAAAGCTCCTGGAAGCAAATAGCACAAAGTACTGAAAGTGTATAGTTTATATATCCAGAAATAGAAAATCATTTGTTTAAACAAACTCAAGCTGAGCAGGGTAATTGATGGGTTCTTTACCCCCTGAAGTGCCATGAAATGAGTATGCCCTTATATAGTAATTAAAATGTGCAAACAACTATTTTATTGTCTCCAATGGAATTGTCAAACATTGTTCCAAAAACAAACCAGAGGCAAAGCTGCTAAACATGGTATTTTCTGCCATTGTAGCATGTTGACTTGTATTAAAAAAAGACCAACTGTCACATCATACATTTGCCTCTATTAAGAGTGAGGATCCTGAGAATTTTCATTCCTTTCTTATAACTTAAGGAAAAGGTAGCTTGTTTCTTTTTCTTAAATAAAAAATAAGTTCTGCTATATTATTCTTCTTTAAACCTGCAAGATGCAAAAGAGCCAGCATCTTTGTATTCTGTGGACAATGTCTTATTTATTAAAAAGGAAAATTATAACCCAAACTTAAATCAGCATTCTGGTTCAATCTTGTTTCGAAAAGAATCGTTTAGGTACTAGAGTAAAGGAAAAAAATGTATTAGATCATTTAGGTGAAAATTCCTTTTATTTATTCCTTCCTATGAAATATTAATCATATTTTAATTAGATGTCTGGATTGAAAAATTATCATATTCTTTAAAAAGAGATTCTATTTCTCTGCATTGTTTCCACGCTAAATTGTTTTGTTTATATTACATTTGTAGCACAACACCAACAATCTAAACACAGTTATATACTGCTGGGGATTTCTGTCATGTTTGTTAACCTTAAGCCTACTGCAGTCCAATGGAACATTCACTCTTGCTTGGAATGTGAGTGACCCATGTCACCGTGTTGTAGCTAGACAGAGATAAGTACTAAAAAAGGATACTGAAATCCTTGTTACTCCAGCTTCACCTGACATATCCTTAGAGTTCTGGGAACTCAGCAATAAAGTAATGAGAAATCACTTGGAGCCAAAATCTGAAATATATTTTGAAAATCTGTTAAGTAACTCAAGACACACACTGAAAGCAGAACTGAAGCATGACAGTCTAAAAACTGATGATTTTTCTAATCAAAACCCTATTGATTTGAACACAGCAGAAAAGAAGGATTATTTTATCTTATTGTGGTTTAATTATATTGCAGCCTCATTAACTTTTTATAATTATATATATATCCAAGCATAATTCAGCCAGTGTGAGCTAAACTTTTCTTAATAAACATTCTCTCAAGAAAGCTAAGTTCACAAATAATTTGCCTCTATGCCACCCTGCAGCAATCCTGCCTCAGTGGGGCTGAAGACAGGGAATGGGAGGCTGCCCTCCGAACTGCACATGCCAAAATTCTTGGCTTCTCTTATCCTTTATCCCCATTTCATTTTAATTTGAATGTACAAATTCTTCTAAAGTATTTGGTAGATGTTCATAAAGTTGAAACAATGTCAAAATGTAGTCATAGATATGTGTGGGTCTCTCAGTCCCACATTTGTGTCACTTGTGGGGGAAGAAAGAAACTTCCCCCATTGCTTTGCATCATTTTGTATCTAAAATAGCTTGTAATAATCAGGAATGAGGAACTGAAATAATTTTGAAAGCAAGCCTTATTCAGCAACAGAATATGTCTTTTTCACCCTTTAGAAGAACAGAACAAATACACAAAGTAGCAGCAGCTCTGTTATCACAGCTGCCTTTCCCATCTCTGCCTAATGTATAACAGCTTCCATACAAGACACGCAGGAAAAAAAAGACAAAGAGCTAAATTAAACTGTGACAATTGTCATTTTCCTAAATGATGAGATGTGAGATTTTTCACCTTCCCTTTGTCCTTTCTGTGAGACTGCTTTCTTCATCACCAAGTCACAGCCCTTGTAAGCAGCACTAACATGGCTGGAGCCAGCGTGACCAGCACATGCCGTAGCCTTAGCCCAAGGGCAGCAAAAAATCTCCCTTTGCTTTTTCTTCTGCAATATGTCTCAACACAACCTGTTATTATATTTCAATTTAATTTTTAATTTCATTTCTAACTGCTACCCTTACTAGTTTTCTGAAATTTTCAAATGTAACTGAAAACCAAAACTTTCCTAGTGCTTTCCTTTCTTTTTTTTGCTTTTTTTTTTTCTCTTTGCTACTTTTCTCTCTTTGTCTACATTCTGTTTCTTTCTAAAGTGTTAGTGTTAGTTGTCCAAGAGTTCTTTTTACTTACTCTTTCTGTATTGAGTATAAGTGGTGGGTGGCAAGGAGGAGGCTGTTGGTGTGCTGCAGGGCAGCCTCTTTGAGCACAGGCCAGGGATTGCCCTGGTTCCAGCAACTTCCAGACAGCTCCACCATCCCACTGCAAGGTGCAGCTGAGCCCCTCAGCTGAGCTGCTGGCACCTGTGTAAATAGGTGTTTGAGAAAGGCCAAGAAAATGCCAGAACCAGGTGAAAGAGAAAGAAGGGGATGCAGCCAAGGCAACACCTCAGTCAGAGAAGAAGGGGGAGAAGGTGTTCCAGGTGCATGAGCAGGTATTCTCCCCAAAGGCCTTGAAGAAGACCATGGTAAAGGAAGCTTCTGCTGCTGTAGTCCAAGGAGGACTATGCTGGAGGAGATATTCATACTGTGGAAGGTCCCACACTGGAACAAATAGATGTGCCCTGAAGGAAGCTGCAGGCCATGGAGAGCTCACGTGCTTTTGCAGGTCCTGGAGCCTGTGGAGGACCTGTGCTAAAGGAGACTGTTTCTGATGGACTTTGGAAAAAACCCACACTGGAACAGTTTTAGAAGGACTGTATCCCATGAGAGGGACCCTGCAATGCAGCAGGCAAAGAGTATGAGAAGGATGAGCAGCAGCAGCAAAGATTAAATGTTATAAACTGGCTACAGACCAAATTTCCCATCACCCCGCACCATTTGGGAGGAAAGAGTGAAGTTCAGTCTGGGAAGAAGGCAGGGAGGGAGAAATATGGTTTTGTTTTTTCCTTCTCACCAATCAAATCTGGTTTTAATTGGCAGTAAATTAGACCAATCTCCCCATAGCCTAGTCTTTAGTTTGACTCACAATCTTCTCTATCTTATTTAACCCCTCCAGACGAGAAAAAAGAGAAACAACTGGGTGGGTACTGGCAGCCTGTCAAGGGCAACCCACTACATACACTGTTGTGATTCTGTATCTAAAAGTACAGAGAGAAAAAAGTATTTAAGAGCCTGACATTATTACATCCATTCTGTGTCTAGGAGTGACTGCTATTACAATGCACATTGCTCCTGTTTCCAGGAGCAAAGGTGTAAACAAGAACTAGTACCACTGGTAAAAGATTGTTCATGCTATTGCTGTGCTTTTCTCATTTTTTGTATTTCTTTTTAATGTGTTCTTATGTGTTGATTTCCGGGAGAACCTGGTCAGCCTTTTGGAAAAAAAAAAAAAANCCCTTTTGAAAAAAAAAAAAAAAAAAAAAAAAAAAAGACTGGTATCATATTTAAACCTAATTCTTTGTTTCTTTTCTTATTTTTAATTTAAGCAAACATTGCATGGCTTAAAATCTCTCTTTATTACAAAAGATAAAGAATGGGCTGATTTTGCAAAAATTGTTTGAAGCATTTAGAACACTGAAAATCGTGAATTTTTGATACATACACAGTTATTAAATAACCCTTTCTGCAGCCTGCAGGAAGGAAACTGCAGGAAACAGTTTCCTGAACACCTGACTGAATATATTTAAATTAACAAAACACAAAAAAGTGAAGAATTAAAAGAAACATGAAAATCTTTTGTTATTTTGCTGCGTCCAACATATAGTCACTAGAAATAAAATAATTCTAAAAAGTACACTAGAAATTAGTCAAATCCAGAACAGAGCAGGGAAAGCAACAATCCTCGATTATCTGCATTATGAATAAATTAGCCTAAGCTACACTTAAAGACATCTAGAAGATGCGTGCTTCAGTATGTGAGTGAAAATTAATTTCTCTAAGATACAGTAAAATGGAATTAGTACAGTTATATGCTGGAATACAGAATTTCCCACATTTGTTCCTAAAACCAGTATAGTTAATATAATGCCATGCCAACTCTGATGAACTGTGCTGCACCTGGTGCTGGAGTTAGCACAGTCTGCGCTGGCTTAAATATCACTGTATTTCCCTACATTGCACTTTTTTTTTTCTTTATTAAGGAAGCTAAACTACTTCAAGAACACACACAGCAGAAAATAGAGTTACATGTGCATAAAAATGTGCAGATCATTTATCTGAAATTAAATAATAGGAAAGAAATTAAAATTTATCTTCTTGGAGACAGTAATTGTAAGAGTGAATGCAAAATATCCACCTTTTGAGCAGTTTACCTTCCGTTATGGTGTAGGGTTGAGTCCAGGGATGCATACAGATTCATTTACACTCTGGCTCAAGCCTGATTCAGAAAATCACTTTGATAAAATCCTTGAACCAAAGCAAGGAGTCCTGTAATCCCAGGTCTGAAGTTGTCCAGAGTCCTCAGGGTCAGGCTGCAGAGTATTTTATTTTGGATCAGCCTGAATGAATTGATATTAAATTTCTGCATCTTCTTGACTGGACTTTTTTCCAAGGTTAGCCGAAACTGACAGAGTCCCCCAGCACCTCCAAGTATTAAATATATTGATTTAACTAAAAAATGATTTTTAGGTTACAATGAACTTATTATATGCAAAAGATCAGTAACATTCACGAAAAATTCACTTTCTACAGTGAAACTAACACACTTTAAACTACAAATTAGCACCACAGACAAGTGAAAAAAGTTGTGATAGACTCCAAGAAAAGTTTTGTTTGGAATATAATTTGAAACACACTACTTGATTTTAAATTCTAGATGAAGTGCTATATATCAGTCCTTTCACTTAGGATTAGCTGAACTGTGTGCAGGTCAGAAGAACATTTAAATATGCTGTTTAAAAGTGGTTTTGGAGTATGTGAGCAGAAAAGTTTGATTTATCTGCATTTATCTGCATTTGATTTACCTGCCATCAGAGGAGAAAAATGGACCCATCCCTATTGCACTTTGGTGATAACGATAGGACTCAGATATGAATCAGTGACAACTCTAAATGAACTTTTGTTCTACAGATAGAAACTCTGTTGGCCCATTTATCTTACAGGAATCTTTGAGGTTCATACCACTTCATAGTCCATATGCACTGGAAACTGTCTGCATATAAATCAGTTAATGTTTCTTCATAAAGAACAGAATAACTTTATTTCCAAATGGAACTCACATTGAAAGACTAAGCATTTTTTTTTTCTTTCTTCTCTTGCTTAGTATGAGGCAAGACAGCTGAATATAGTCTGGAGTCTATAAAACATCTCTTATAGTAAGAAAGGAAAATTCCATTACTCATGGTAAAAATGCTGATTAAAAACCTGTACATGGATGTTCTTTGTTATTTTGTGAAGTTACAGATTTTACCAGCTAAGCACAATGATGGAAATAAGGGACAAGCATTACATTCTTCTTCCTCAGGGACAAATAGCCCAGCTCATACTATAGAAATGACTGAATATTGCTAGTGTCTGACATCATGAATAGTCCTGTATGAAAATACATTTATATTAATTTGGTAATAAAATATATTAAAGCAGATGTAGAAGTTTCTTAGTCCGTGGACCACATTTATTATCCTCATGAACCTTGAATTCTAACTATGTCAATAAACAACATGGATATTTGAAAAATAAAGATTTGTTATCCATAATAAATTGATAACCCAGCATATAGATGTTAAAAGATCTTCCAGATTGGCAGCAGAAGTGAAAGTCTCATGCTCATAAGGATAAGTATTAGATTATTCTCTGAGCTGTTTTTCTTTTGTAGCACAAGGAAAATTTGTTCTATTGCCTACAGGAAATAGAGAGTGAAAATTAAGAACCTGAATGCAAAAATGTTAAAAAATATCTGTATTATGGTAAAAAGTACAAAGGCCTTTTATGAATAAAAAAACAATAATCAGTGAGACAGCCAGACTCCCTTTCCTAATACAAATGGCAGAGGCTGCAGAAACCTGGTAAAAATTCAAGTGACTGGAAAATTACTGCTCCTTACATGATCATATGTAAATATATTTTCTGCCATGTAGAGGCATCTCCAGCAGCATTTAAGTCACGCAAATTAAAATCCCACTCTGACTGAAATGGAACCTGTTTGGTAGCCACAAATATCTGTTGGAGACAAGTGAACAGAGGCAGAGTTGTGCATAACCCTGGGAAGATCCAAGAGAAATACTTTTCTCCAACTGAAAAGGTTGCAGAGTGAGCGAGTAGCTGTGTGGTGCTAAATTACCAGCTGGGGTTAAACCACGGCAACAGCCAAATTAGTCTGTGCTGCTTTTGAAATGGTAATGAGCTGTTTCAGTGGCAAAGCACAAAAAAGCATACATGGAAAATTAAAAAAAGAAAAAAAAAAAAAGAAAAGCATTGGGCTGTAAATAAATTTTTTGGCCATGGCTGAGGTGGTACCATCAATGGCACTGTTCAATTGCTGCATCACTGAAAAACAGGCAAGCCACAAAATACATTTGTGGCCATTAATGCATTTCAAAATTCTGCATCTTGGAAACTTAGAATATTGTGATATACTGTATGTTCCATTGATCTAAACTGTGTTAAAAATTACTGTTAAAGCACAAGCATAATATGGTAGCTGCGTAGAGCTTTCTTATGCAGCTTCATTGATTCTTTTGTTGGTAAATACTTTGTTTAAAGATAAGCTTGCTCACATTTGTGTTCTTTATTATTAAACAATTGTATCTATCTCATTGTTTCGTTGTTATTAAATGTGAATTTATGTTCTGGTACATATTACCTCAATCAAAATACCAAGAATAGGAAAAAAATATCTGATTGATTTCAAGGACTTGAATCAGGTCTGTCCTTTGTACTTATTTATGTATTTTTTAACAATAGATCAGAAAAAAAAGGTGTGTATTTTTGCATTAATCTCTTTCAATTTTTTGGACAATACAGAAACTTTCCTTATGTAATTAAATGGAAACAAAGATTATCAAAAAGTCTGACCCTCACTTTTACAACACATGAATTACCAATAGCTCAGGCAGGTCTTCCATTTTTCAGAGCTGAAAGTTTACAGACTACCTCTTTTCCAGACTAGTTAACAAAAGGTAAGGACTATTGATGAAAAAAGATTGGTCATACTAGTTCAAGTGTGTCAAAATGCAGTTCTTACAAACAGAATTATTCTGGAAATAATAAAAGCTATTCTTTTAATTGCCAATTTTTTGTTTCATGTATTTGTACATTTAAGTATAATAATGAGGTCTTTAATAAGATCTGATATATTGTAGGAAGATAAAATGTTTGCTAAAATGAGACAGAATTAACTCGGATCTTACTGTAAGAGGGAACATCAAATTAGATTTTTGTTTTACTTCCTTTATTTCAGTAGTTATGTACTCTGCTTCACTGATTATCAGATTAGTGTGAAAAGAAATATTTCTTTATTAAAAGGTTGATTTTCTACAAACGCATCATGATGTTGGAAGATATTCTAGTTTGTTATAAAATTTTGGAAAAGAAGCAGTTCTATGGAATGGTACATATTTCCTAAAAGGGTAAGCAAGGAACTCATAGAAATTTAATAAGCCATATGTTTTAATCTAAAGAAGTAAAAGGAGTTTTGAACAAGACATATTTATTCTTTTTATCTCAAATGATTTCTTTTTTTTTTCTCTGAACCTGTGAATTAAAAAACCTAAATTATTAAAACATATCCAAATTCATCAAAATGGGAGCACAATTTGTATATGATTTCGACAAACTTCAGGAAAGTCCATAATTCATTTTCATATAAAGATGTTTTCACATATATATAATGCATAGCAGGGGAAATACTTGACATTTTTATTAACGCAAGTTATTTCCTCATAATGTTTGAAAAGTGCAAAATAAATGGATTTTTCAGAAAGAGAATACTGCACTGGTCTCAAATGTAGAAAAATCAAATAATGTATATGAATTAGAGGGAATATTTTGGAATAAGGATTTTGCTATGGTTGCATAGAAACACATACACTTCAATGAAAATTCACATGACAACAAGATCCTGCTTACACTGAGAATATTATGGGGCAAATTTTCATAGATGTGGTAGTTATGCCAGGAGTAATGCATTGGATCAGCAGCTGTACGAGAGGGATATTGTAAATGTTTTTTTTACAGAATTTTCTTATTTAATCATAAAACTGCAGATCAAAATTAAGCTTTTAAAGTTGTAGTGCAAACTAATGTGACTGATACATAGACGAGAAGAATAATCTGAAAGTCACATTATGTATTCTGTTCCTGTGCAAGCTATTATAGATAGAACCACCAAGGTAGGGTAATATACTTTTTAGTCTCTAACGTTGTCTCTAGCATCCTAAAACTACAAACTAGTGTTTAAAACGTTTGTTATGCAGACAGTAGCATTAACCTTCCAGCAAAAATCAATACTGTCTGAATGGAGTCTGATATACAGCTAGTTACACATTATTTTCTCCATTACTTTTTCTATAACAACCAAAAGCTGATATCATAGGTGCTGTTACAAAGACTTCTTATGAAAGCTCTTCCACACTGGAGAGATTCTACAGGCACAAGTAGTTTATTGAAAGCTCCTTTATACTAGTAAAGTTATCTGAATTTTCTTGAACAGCAGAAACCATTATTTCAAAATATGCACTTGGACATCCTCAGTTCATGTTGTAGCTAAAATGCTGAAAGATCAATCGAGGTAGAAAGGTTACTTGTTTGCTTGCTTTTTAAACCCAGAAATGTCAAGTATTAAACAGAAAGAATCAGGGAATGGAAAAGCAGAAACAAGGAACTTCAACAAATATGGATGTGACTACAAGAAACTATCAGAATATGATTCCCAGATATCAAAAAAGGTGGTACTGAACTTTTTTTCCTTCTCACCCATGAAATTAATTATATCTCCTTTATGTCAGCATTAATGATCATGAGGATGTGCAGGGTATGAGTTCAGTCTAATAATCTTACTGATTCCTTTTCCTCCAATTTAATTTTAGCAGAATCATCAAACTTCATGTTTACCTTATGATTCAATAATTACTAGTTTGTACACAGAAGGGGATATGTAAAAAATCCGTGCTATCTCTTTAAACGGATTAAAATTAATTCTGAAAATTCACCTGCAGGTTTTTTCTTCCTCTTAAAGGAATTTACTAATTAAAACCAGTTAGTTGAGTAGTCATGTCATCTGTGGAACCCATTTTAAATGTCATCTTCTCTGATGGTTTAAATTACATTTCAGCTCAATACAAATAATAATGGGACACTATTAAAAAGAGCTGACATACTTCTAAGTTTTTCTTGGTAGATAAAACTCTTGATGACAGGAATAGATCTTCTCCACATACAAATCTAATGCAAGAGAAATTAGTAAGTGTGTGAAAAGATTGAGGGAAAGAAGGAAATCTGTTATCAAAAATACCAGAAACTAATAACAGTTTAGATTTGAGATGACCTGTAAAATGCATATATAATAAAAAACTATCCAACCACGGAGCATCATTCAGAAAGACAGGCAAACTTTACCTCTGGGAAATTTGCTTGAACTCATAGATTTTTTCATTGCAATAGAATAAATAAAATTTGCCATATTATCTGTTTAGACTGGATCCTATTTAATTCGGACATTCAAATATTTCACATTTGTTCTAGGTGTTTAGATTAAGGTCTACGCACAAACAGTTTCCTACATTTTAGCAACATTTTTCCCCACTGGTCTCATGTGCTGTGTATCCACTGAGCCAACTCTTTCCAGAAAAAAATTGTTCCTCAGGCAACTGAGTTCAGTATTTTGTTAAAATGTTGTGTCTCCATAGTTCAAAAGTTCTCATTGAGTCTGTCAAACACTTTATAGGAGTATGCTCAAAGTTACAGAGAACCTAATAAACTATCACCAAAAAATATAATATGCAAATATTTTGGTTATTGGTGTTTGATATTTCCACTGTTTAGAAGCTCAGCATCTACTGAATTGTTCACGTATTTAAAAAGCACATGTTTATTTGCCTCATGGAGTTAAAGAAGCAGTCAACATAAAATTACAGGAATGCTCCCCCTCTTCAGTTGATACAACTTTAACTAACCATTCCTGTTCTCACTGTAGAAAACATTATTAATCATTATTAATATTGAGGGGGTTTTGTTTGGTTGGTTTTTTTGGTTTGGTTGTTTTTTTTTTTAATTCTTGTATTTTTTGTTTTCTGTATTAAAATTTGGAGACTGACTGCTATATTCCTTAATTTGGCACAGATGGTAGGGTTTGCTCATAGCTTTAAATAAGAGGTGATGCAGATTCGTATCTCTACACTAGAGAGGCGTTAAGTTAAAGTATGCAAGATAACATGAAAATGATTTCTATATTAGGCAACATAATTCTCCAAGAGACAGGGAATAGGAAAACCATTGCATAATTAACCCAGGTTTGACTTCACTTGTTTTTTGACTACTGTGTCAGAGTCAAGCTTGTGAGGTTTCAGACACAAAGAGGCAGAAAGCATTAGCAAGTTGCTGAGTTTGTCTTGGAGATATGATTACTGGTGAATACCCCTCCACTGTGGTAAGGGGAAAAATCTGAGCTAGTCTCTAGTTTCATCTGACATTCCTAAGGATCTCTCAGCCATCCATGCTGAATATTTAAGCTCTGTAGGTTTGGTTATTGATATCTAGGAAGTACAGTAATAGTTGAGTAGCCCAGGTTAACAACTGGAACTGTGCAGCATAAGTTTCTAATCAGATGAACTACACTATGAGCAAGGAGTGTTTGTGGGAAATGCCTTGCAATCCATACTAGCTGGTATATAGTATTTCTAGGAAACTTTATGTCAATATTTGCTACTGGCTAGGTTTCTGTACATGACAAAGCATCTAGTATCTATATATATATATTTTTTTACTTACTTATTTCTTCATTATGACTGTGAGCATAGCAAATACAAATTATATTTGCACACAGAGTTGTTTGTGTTTCTGTGAGGTGAACATGTATCACACTTTAAATTAAATTAATCAATATTAGTACTATATGGAGAGATTAGCAGTCCATAGGGAAAGGGATTCTACCTACTACAGGCCAAGTCTAGACAGTAAGAAACATGGAGAAATAGACAGATTTTGGAGCAAACTGCAGAAACTTGCTCAATTTCATGGTTTGCTTTTTGAAGAAAATTAACTATGAATCATTAATCACCACATGGCCATAATGGACGAGAACAAAAGTCCATTTAGCCAAATTTTCTGTAACTAACACTGAGTGTAGGGCACTTGCAAAAAGGTTGTCAAAGAGAACAAGCTTAGAATATGTCTTGTGTAGTACAACTTCTCTGCCTGAGGCAATCAATAGATTAGAAAATCTAAATCTGTGGTATAGTTAGGGCTATACACCTATCTTGAGTTTTATAATTGTGTTTTGCACAAGTCATTGCATTTTTCCACATTTTTTCACCCCTCCTGCCCTTCAGCACCAGCTAATTCTTTTAAAAAGTGCATTTGTACAAGAACCTACCACAATATAGTCTTGATCTTAGTAGGGGTCTGTAAATTTCACTGTGATTTAGTCAAATCTCTCAGGTACTAGTTCAAGATCTACTTTTATTTATTTTGTAGAAAGCATACAGAAATTTGCACTTAAAATTGCTAGCAAAGCAGATCAAAATTATCAGTGGCTACTTAAGAGTAATTTTTCCTATGAAAATAAATATACATAATTCTGCACAATTTGCCAAGCTTTCTTTCAGTTCAGATTTAAGTGGTCCTTGCACATGCTCTCAAATCACATAACTGCAAGAAGAATTTTGTAAGTTCTGTGGGTGTTACTTGAATGGATGCCACTCCATATTCTTTT
This sequence comes from Sinosuthora webbiana, assembly GCA_013397395.1. Classification (NCBI taxonomy): domain Eukaryota; kingdom Metazoa; phylum Chordata; class Aves; order Passeriformes; family Sylviidae; genus Sinosuthora; species Sinosuthora webbiana. The sequence goes on from VXBN01016632.1 coordinate 165,082, forward strand.
CTAATCAAGAAACCTCTAAGGTAAGAACAAGCAGAAAATATTACATATGAAGTCAGAAAAATGACCTCTTGTGTTGTAAAGATGAAATTCAGACATTTCATTGCAAGGTATGATTGAAAGCTAGAATCAATTTTGATAAGAAATTTGGATTACCCAAGACACTAAATAGCTATTGAGCTCAGTAATGCTTCTTTCTGAAGCTGACTGTAATGCTGCAGTGTAACATGCTAAAGAGATGTGGATCCCTAAAATTTGAAAATCTTCATATGAATAATGCATTAAGAATGCTGCAGGCTGAACCATTCTTTGATGGCACAGCTCATATAGATCATTTACAGGCAATCTGAAGAATATTTATGTCTGAAGAACAGAAGTAAACCACTTTTTTTTCCCATCTGTTTAAAAAAAAAAAAAAAAAAAAAAAAAAAAAAAAAACCACCAAAAAAACTGTCACACAACACTTTTTTTTTTATTATTTTCCTGGAATTATTTACCAAATAATCATTGTTTCTGCAGGATTAGAATGGGTCTGCTGTTCCTTAAAATTTTCTGGGTCATGTATCTTTAGTGTATCTTGACACTAATCTCAGTATATTTTAAAGGAAGGAGTCCAGTTCAGAAAAAAGTGATGTCACTGATTTTTTCCTATTACTCAAAGATGTCACACTCTTGAATGGCATGGAAGTTGAGTTCTAAGATACTTAGACCTAACCAACTTATTGTTTTGAAGAGATCAGTTAGTTAAAACTGAATAGGAAGAAAGAAAGAGGAGTTTTGGTACAGCGTGGTGAGTTATGGTGTGTTATTCCAGCCATTTTTCATTACCTCTGTATTAATTTCTTATTTGTGTGTGGTGTTTCCATAAATTGGTGAGGCATGAAATAGCCTATTTGCTACCAATTAAAGAAGATATGACATTAGTGTAGTTTGCATCTGAGAGATATTCATGTACATTTATAAGGATTAGATCTAAATGAACAAAAATTCATAACAATGGAAGAAATAATAATATTAATATTTTTGTTGAATTTGTTGTGCAGATTCTCTCTAAGAAGGAGACCACCTCTACAACTTTGAAACTAAAATTCTATTCATTTTCATTAAATACTTTAATAACTATATAGGACCTGCTATAACAGGTTCTTTTAAAAATGAAAATGGTCTGGTAAAGGTTTGTTTTTCCCTCTTGAAATTGGTATAATTGTCCTAGTTCTTCAACATGCCATATTTTCATATACTAAGATGATTATGCAGATCTCTCCATCCTGCTATTTGAACACCTCCCACATGAATGAATCAAATTAAAATTATGATGTTCATTTTACATCAACCTTATTTCATTATTAGACTTTCCCTTTTTGGCATCAATAATAAAATATTTTGATCGCAGAATGCAATAACAAATTCTCAATAGAGCATGCTTGTCCAGAATTATAGAACTATATAAGTTTATTATATAATTTAACTTCTAAATTTATATCCTTAAGGGAGTAAAACTTCTTTTAAACTAAGGAAACTAAATCTTTTTACATATCATTAATGTTCTTGCAACTGTTTAGAGAGATATAGTTAATATTGAAAAATACTTGTTACGACCTTCTTTTACTTTCTTATACTACTACTCCAAGTATTCATCTCTGTGACAGGCATATTCTTAACTTGATTTCTGCTTGAAAGTAAATTTTTTGAATAAAAGCTATTCAGGTGTTTTTGGAGTTTTTTTCCTTTGTTTAAAAAAGTTCTCTTTATGTATTTATGTATGTATGTATGACTTTCAGGAATGTTAGACAAAACCCCCACCCTTTTCTTCACAAAAACTCTTGACTTTGTTTACCAAGTGAAAGCCAAAAATTGGTGGTGGTATATCCAGTACAGAATGTAATTACCTGGAATGTAAACCACAGATTTTTATTAAATCACAACATGGTCATCAACAAGTAAGTATAAATTCAGAAAAAGAATGCTTCTAAAAGTTGAACCTGTTTGTTGGCTACTCTGTTCAACGAAAATGCTTTTTGGCATGGGGCTTTTTAATTGAAAATTATAAAATATTTACTGTTTCACAACATTTAGACATGCCATTAGTTCTACATGTTAATTTAGATGCAATAACTCCCTGTGTGCACCATCTCAGTCCATTGTGTAGCTGAAAGTTTGTTTAGTAGAACACTGTTCCATGTCTGTTTCTGAACACTGCTCCCCATCTGGTTTGGTTTCTAATGCTCTTATTCAACCTTTAATATCATATCTCCGGTTATGCCTTAAAAATTGAATGTAGTATCTATTGTGTCTGGCCATTGATTCAGTTCAGGTTTGATGGTTCCACTTATGAGACAGCAAGATTTTAAATCACACTGTTTTATAGTTTAGCCTAACCAGTCTGGCAAGGGGAGAACTGAGAGAGAGAGGCAAAACAGAGTTCTACTATACCTGACTTCTGATCATCTTGAAAGCTAATTCTCACTCATTCCAGGCTTAAAAATATGTTTGACATTTCCAGGTCATTCCCACTCTCTGCTGGTTAGAATATAGTAACGCAGTTTGAAAAATATTCTTGGACACAGCAGATGCAAAAGTTCTTAGTCATATGAATATGCAATGGGATGTTGTAGGGAGACCAACTTCAAAAAAATGGTCCATAAAGAAAGACTGGACAGAGAAAATGAAAGATTTATCACTAATCTCCCTTTCATACATGACTTTTTTCTGATTAAGGAAAATTTATTCCTGCACAGAAGCATTTGAAATTGCATTTGGAATTACATTTGGAATTACATTTGAACAGATTTTGTTGGATCAAAACACGCTATTTAGTTAAGGAACACTTAAGGCACATTACTTATGAGAAATGGTATTTAAAGTAATCTATCTTATTTATCTGGACTCCATTACATAAGGTAATGAGAGAAGAATACAATAATTTGAAAATTATTTTAAAAAAATTACTAAACTACTTCATTTTACATTAAAAAATTAGATTGCATTTGATTACTATTTTAAGAGATTCTTGACTCAAATCCATGATGTTACTTTTTCACTGTCCTGTCAGTTTTTTCCATCTTGGAGACTAACCACAAAATCAACAGATGTTACATCCCGCAGATGACAGTATGGAAACCTTCTGAACATGTGTTAGAAGGAGTAAGCAGTGAGAGAAGAGACAGTGGAGAAGTTCTAAATTTCATCTTCAACTAAGAAACAAAACTTTCCCACTGGCTTCGTGCCCCTTTTGAGGATCTTAAGTGGTGTGCAAAGACTGACCCTTTATCTCCATGACTACATCCTTCCTGTGGTGTAGCAGTGTAGTAGATGCTTAGTAACCACTGTTTCCTTGTGAAAAACAAGGGGACTGTTTGACTGAGGGGACTAAAGGGCTTAAATGACATGGAGGAAGGTTAAGTGATCAGTTAGAAGAGTTTTTAGCAATCTAAGCCACCATGATGACATGCAGATGGTGTTACAAACTGTGGGTTGTTGGTTTATGTGCTTGTTCAGATAAATAACTGAAACACTAAGTTAATTCATTCTGTGCAGTATAAATAATATTAATAATGAATTATCGTTATTGATGGTAAGGTTGGTAAAAACGGCGCTCTCTTTAATTAATTTATTTAATTAAATTATTAATTTAATTTATTAATTTAATTAATTCTATTAATTGTCAAAATGCTTATTTTTATTAATAGTGTGCTTTCTTTACTTGTTGAATAGTTGAATTGTAAAATTGTACATATGACTTTTACATTTTTTTTCAAGTATTTCAAAACTTCTGGGGGCTGCATAGACACTGTGATATCTCCATGTTATTTGACATTGCCCTATAACATCTGAGAAAAAAGTTTTGTGTAGATGAACTATAAAGGGAAACTTCAGGAAGAACTGACTTTTCATTCTTCTCCTATTCATCATTTTAGGGGTCCTGAAGAAACTACTTTGCTTAAATTCATATAAAAATGAATTTATCATCTCTGTCTCACAGGAACATTGAAAACTATTTCACTCATGCCTTCAAGATTTATTAAATAGCAAATTATTGCAGGTTTTGTGATGTCACACTTGGCATTTAAAATGGAATTCCTAATGAAGTGCTTAACAATAAAGGACAGTATTTCTAATGACAAATTTTAAGCCTAACTCTTGCAATATCAATTGTAAAACACCCCAGTTTTTGAGTAATTCAGGTGTTTTATTAATCATGTCCTGAAGTAATGTCCAAGGTTATCACCTTTTGAACTCCTTTGAAACTCCAGTTAATATTATTTAGGAATAGTATTAGATTGAGTCTGTTACAAATGTTCATAGGAGTTGCAGCATCAGATTAACTGGGAAAAGATTCTTTTAATAAATAGTATTTATATGATATTAATTGCCATAATTTCTCTGTACTTTTACTTTAAAAAATTTTAAATACTAAAATCATCACATGTAAAAATAAACAGGGTGCTATCTTTATTGCCAGGGGTTTAGGGGGTATTGAAGTATGGAGAGTGTCTATGAACAAAACATTTTTATTTGTGCCCACTGCCTAAATTCTTTTAGTGCCTTCCTTTCAGAAGCATGATAGCTGTCCATTTCTAATGCATGTAGTACTCACAAGTCTAGTCCATCACTGGATACAGTTCTCAGTTTTCTTCCTTTACCTCTTTGGATCCTCTGCTGAGATGAGGTGAGTCAAGTTTCTCAGATTAAGAGGTCAAGCTTTTGAAGTATTGAGGTATGAGATTCCAGATCTCTGAAACATCCTAAAAAAGAGACAACTTGTCTGAAGTGATGGAAGGTGATTAATGTTTGGCAGTGCAGAAAAATGTCTCTTCATGTCTTCTCATCAAACTGGCTAGTCTTTTCTCTCTTCTTATAAGTATTGAAAGAGAAGTTCACTTTCTGTGGACTGTACTGAGGCAAGGATTTTTCTTACTGTGGTTACCTAAGTAGCTGGATGCTCCTTTGGCCAAATTGTTTTATTGATGAAACGTATTTTTTGAGCTTACTCCACAGTACTTGACTATACTGAGAATAATATATCTTTTAAAATGCTTACATGGGTTTTTATTGATTGTTTGTTTGTGTGTTCAGTGGGTTTTTGTTTGTTTCTTTCTTTCTTTCTTTCTTTCTTTCTTTCTTTTTCCTTTGGGAAGTGGTTAATTCTTGCCTTGTACATTCTTAAGGTTTCTTATTTTCTACAAAGAATTCTTGGATGAAAATTAGAATTCAATAAAGGCAAGTTGCACATTTAAAATGGAATAGCATTCTGTTCAGGAAAGACTTTGAGAAGCACTTTAACTTTAAAGCATTGAATTACACACCCACCTCCTTAGGATTCTTAGTTCTAATATTATTATTTGCCTTTATATTAGTGAAGTGTCTAGCAGTCCAAAGAAAGCACAAGTTTGCTGTATATTGCACCTTCTAGATAAACAGGATAAAGATTGTATTCAACAGCTTAACAGGAAAGACACAACAACAGAAGTAAATTTTGAAAAGCATTTTATTCCAAGTCTTACAGGCAGAAATGTGGAAATAAGGTAGTATGTGATTTAGATCTTTGGTGAAGTATTTTGATTAGTCCTTTGTCTTTGGAATTTTATCTTTTGGTCTAATCTTAAGTCTAAGGTCAAACACAAGTCCTGTGCAAAACCAGTTGAAAATCAGATCTTCACTTTTTTAATGCTGCTCAGGGAGTTTTATCATAAGGCAGGTTTTCTCGATTTTCATTTTTTCTTCTTGTTTTTTCTTTTGACTACATGGTGGCAGAAAAGTATTTTTTTAGAATGGCAAAACTGACTTTGAGAAGAAAGGTAAATGTCATATTAAAAAAAAAAGTAATAAACAAATTTATTATTTATTGCTATTTTACATTTGGCCAAGACAAAGGGGAGGAGCCATTGCTCCTATTTAAAGTGTTACAAATATTTAACAATAAAATTGTTTATACTTGCTTCAGAATCTTACTGAAAAGTCCAATTGTGTTTATGAAACTCCATTTCATAAAGCCTGAGTTTAGCAGTTAACATTGCTACTAATTTCAAATTAATCAAAAAAGACTACTCTATTTCTCAGAGGAAGGGAAAGGGACAAACAAAACCAAAAAACCCTGAAGCCCAATTGTCATTAGTTGTCACTACCAAGCACTGCTTATCTGGAGTTCCTCCACATGTCAGTGCACATTAACATTATGCAACAGAACATAAAATGCTGATATATATATATTTTTATGACCTATGCAGTCTTGCTTTCTCTGAGGCAAATTATCTTGGTGTACATTGGATCTGTTGAACACAAAAATATTAAATTGTCTACAGACTCTTTTTATTAGGTCTGCAGTAATTAATTAAGCACAGATGTCTCACCAGAAGATGAAATGGAATGTATTCAGGGAAGAAAGGAAGAGGATAAAGAATAATGAGTTCCTGAAATACAATACATCAAATGACGAGAATAATGTAAATTAGGGTCTAATCACATTCTGCATTACACAGATGCTCTGGGAGAGTATCTGGTCTGGGACCTTCAAGGCAAGTTGTGCATCTAGTATTCAAATCTGTGCAATGCTGCTCTGCAGATGCTCTACAGCCTCTAAGGAGAGCACATTCAGCTTATTTGGGCAAATTTTATGTAGTAAGAGGTACAACATGTGCAGGCTGGAAGCACTCAGGATTTTTCACTTTTCTGAGTTGGTAAGAATTTCCCAGTAACTTCAGAGAAGGAAGACCTACGATGTTTTAAAGGAATATTTGGCTTATTGTGCCATCTTGTTTTTTTGACCGTTGGAAGCCATACAGTAAGCCAGTGCTAATCAGACTGTACCTTTACCACTGGCTGCATAGTGGGCATGCAGAACATGCCACCAGCTGATGTTCGCTCTGCTCTGAATCTTCTTCACAGTCCTATCTGTTGTAGAATCCATAATGGAAGAACTTAAAACAGAAATAAGCTTTCTCATTTACCTTTAATGAATCATGGTTGAATTCCAAATATTAGACTGACAAATGGTTATTTGTTATGTCAGAGAAGCTATAAATTCAGCATGCTTCTAGTATCCTTAGGATTAAATGAAGTCTAGTGAAAGATTGTTAGTGAAACGAAGTTGGAGAAGGATTCCAAACCAATTATGACCTTCATCAGAGCATATAGTAGTTACAGAGATATTTTTTTCTGCCATATGAGCAAGAGCCAGAAATGGTGGACACTGCATATTGTATCATTAAGGATTGACTAAGAGTCTAATTATGTACACTACAGCTTTATAATACTGATAAGAGTGTTTCTGATAGACTGCTACCAGAAATACAGTGAGCAGCTGTAAATAGAACACTAGTCATCACTTTCCATGTAGTTGTGGGTTTTGGTTTTAGTTTTGGAGGGAACCTTACGAATTTGTCATTGCAACTTTTTTGTGCATATTCATCAGAAAATGTAGGGTTTTATTTAAATTTGTACTGTAGTTCTAAAGAAGGAATCATCCTTGTGTACGTGAAGTTTCAAATATGACTTTACATAAAGGTATAAAGAAAAGACAGTAAAATGTTTAATTTTAAGTGTTTTATAGATTTACAAAATTTGAATTAAAAAAAACCCAATTCATTTGGTGATTAGGCAAATATTTGCTTATATTATTTTAATGTTTCATCACCTTTTGTTCAAGGAAATTCTCTCATAGAAATAAGAAGTATGAATATGTTAATCTCCCTCAAAATGGCAGCAGCAGCAATGTCAGGGAAAATAAGAGATTCCACATGAGGACTACTGTTTTTTCCTGTAATTACTGCTTTTACTGGACCAACTCTCACATCACAGTCTAGCTGAATATTTGAGTTTGTTTAACCATCAGGCTTCCTCAGCCAAAGGCATAAAGCATTGAAAGTCTGTAACTGAAGTTATTGGTGGGAGTTTTACTGATTATAATACGCGCAAGAAACTAGTAGACCAACCATGGTCTTAAAAATAATGAAACTGATATTATCAAGAGAATTCACAGTGGCAGTTTTGTACTTAGTTTTTAGCTCTGCCATTGTTAAAATAAGTGGTATGTGGTCTGCAAACCAAAAAGCAGCATCAACGTGACATTCTTTGCAAATAGTTTATCCAAGACATACATTATGTTGGTGAATTTGAAAATATTTAACTTACAACACTTAGCATGTGAAGAAATTTCATTTTTTAAAATCTCCTGCACTCCAAAAACATTACTGAAATGTGAAACAAGTAGATAATAAATACTTGGTTATAAACAGAATTTTAAATGGAAGCAAGAAGAGCCATATATGGGTGAAAAACAAATGACTACAGAGTATTCTGTAAATAATAAATGAAAAATCTGTAAATTCCATGTTGCACTGAAAAGAGTGGCTTTATGGCAAGGTCTACCCCATGTACATACAATATTTCAGAAAAATTAACTTGCTCTTAAAAATGTTGCCTGTGCTTCCAAGAAGTTGCTCAGCATGTAACTGAGAACAAAAATATATTATGTTGAAACTTGAACTCTTTGGAAACCAAAAACTCCTTCATTGGAAAATGAAATTTCACTACTCATTTTTGATTCAAGCAGCATTTTGAATGAGAAAATAATCAGAATAATCTCAAAAAGGAGAATGATTTTGTAATTAATAAATGTAAATAGTTATTTTTTTCTCCACTTTGATCTAAAAGTAAAGGTATTAGGACTTTTGAATTTTAGCCACTATAGGTAGAAAAGGGTAAAGAATGCACAAGAAAAACTGTTAACTAATAAAGCTGCACTTTCTTATTAGATGAGAGGGGAGTGGAAGGACCGAAAAACAGAACTGATGAGAAAAAGGAAAAGAAGTGGAAGAAATACTCCAGTACTTTTGGCTGAAGCCATACTTAGCTCCATGGCTTTGAAACAGGTGGTCACATGCACTAAGGAGAGAGGTTGTCACGAGATGTTCTTGGTCTCATGGCCTCAATCCACCATCAGAGCGTGTGTGGTAGTGTGGCACCTCAAGCACGACAGTGCTTCTGTAACATTTCCTGTTTTGTGATCCTGACTTCCCACCTCTGACAGAGCTTTTCCCTATCACCCTGACAGTCCACCAGTTTGTAACTTTAGAATGGGGCTGGAATTGCTTATGGAACAATTTTCCTCTGGACAAAGAACAAAGAAGATTAAAAAAAACCTTTTTTTTTTTTTNTACTGACAGAGGTGAGACCATAGAAAAATATTTATTTTAATTATATTTCCTGGGAAGATGAGACAATAGTCTGCCATTATGTGTCTAAGATATGCTGTCATTGTCAAGGAGTTTCAACCATATAGAAGTTAAAGGTCTTAAATAAAGGAAATTTCTACAAGTTGTGTGACAAAACGAAACTGTTTGAAGAAGATATATTGAAATGGGTGATCCTTAAGGACAGAAAATTACAGGAATAATTTAGGTGCCTTCTGAATCAGAGCAGCCATTTATTATGAACATATTGGCAAGGGTTCAGCATAATCCCCACTGTCACAAATACAACAAAACAAGTTGAATTATATTATAATGTTAAAAAACAAAGACAGAAGAATTTGGTCAATAGTTACAGCCCAAATACAATGCCATTACTTCTCAGCAAGCTTTTGTGTTCCTTGTTTTTATTAATCTGGATGAAAATTTTTTCTTTCTGTGGACATATATAAAAGCTCTTCACGTCTGTGCCGTCTGTCTTATTAAAACATACATGTGTTTTTGTGATGCACAGACTGCCATGTCATTCAATACCTTGAGACCACAGTGTGGACACATCCCAGTGCTAAATGAGTCTGGAATAACTGAATTATTGTAATTGTTGAATTAATGTAACCCTGTGCCACCTAATCCCATTTTGAACTATGGGAGGGGAGTAAAGCAGGTGAGTAAAAAGCCACCAAGGACCCATTGGACCCTTCCCCCTTTACTTACACCAGTAAGTACATTATCTGCTTTATTGCATTGACACATTCCGTTCATATTCAGCTTTGGTATGCAATTTGCTGTAGTTGCCTCATGAGATGAGGATGGTGCTGCTCTTGCCTTACAGAATCATGGGCAAATGGTTCCAGAGAACACATGCACAGCTGGACTCTGCCTGCTGTGGGGAGGGAGAGATGTATGGGGGGATGGAGAAAGGGGAAACCAGATTATATTCAGTAGGGAAGAAGTGAGAGCAGTAAAAGCAGTGTTGCTTTTATGTAAATAGTAGAAATGTAATTATAGATAGCTGCTGAGATCTATATTAATGTCTTCAGATTTATGTACTTTAAAGAGCAGATTCAGAGGAGCTAGAGGGAGACAGAGTGACTCTATTTTCTTCATCGTTCTTTTGTTCCATTTTGCTAATAAGGCCAGTTCACAGCTGTGCAATCACAGCCCTGGTTTCAACCTTTCTGACTCTGGTAAGTTGTACAAATTGATATCACTCAGTTCTGTCTCATCAGTAACCTCAAAATCAGAGTAGCCAAATTAGCCCTACAGACAACCTCTCTCAGTAAAAGAAAATATAGACAATATGGCTGGACAAGCCAATATGTGAAGTGGTTTGAAATGAAATTGTATCAAAATGAGCAACATTAATAAGTTGACATAAGATGATCTTTTATATTTTTGATGGATTCTGTTTTGTTGCTAAACTTTACATTAGTTTTTACATTTTCTCTTTACGTATGGAATTTCCATTAATTATTTTGATTGAGATTAAACTATATTTCTGAGAGAATTTTTTTTCATCAGAAATATTTATACCAAACAGTTATAACATTTTTTTCCTAGTGGTTTTCAAAGTATTTTGCAATCATTATTAAATATTGAAGCATCACATTGTTTTAAGTTTGAAACTTTGTTAACAGCACCAGAATTTTTCAGCATACATAAATAAAACACAAACCTGATTCTCATAGACCTTGATTTTATGAGTTCTACAACCCACTAAGTATTATAGATAAAAATGCACACTGCCTTAACAGAGGTTAAAAGCTGGTCTACAGCTTGTCAAAGTTGTCCTAAGAAACCAATCCACTACCACCTGCTGATTGCTGGATCAGGAAAGTAATGTTACAGGTATATAATGCTGATTCCATGGAAGTAATTGATTACAGATTACTTTTTAAGTACTTTATTCAATACAGCTGCTATCAAGCTGACTACTGTGATTTAGTACAATGATATTACCCATAATCAAGACATGGTGAGATTGCCACAAAAAGTAAAAGACAGTAATTAGGGTTGCATTTCCACTTGAGAAGTGCACAGGTAACATCTTAGAACAGCATTTTAAATAAAAATTATTTCACTCACTCTTCTCTATTCTGTGAAATCTCCTGCAAGCAGAAGTCTGCCTTCCTCACCTCTACTATTCTGGTACTTTGCAAGAATTGCTGTTACAAATTTAAGCAATTTAGGTACCCTATTAGACAAGCATATCTCATGTATTCATCTTTTTTTTGTCTGCTGTAACTTGGACAGTCATTTCAGCTATTTTTATCTCTCAGGACTATCATTTGTCAATCCTGCCGGACTCTGTCTAGCCATATTGAAGACAGGAGTTGTGTGATTTGACACAGTGTACCTTCTCTCCTCTGAAATGCTTTGGACCCTTACAGAGCACTGGTTAGCAAATCACAGGTTCCCGAACCATCTCCACTGTTATTAACTCTTCCATACCCTTTAATGTCAACTTTTTCCTCCCCAACATGCATTAGTATATGTCTCTAAAATTGTGTGATCCCTGATCTGAGAAAAAAATCTTTGTGGGCAGATCTTGTTCCAAATTAACAAAAGATTTCCAGATCTTAATTTGTGTGAATGATCACAAAAAAGTTCTGAATAAAGATTTTCCTCATCAATTACATGTTTTAATTAAATTGCTCAATGAAAAAGATAAGTCAGGCATCCCAAGGACCAATTCCATTGAATTTTGCCTTGCTGACTTCAAAGTGCTAGGTTTCTATCACCAAGGCAGATTTCTTTCTGCTAATGCAGAACATAAAGAGAAAAGATCACAATATACAATTATTAAGACTGAAATGAACAGACAAAGCTATGTACCTTCCCTCTGCATAAGCTGGGTCTATATTGTATACAGCTCAAGAGAAGAGTCTTAAGGTTTATTTTATATATACGCTTGAAGGAGCATTTTCTCTGACTCAGTTCATCATCAGCAATTCACCAACTTCTCAATATAACTTTCATTCTTTTTCCAGAAATTTATCAGATCTGTTTGGTTTTTGTTTTGTTTCTTTTGTTTGTTTGTTTTGGTTTTGTTGTTTTGGGATTTTTTTTTTTTTCCTCCAAAAGAATGAATAATCCCATACTGGAAAAATGATACAGATTAAAAGATCCACCCTCATCCCCCACACCTGGATGTACTTTTCTCTTCTGTATGTCCAGCATACTGCCTATACTCAGTATGTTCACTAAGAGTATAAAATAAGGTGTGTAAATCTGCCTCATATCTGCCTCGGCTGGTGAAAGATATATTACAGAGTCTATTGCATAATAATATATTTATATTGCTAACTTTGACCTTACTGTAGAACATATTTCCAGAATACCTCAGAGAACTTTTTAAGGTTATTCTTGCATTGAAAAGAAACACAATTTAACTGCTTATATTTCACCTACCAATGAAGCAAAATGAAGATCCTACCAATAATGGCAGTGAGCTTTAGAAAATAAGAAACACAGAAATAAAGATTAAAGCTTTTTGAATATGGTGTTTCAGTATTTCTGAAGTAAAGAAAGGGGAGGAATTTATTCTTACTACTTAGATTGCTAAAAGGCTGTCTTTGTTAATATAAAGAACCTAATACAGTTTTTCAGTACAATAAAAGCTGGCAATGTCCTCTTCCCCTGGTACTTCAAAAATCTGTTTGTTTTTTTACCAATTTATTTTTTTTAAAAAACCATTTATTTAAAAAGACTCAGGAATTGTGTAACTAAATTCAGCTTTGGCAAATGGTTAATCTATCCTTTTTAACAAAGAAAGTACTTGAAGCTGTTATTGCAACTTACACGATGCAGAATAGTCTTTCTTTTTTTAATAGGCACGTTCATTTTAATATATTTAGCTGGACTACATTTTCCTTCAGTGCATTATAAAGCATACATAGTAATAGAAGTTGGTAAGATAGCAAATTTTTCTTGATGTTAACTACGAATTGGTGGCAAATTTTTGCACTAAAACTTTTTCTTGTGACTTCATTCTATATAATACTATATAAAGAAATGTCTGAGATTGTGTTATTTACTTCACATTTTATTCTTCATAATAGCTTCAACTGAGGTCTACTATATAATGTGTAATAAAAAGATGCCAATTACATAGTTTGCCACAGAACATAAGGACTCCTAGAGAAAAAAGAAATGTGCAGATTGTACAGATAATAGAGACTGTAATAGGTACAGAGTTTGGACACAGAAAATGATTAATAGTTTTGACATTGTTTTCACTAATCACAGAAAGCAAAACCAGTTCCTTACTGAAATGACACACATAAAGATAGGTACTATGAAATTTGATCTATTTAGGAGCACAAATTAAGTGAAGGATAGTCAAAGTTAATACAGATACTACACACAAGCATTAAGATATTAAACAGATAATAAAGTCCACATTATGCAGTACCCGATGGATAAAAATAAACAAATTCTTTTGTGAAAATTACCTCAGAAAAGGGAATAAAATACTATGGAGCTAAAGCAGAGGTTACTAATGATGTGGCTAAGGGCTAGTCCAGTGGCAGCCAATATGTCAGCCTGGAACCTAAAGGTGATAACTTCTTCAAAGTGACACTGTTTTTATGATCAGATTCGTGAGAGATGCCTCTGCCCAAATTATGGTGCAGATGAGACCATATGCAGAAATCAATAATACGTATTTTTTAAAAAAGTTAATGTGAGGCAGAAACAAGTAGAAAAAGGGCAGGGGGACAGGGAGAGAGTGAGATCAAGCAGAAGATAGTAAACACCTGGGGATCCACTGGCAGCCCAATTTTCCTTCTTCACACTGGGCTTCTCAGTGGTGGGGGTGTCAGAGATATTCTTCTGGGGGTCCCACTTTTAAACAATCCTATATTAGCTGTGAGTATGCAACAATGTGTAGAGCTAGTTCTTTATAAAATCTTAGCTATCAGGCTAGTCAGCTTACAGAGCTTGTTTTAATAGAAGACAGAAATGCAGTAGTTGGATTTTTTTCCTTCACCCAGGTCCACAAATCTGGTATCTTTTCCTTTTGAAAGACAGTCGTGTTTCTAGAGAATTGCTAACCCATGGCCTCCCCTCCGTCTAGACTTTGCACTCTGCAGCACTGATGTAGGATTGTTTTCCCAGGCCATGCCATGTGACTGCTGTGCTCTTTTTAAACTTTTCTCAGCTGCTGCTCCTTTTCTTAAAGCAAAACCTGTCTTCACCGAGCTCTCAAGGCCATGTTTTCTCAGTGATCACTAATTGACTATCAGTGAATTTTTATTGATTTAGGGCTTCTGCTTTCAACCCATGCTCATATTTTCAAGACCTTTGCTGTTATCCCAAGATAAAACTGTGCATCATAAGAAAAGGCAGCAGATACCAAACTCTGGTTCACACTGTGAGCTCTCAGAAGCAGCTGATAATGAGATGAACAGGTTATAAATAAGGCCTTGCACAAAAGATTCAGTTAGCATGAACCCTCTGATATGTAAAAAAAGAATGGAAATTCTATTTTTACATAAGCACTGGAAAAAAAAAAAAAGCTTAGAAAATTATAATAGATTTGTGTTCTTAAGGTTTAAGTTCAAAACAAGCTGGTGTTAAAAGCTGCTTAAAGTAATTCTATTTCTCCAGATGCAGGTGGCCTCGGCTATATCTACACATATTTATATTTTCCAAATGCTATTTACTAATAGCAATGTCTGTCGCAGTTATTTTAGAAGCATGGTCTAAGTTCTTTGTTGGGACACATGATAGAATCAAAAGATCTTTGGATACTCAAATACGCGGCTGTGATTCAAAGTATCTGTTCTGCAGTCATCCAACCCAGTAGCTTTTGGCCAGGGAATTCCCTGAACACTGGAAATTATTTTTGGTGCTTGTGCCTAGAATTGCTCTTTGCAGCAACTAGAGATCTAGGTCCTGCACGAACCAGAAGAGCGTTTGAACAGTAGTTAGACTTGCATGTTCAAAGACCAGATCCATTAGAAGTGCACACTTGCTGATGATTGGGTAGAGTCCTTTTTGAAATCGCAGACCTTAACTACTGTATATATATTAGCTCGAATCTATATCCTGTTCTGAAATAAACTGAACAACATAACCTGTTTCACATCTGAATGCACGGGTGGAAATGTGCCAGTTGTGTTTTAATACTTATTTGATACATGTATACTTATTTGATACAATTGCATTCACAGGATCTCTTTACATACAGGGTTGTATCATGCATTCTAGCCACAATCTGATGTCACTGAAACTCTTATGATAAGGAGAATGACTATCCTATTTCTTATGGAAGAAGCTTTTTAGTTTCAGCACCGTGCAACGCACTCAAGCAACAGACATTTAACATGAATCTGTCTAGCAAAAGGTAGCATATTATCAAATGGGACTTTTATTTCCAATATTAGCTTTGACCATAAACTGATAAGTAAGGATGGTTCATTGTTCTCTGAATTATGTCAGAATTATAAATTTTGCTATTTACAGGGGAAAAAATAAACAGGTAGAGAAAAGTATCAGCAGAACAAGAAAAGGCATTCCAGAAGCAAATGTCATACTGAATTGCCATTCAATAATGAAAGCACTTTGTAAAGTGTATCACCACAGGAACAAGGAAATAGCTTCTGTGTTTACAATGTTTATGTATTTCTGCTTGCACCTAGTCTCCAGTAATATATTTCTCCAAAGCCTCAGTTTATATGCCCTTTTCCATCTGATGACAAACTATATGCTTTCTCAGAATCCTGTCTCACTTATGGAGATTTGACATCTGTAGGAGACCATATAATAGTAACCTGAATTGTTTGCTACAAAATATGTTCTTTTTCCATAAATGAAAAGAATGCATTTCTTTCAGCTTTCGTTTACTAATTTCCATTTATTTCCTGCATTTACTTTTACAGATTACTGGTATTACTGATTAACACTTAAGGCTGAATAAAGTCCACACACAACCTCAAAACTAAAAAATATCTCACATTTTAGATTCAAAGCAACCTTAGATTTCTCTCATTCTTGAGGCTATTCCCTCATGTTGACATCATGTGCCACTGGTAAACTTCATAGAGAAACTCAAGACATGAAACAACAAATGGTAACATTAAAATATTTCTCTTAGTAGTTTAGCGAGAAGCTGCAGTAATGAAACCTGTCTTCCTAAAGACACATAACACAGAACTGATTTCTTACTCTTGTGCTTTAAAATCTACTAAATGGTGAGTCCATTCAGAGCTTTCCCTTGTGGAAGGATGCCGTGACCAATTTACTCCCCTGTTCTGGGTTGTTCTGCAGTTTAACTTCATAATATTTTTCTCCTCAAATGTGGCAACCTCTTTTAAAATAAAAATTATAACATAATATTCTTGGATCTTCTTGTCCTCTTCCCCTTAGGACAAAAGGTATTTAACAAGTTGATTAATCATATTATATTCCATCAGATCTATGTCAGCATAGATTTAATTCAATGTAGTTATTCCATTTTTGCACTGGCTAAGGCCTTATCTTGGTCTTCCATAATACACTGTGTTCAATATTGTTCAAACACACCATTTCATTATAGAATCATAGAATCATTTTGGTTGGAAAAGGCCTCTAAGATCATCAAGTCCAACTATTAACCCAGCAGTGTCAAGCCCAACACTAAAACATGTCCATTTACATATATTTTAAATGCCCTCAGGCATGACTCCACCACTTCCCTGGGCAACCCTTCCAATGTTTGATGACCCTTTCAGTGAGGAAAGGGGTCACTGGATTTTTTCCTAATATCCAATTTAAACATTGCTAGAGGACATTTCCTCTTGTCCTATTAACTGTTATTTTGGAGAAGAGACCATATCCACATCTCTGCTACCTCCTTTCAGGTAGTTGTCAAGTGTGATAAGCCTCAGCCTCTTATTCTCCAGGCAAGACAACTCCTGTTCACTCAGACATTTTTCATAAATATGTGCTCTAGACTTAATTTCTCTTCTTTGGATATATACACAAGGTGAGTATTTAGAACAAAAAGCAGTGTTTTTCCTAGAGTATAATCTGAAAATCTGGTTACATGCTAGGCTATGCTGTTGTAATGTTATACTTTCATAGAACAAATCAGCCTTTTCCTTCGTGTTATGCCTCTAACTATACTGTGCCCTTATAACAGTCATTTACACCGTAAAACTAGAGCACAGATCTTTTCCATGAACTAGTTCAAACTAACACCTTTCTCCTCCCTCTCCCCTCACAATGAACATCATTCTTCTGAGCTGATGAGTTAACCAGTAATGGTATAAAGAAGAGAAAGGAAATGTACTGTCAGAACTAGGGCAAGAGAAAGGAAGGAGGAGGAGTAGAAGGTAAGATAGGATAGAGATCAAAACTTCTTCTTTGATAGGAGACTGACTCAACAATCCTTGTCACTTCAGCCCCAAGCTGAAAGATAAAAATTAATCTATAATTCTCTCTGTCTTGTTCAATAAAGAAAAAAATCTGATTGCATTCCCATTTGGTGAATTTTCATTTACAGATGCACATTAAAATAATTGTTAACCTCCTACACAAGCTGGTATCCAAAACTGACATGAAGTGCTCTCACAGATGAAACAGAAAACACTCGTTGTATCTGTCACTGAATTATCTGTGGACATTTTATTACCCACCAGCCATTACTGTTTGGGGTATGACACCAAAGGTACTATTTGAAAATGACACAAGTATTTTTTGATTTGAGGTGTCTCCTTATTATAGATTGGGCTAAATTTCATAAACAACTTAATGTCTCTGACTATATAGGCATTTTAATAAAGAATCATGAAGTAAAATACCTAATTATTTCTATTTTTAAATATGCATAAAATAAGTTTAGGTTAAAAAATATGCTCCCATGCTCTAAGGCCTAGGATATTTTATAATGAAGGATGACAAAATCCTTCCCTCATAGCTACTGTTTTCTTTTTTGTTCAAAGTTTTAAGTGTTTGGTTGTTGTTGTTTTCTGCTGATGTAAATTATAGGTGATGAGGATTATTAGTTTTATGAAGCACTTTCTATGCAAGGGGAGACTAAGTGGATTCCATACATGAGGAAAATAATTGGCTGAAAGGAAATATCACCTGGAAAATCATGACTGGATTGAGAGAAAGTATTATTTTTAAAACCAACCATAAATTAATGCAGACAGTTTAGATTAAAAGGACAAGCATTACACTTGTTATATTCTCCTCTGGGAAATTTTCTGATGAAAAGTAAGACTGCATTGATATATTCCAGTTTATGCTTAATACATAATAACTTACGGTTTTCAAATAAGACAAAAAAGCTGTTTTCTGGATTGCTGGAGAAGCAAACTGCAGCTATACCAAAAGCAATTAGAAATGCAGAATGAGTAATATAGTGAGGTCTTCCTATGACCCAACTGTGTGACCACTGTTTTAATTAGAGTTTTTTGACTTGCATATCTGAAAGAAATAGATTGATTTTTTTTTTCTTTCCTCAGGGGAAAAAAAACAAAACAAAACAAAAACAACAACAACAACAAAAACAAAACCAAAAACAAACAAAAACAAAAACAAAAACAAAAATCATCAAAAAACAAAACAAACAAAAACAAAAACAAACTAAAAAAAACAAACAAAAAAAACCATCCAGATCTTCCAATCAAACAGTTTGCTTTGGGAGACATGAGCATTTGCTATTTCAGAATTTATCACTTGTCACTGTCCCACTGTTTTGTCCCTCTCATTTAGAGGTCATCTGGTAATTAGATGAAGGGGTAACATTTTGTATTTTCACAATGAGCCCACTACAGTCTGTAGAATCACAGAGCCATGGAATGGCTGGGATTGGCAGGGACCTTAAAGATCATCTAGTTCCAAGCACCCATGGGACAGGGACACACTCCACTAGACCAAGTTGCTCAGAGCTCCATTTCCTGGTCTTGAACATTTCTAGTGATGCGGCGTTCACTTCTCTGGGCAACCTGTTCCAGTGCATCACCACCCTCAAAATTAATGATTTTTTCCCCTAATATCTAATCTAAACCTACTCTCTTTCAATTTGAACCAATTCCCTCTTGTCCTGTCACTACATGCTCTTGTAAATAGTCTTGCCTCATCTTTTCTGAAAGTTCCCTTCAGGTATGGAAGGGCCACACTTAGGTCACGCTTAATACTTCCTTTTTCCAGGCTGAACAAACCCAATTCTCAGCCTTTCCTCCTTGGAGCAGTGCTCCATCCTATGTACTCCTTAACAGTTTTTAAAGCATAATTTTACTGCACTAGTCCAAAGTATTTCAGTTGTAAAGCTTTTGAAATATCTCATATGATTTCATGAACCTGCGGTTTAGTGATCAATTGGTAAGCTCTTGATGAGCAGCTACTGAAGTTTTTAAAAGTCTATCACTTCCCAGAAGCCTTTGACTGGCTTTCCAGGTCCTTGAAGACAAATGAGAATCTCAAACTAATCAACAGCAATAAATCACTGGGCTTTCTGCTGATTAGGAATCATGTCTTCTACTTTTCAGGTTGGTTGCCAGCTAATATCCTTTTTAAACATCTAATGTCTCTCAGGGGGGCTTCTATAAAGATGTTGAAGGAAAAAATTGGTCTGCTTGGGGAAAAAAATAAATTTATAGTAGGAAATCAGTAAAATAATTATATTTTATATTTACACATGTCTATGCCCGAATTAGAATAATTTTACCTAGTTTGCTAATACTAATTAATTGAATTACAGCTACTAATTGAAATGAAAATTATTTATTTTACATAAAAATAGATTTCACGCTTTTATGTGGTCAGACACTATGTAATCTACTGAAGTGAATGCAAGTTAAAGCCCCAGACATAACATAATATTTCAGTATTTAAATATGTATGAAAGATTAGGTGCAGCTTTTAGGGATTTCCTGGTATTACTCAAATTCCAGACAGGGTCTGACTGCTGAGTTTACCTTGTGCAATAAACCTATAGTATTGATAGGCAAGCCAAAAAGCAATGTGTTTCAAAACAGGTGTAAATCTTCAGCAGAAGATATTAATAAAGCAGATATGCCTTGCTGTTAATGAATAATATATTAATAAATGATGTTTTTTCAAATGTCTATTATTTAAAATATATTAAGGAAATGTTTAGATGTAAAGGAACATCTATATATATATACTTTTTTTAATATATTGAAAAGTATAAAAGTGGCTGAGTTTTCTTACACTGTCTATTTAGATCTGGACTGCTCAGATGCTGAATCCTACATCATATAACACAGTATAAAATGTGTCCTGTGATGACCTCTCCTCACTTCTTTCTGAAACAGAGTGATATTCTTCTCTGGCTGGCTGTGCCTTTTGTCTCAGAGGAAGGAGGGGCACACAATATTCTAGAAGAAAGGTGTAATTTTCAGGTTAAAAATATTTTTTATAAAAACAGGGCCCCAAAACATATTTTAAAAAAAATTAATGAGGATGAAGATAAATTGGCAAAGGAAGTACAGAATATCATAATATTTTATTTTAGCTGTTACACAGACATAGTTTAGCACAATTAGAAGCTAAGGGCCACAATGTTATACGTGACCCTATTCCCTTGATCTTTCACCCTACTTCTACAGCTCACTTTTCAACTTTCCTTAAATTAGAAGAATAAGAATGAAAAGACAAAGCACTCAATAAACAAACAGACATACTGCAACATACTGTGAACACCGTGAGGGAAATTATAAACTTACATAAGTGTTTTTCTTCAATGCCAAAAATTTTCAGTCATTTTTTTAACTTTAAATCATCTTTAAGGATCTACATCAGACTCTTTCACATCAAGTTGCTCAAAAATTAAAGCTTTCACTGATAAAAATTTTTAATTTAAGAGCAAATTGGAACAAATTCTTAGGAAAAAAGGTCTCGAATTCAGAAGCTTTATATAAAACTAGGTAACTACCCCATAATAATCTCATTAGTTCTTTTAATTTCTTTCATTTTTTTTTTTATTATCACTATGATGATGATTATTATGATTCTTACTTAAGATGAATATGTTTTCTGAATTCAATATTCATTTTCACGTCTCTCCTGACTGTTTTTTTTCTCATTCCATGTGGGCATGGTCTCAGATATTTTTTTCTCCATTCTGCCTCTTGTACCATTTTTTAATTTCTGTAAGGAAAGCAGATTATCCTTCTTTGCCCTATTTCCATCAAACAATTTATATTTCCTTTTAATTGGTAAAGTATCTTTAGGTTGGCAGCTATTTATATTGGGGTTTTCAAACTGCATGTGGCATTGTTACTGCATATTCTATCTCAGAGATATTATCTCAGAAAAAATAACTTATAAACTATAAGTCTCCTTATAGTTTAAAGACTTTATAGAAAGTCTCCTGCTTTCATTTTCTCATGGCAGGTGTTGTTGATGTTTTTATTTAGATTTTTAGAGACCTGGATGATTTCAGAAGACACAGTGAGGGTTATCATAAACACAAAAAGACCTAGAAATTCTAATTTCTTTCTTTTTGCCTTTAAACAGAATACCATTTTTCACCTCAAATTGAGTTACTAGCAAGCAGTGGTCACAAAGAAGAAAGATTTCTCCACTGTCATAATAAAAAAAAAGGTGTCATCAAAAGAGATCCAAAATGTCAGACTCATTATACACAATTTAATAAATCTGTTAATCTACATGTGGTTCCTTTACTATAAATCAAGTAATTTTCTCTGAAAAACTTCTTTAGATATATCTTTTCTTTTCCTAGTGTGTTTGAGGCATTTTATTTTATTTATCAAACTTCTCTTTTGCCTATTTATAATTGTGTTTTTATGAAGTTATCTGGCTGAGGTGATGTTTTTACAAGGAACATATAGCTTCTATCAGTACTCAGATACTTCATGTAGATATAATTAAGATCTTTATTAATTTGAAAAAAAATAATAGAAGTTCTAAAGTATCTGCATAAATACGTATTCAGTTACACAACTGGTTAAAAAAACCAAGTATAATACAGAGTAGACAAAGTATTGTAACTTTATTGGAAGGTTGTGATTTGCAGTAGTAAAGAAATCATATGGGAACAAGGAAGGTGTTCCTTTTCATCCCAGAACCTGAGAACTTGCAAGACAATGTGGAATTGAAGAAGTTTTTCCAGAATGTTATCAATCACAAGTTTAAACTAGGTGTAGTTAGGGATTATACATCAAATTCTTATGCATCCACTTTCTTCTACCAAGTGTATTAAAAGAAAGCCATAACACACATAGACACACAAAGGTACACAGAAACGCTGTCCATAATACCTGAATTTTAACATTTTTCACTGTCTTATTTTTCTTGTCCTTCAAAACCATGGTCATAAAGCAAAATACTTAAAATGTTTCAAGAGCAAAAAAAAAGAAAACATGGACTTTCCTAAAAGAAACCCCAACCCCCACCAAAAAAAATTCCAAACCAAACGCTTTAACAGTCTTACTCATTCAGTTTTGAGAAAGTCAACTTGGGTTTTTTTAATCATGAGTGAATAGCCCTGACAGAAACAAAACAAGAGAAAATATATGTTCACACTGCTATTCCATTAACTGTATGGCAAATAAAAACCTAAAACTGGATCCCCTTGTAAGAACTGAGAAAAAGACTTTCATGTAAGCATGCTGCAGTACAAGCTGATGAACTAGTATTAGACAAGAAATACCCATGATGCTTAAATGTACCTAATAAATGTACCTCACATGCTACAGTGCTTATGCCCATAAATCACATATAGTGAAAGTGTTTAATTCAAAGCAATTGAATTTTATTGCAGCTAGAAATTTGACACTATGGACAAGGAGACACTATTCTTTTTTAAATTTATAATGTATGCAAATTCAGTGAACTTGAAATATACTTTAAAGAAAATGGCAAGCAAAATAAAGCCTTCAAGAGATTGTCAGAGAGCCCTGTTTCACTATAACATGCATTGCAGGTATAGTATATTAGAAGGACTGTTAAGCACCTCAGTTATTTTCTCTTGTCAAAGGAGTTCTAGATGAGATGAAATTGCAAATACTGAGTCCTGTCTTATTACACTAGAAGTTAATAGCTACAGCTTCAAAGTCATATGCACAGTAATATGTCTGATCTATAAGGATTAAAATGGTTGGATAACTTAGGTGATGAGGTAAGCCTCTATCTGCCACAAAACGTACACATCCACTTATAGTCATATCTTTGCAATTTCTAGAAGAAGAAGTAAGGGAAAAAGAGACTTGTCATTTCAGTGCAAATATTAAAGTTCACCTTGTGAAGAAGGGTAGTGCAAATGCTTTTCTGTTTGAATTCTCAAGATGGAGAAAAGAGGAGATCAAATGTTAAGCAGCGAAATAGGAACACCTACCATGGGTGTTACCTTGCTGAATTCCTTCCCAAACTGTTTCTGGTATTTGAATTTTACCTCATATACCTTTTTACAGTTTTTTACTTTAGAGAATCCTTTCATTATTAAAGAGTAACTAATCAATGTATACAAAGTATCTGAATACTGATAGAAGCTATATGTTCCTTGTAAAAACATCACCTCAGCCAGATAACTTCATAAAAACACATGCTAAGCTTCTTAACTTTCGAAAGATTATCCAAACCCCAAAGCTTTCTGAGCTTCATTCATCCCTAATTATGGTATGAAGCTTCTACATCATCTGGTTTAGACTGGTTCTAAAGAAAGTTTCATTTCAGTAACACCATGAAAAAGCAGGGAGTACTGAAGTTAATTTGTATGAAAGCATTTTTCCTAAAGAATAACATAACTAAGCAAATTAAAACAAGAACAATTTACCACTTCAATAATTTAACCTACTTAATAAAAACTGTCTGAAATGTGAGCCATAACAAGTATCTTTGTGCAAAGAAAATCAGTTGATAGTCCTTACAAAATCTTAGCAACCATGGAATGTGACCTTTATTTATATTTTTATATATATNTTGAATCATTTGCCATCTACACTTCTGAGAGATCATCATATGTTGTGGTGTATTTTGGGTTCTGCCAAGTTCTGCATGCTTTTGTTCCTTGCTTTAAAATGGTTCCTCCCTGTACCCCCAAGATAAACCCTTTGGTCTTTCCCGAATTATGAGTCCTGTCCATCACTCTGCAGCCCCGCCTCGATAACTGGAAAGTTCTAGTGAGACTGTAGAGTGATTCAGAGGTTCTCAGTTCCCTCACTCCCCTTTTTATATATGTAATTGTTCTACTGATGGTCCTTTTGTCCTGGG
>VXBN01016632.1:189472-250738 GCA_013397395.1 Sinosuthora webbiana
CCCCCCCCCCCCCCCCCCATTCCAGATTGGTTCCAAGCTGTACCCTTCCCCTGTCCCCACCCCGGTACTTAAGGTGAGAACAGAGGGGAAAAGGGGAAAAGTGTGTTCCAGGTCTGGTGAATAAACCTCTGTTCAAACCCACAAGGGTCCGCTCTCCATTCCTCGCCGTCACCATGCTTCTGCCCAAGGCAAAGACCCACTGGATCAGACAGGTATCTTAGCCTACAGAACTATATCTTTAATGTGAGCTCGGTGCAGGAGCTAGCCAGAGAACAGGACACAAGCTCCCAGAAGGCAGCACTGAACCACCGCAATTGTAGGCGGAATGGTCAGTGGTGTTCACACTACTCAGAAAGACAATACGTGTATCTTCACCCTTCTGGTTCTCAGATCAACTTCAACATGAGAAACATCAAAAACAAGAAAGAAAAGTAAAAGAAGTATCTTGAGAAATTTGGATTCCAGTCTTCATAGGCTCAGTAAATGTTTTCAAACTGCACTCAAACCTCAAAGCTTGGAGGATTAAAATATTGGTCGTTTTAATAAAACAAGTTTTATAACATCCTCTTCCTTCTTTAGATGCAGGAGTCTAGGAGCATATAACTGGAACCTCCTGGAATACAGAGTTGAATTTCTTTATGTCTTTTTATATAATGCATTCAATCTCTAGTTTACAGCTCCTTAATGATGTACTCCCTCTTCCCCCATTCTAGTCCTATTCAATTGGTGTGTTATTTCTTATTGCTGAGGCCAGCAAGTAAGATCTTGGAAAAGGATGAAAACATGTTTGGAGACACAGTATAATCCAATCTGCACATTCGCAGTGAATGGAGGAGCAAAGTCCAGTTATGTCTTCCTTATTTTAGGACAGAAAAGACAAATAAAACCACAGAAGACAGGTAAAAAAGCAAATGGAAAAGCAAATGTAAAACAGAACTAGTAGAAAATATCATTAAAATTGAGCAAATATGTTCATATGTTCAATAAGTTCACTGGTCACTACAGCATAAAGCTTTTAATAAACAGAATACACAGCAACAAAAACAATCTTCTTCCAATATCATTCTGAGAACTCTATAGAATAGGTTGGAATCTTCCTTCAAAATTTGGGTTTTTTTTTAAAGAAAAGGTACTTTTAAAAATGCTTCTCTATTTTCCCTTTTTAATAATAAATTCTAAGAAAAAAAAATATTGAAAAGTTGTTTTTTTATTTAAAGGCTTTTTTTTTTTTTTTTCAATTTCTTTTCAGGATACCAGAAATTTCTACGCTGTAAAAAGAACTTCCAAAAAATAATAAAATCTAAATTCAAGGTAACTTCAGACTTGCCTGAATACTGTCTTGCAAATGCCAACTGTTTCTTTTTATTACTATTGAAGGCTACTAAGAAAATTCCAGACACAATTTTGTCCCTTAGTTTCACATTATTGAAAAAGGCTTTTGATACTGTCTTAGTTGTGAAGAGATGAGTTTCAGACTTTGGCCATGATACTCAAAGATCCTGCACATATTCAATAAAAGCTCATAGAAAACTTTTGATTACAATATTTAATTGCAAAATTACTGTTTTAATTTGTTAAAAAAAAAAAAAATTAAATTTTGTTTGGAAGCTTTTTTCATAATATTAGAGAAACCACAAAAAAAGTGACTAAAAATATCACTTGAAACTGCTGGTAGTTTCTTTATTTTATTTTCCTCTCTTTTATTCTCCTTCACCTCTCTATAATTGTTAATGCATCCCTATCTACCTCGATCAATTTTAGATTAAAAAAAAGTGAAATGTTGTTTATTTGATCTTTATCCTTTGTTACTTTTGCCTCAGCTGCAGAAACATATTCCTTGCTTTGCTCTCTAAGTTACATCTTTCAGAGTCAGCTGTGTGGGCTTCACCGACATTTCTTTTACAGCAAGGTCAATGGCAATCTTTTGTAATAAGCTTTTTTAAGGAAGCTTCATATTCTAATATTGCTTTTCTTTATCTAGCTGTTACCAGAACCTATGTCTTCACCTTCCTCAAAACCAATTACTCAATGCTTAAGAGGAGAGGACTAAACAGCTTTCAGTGTGTAATTACTGGAAAGGACACTCTGTAATCCTTAAGTGTTTGTTTATGTGTGTGCTTTTGTGTATCATTTATTTATGTACTTGCATTTTCCCCCAAATGTTAAAACAGTCTTGTTTTAGAGAGCTAAAGATTAATCACAATGTAAGATTTTAAATAAAGTTCTTGATGATATATATAGTTTTCAGAGCGTTCTTCTTTTGTAGAAATATGATTAAGAAAATACAAGTAGCTAAAACAGAAGACAAGTATTTCAGTTTACCTTTTTAAATAACAAAATACCATAAAGGCAATAATTACTTTGCAATTAATTAAAAATTAAATCAATAAATTAAAATAATGAAAACAGTCTCATTTCATTATTTGAATAGAATAATAGTAATATTAACCAGACATCTAGAGAATGTATTTTATGAAATTTCAATAACTTTTGTTGTAAAACCCAATTAAAGATTTTTACTGTTGATTTTCTCTAACTCAGTCAAATACAGTTACACTTATCACCACAAACAGAAAGTTGTCTAATGCTTTACTGGAGGTATATGAATAACTATTTTTCTCTATTCAACTGCTAATTTGTTAAACTATATATAAGTATAAACAGTTTCAATAATTTCACACATTTTTTGATTCACTGTTAAGGACTTGGTCTCAATTTATAATTCATCATTTGTGTGAGTACAGAACAAGCTTTTCTGAAAGCATGTGAGTTGTTTTTGGGTTTTTTAACCAACTATAAAACCTTTTTTCTTTTTTTGCCAGGCAACTCAGAGAAGCAGATTATCAGATTATAATTTCTCACAAAGTTCTTAGTATCATAGCTAGTCATGGGCAAAAAAGTTTGAATTATCCTCTGGAATCAGATAATGTATTTCAGCAGCAGAACTAGCAGTTTTCTTTTGGGAATTTTCTGATTTCAAGCAGCTTCATAAAACACCTAAATGCATGCATTCAGCAAAAGAGTGATTATTTCCTGGCCATTAGCCACATGCATTCTGTTATGTGTCATGAATAAAATATGACTGTCAAATAAATATCCATCATGCTCCCTAACATTCACTCACTGAGACTTGCAGCAAGTAATAAGACTACTCAGTATCTAAAGGATGAAAAGCCCAGTTTAAATGGAATGGAGAAGTTTGCATTTCATAGATGGATTTTAATGAAAATGCCTCAGCTTGTTTAGATTTCAGGTCCAAATCAACCAAATGTGTCCTGGCCAAATTTTGTTGCAATCAATAATAGGGCAAAACCACTGTGATACAAAAACCTTCTATTTTTTTAAGCCAATTGAAAAAATTGTCTTTCTTTAAAAATCTATTCGTAATGAAGACATGTGTATATATGTTTTTATGTGTATGCTAATAGACACATATCCACACTGGTACTTACTAGACTCAGGAAAAGTGTTTCAAGCTGGCTTTAAAGAATGTGCATCTAAGTGACAACACAAATTTGAAGCCTATGTGAACTCTATAGCACTGCTCTGCCCAATTCCTCATCCAGATTGTCCACAAAAATTACTCACATATTAACTTGATTGGTCTCATGCATATAATTTCTAAGTCATCTACTGCTCTGTAGAGTACTTTAATAGTGAAATTATGTAATAAAAATAACGATAATATGTAATCTCAGCGCTTAATGCACTTTGTGCTTCTCCTAACATTCATGTCTTTTTAAAATTCCATTAGATGCCTTCCCCCTCCATTACAACGCAAAGAAAAATAGTTTTGGATCATAAAACAACAATACACAGTTAGGCTTGTGTCATTCTACAAAATACTGAAGAAAAATATTCTACTGTGTCATCTTCTCACAGAGCCCTTAATTTCCATTGTCTTTAAATGTACAGTTGGTTTTGACGATCTTGAAGCCCTTTGCCAACCTAAGTGATTCTATAATTCTGTCATTCTATTTGGCTGTTGCTTTTTTAATCTAGAGATAACCATGCTCAGCTGGAGCTATTGCAATCAGCCAAAAAGGTGGAAATACAAAAAAAAAATTCATGTTTTGACTGACACTTTTTCAAGTGTATTAATTAATTTTTCTGATCTAATAATAGTTTAGATATTTAAGGCTTCTTTGACAAGCAGGAGGGCTACAACTAATTTTAGTGAGAACTTAGTTTTGATTTAATGAGTCAAATTTATCTCCGAGAGTAACTCAATTGAAATTAATGAAGCTGTCAGTAAGAAGGTATCTCTCTGGTATATATCTGGTCATCCATATTTGGCAGTTTATTTACAGAATAGAGTCTGTTTTACAGAGAAAAACAAAAAAATCCTTTACCAAAATAAACTATCCTGTGATCAACACCTCTGGCTGATACCACACTAAAAGGTCACTTTTTTTGCTAAGTCTTCATGGTGCAAAGTGAGGGTTCAGAAAGGGATCTTGCCTGTCTCAGGAGAAGCAAGCAAGAATATGAGTGGCAAAGCAGTGTGTTAGACAAAGAGAATATTGTAAAAACACAGAAATACTGCTACTTACAATCAGCAAATCTGGCATGGAACAGCTCTGAGCAGGGTGAACATACCATTGATACATTAACATAATGAATTTCAATTTCTATCCTTAATGTATTCATGCTCAGAAATACTCTGACTTGAATAGTTGAATCCAATTAATTTTAAGAGACAAAACTACATACTGACATAAGCACATGTAATTCCACTCTGTTTCAGTAGATCTGGACTTCTGCACTGATTATAAAAGGAAATCCTCTCTTCCTTCTTGGTTTCCTCTAAAGTCTCTTGCAGATATAGATGGTAGGTATTTTTAATTGGGAAATCTAATCTTAGAATGTACTGGTAAAACCAGTTTTGTCATTTTTATGCAAGGATGTAGGATGTCTGAATCTGCCTACTGTATTACAATATACTGAGTTCAATGGAGCTTTTAAATATCAGTTCATGAAATATTGTGCAGGGGTGCTAAAATAATTCCAAATTTTCCATAGCATTCTTTTGAAGAAGTGAATTTTAAAAGATAAATGCAATCATGAAAACTGGTATAATTCTATACAAACAACAAATATACATGTAATAGTTCCCTCGATATTTTTTTCTTTTTGATAAGGTGCACACAGATTTATAGTAGTTGTGCTTGGGGCTCTATAACACTAATGCTGTCCTTAAAAACAATTTCAATCCATACATTTTATAGTTCAATAGCTCTTTTGGTTGCAGGGTGACATGGATAAAACTAGAGACATTAACACACACCCTCTAACACTGTGCTATTGACATTAGCTTTTATTAACAGCAAATATTTCTTCAGAGGTTTTATTTATGGCCTCATTTTATGTCTGCAAATTCCAACAGATCTGTGTTACTCCAAAGTGTCTCTATTACTCAGTCACAAGTGCATATGCCTTAATGTATTTCACCTTTGTGAAGTGATGCTGCCTGACTGCACTTTTAGATGTATGCTAAGATTTACTGCATTAAAAATTCCCCTTTAAAGTTGAGCAGGAGTACATTCTAATTCTTACAGAATAAAATCAAAATGGAATCACCAGTTCTTCAGAATATGATCAATTAACAGAGTTAATCAAGTTAACACAGGTTTCCAAAATCACACCACATTTTAAGCAATGCTGTGCTTATCTTGCAAACATACAGTCTGATGTTAGGAAGAAAGAAAGGAAGAATCCAGATCTCAGCAGCAAAGCTAAATTTGTAATAACTCATTGTTGGGCAACTTTCACCAAAAGCCAATTTTCTTGAAAACTGCTATGCAAAATTTTTATTTCAGGCCAATCCTCAATAAACATTTCAAGACGTTTTGGAGCAAAAATAGACTAATTGGCTTCACTTCCATTCTTATAAAAATGAGAATAACAACACCTTCTAGAGATAATGAGAATTTTTGTAAGCATATCTGTTAGTATGAGTGCAGCACCTAATTACTAAAGAGCATCACAAGAACATACAAACAATTACACTGTTTATGCCTTCCACTCCTTTATGGCTCACACACAGAGGTACACCTGATTCCATATGAACAAGGAATAGTTTTAGTTTATTTCACTCCTTCATCTGAATGCTCATAAGTGAGTGTTCAGCAAAAATAGTAGCAAGAACATTTGAATTGTGTGGAAATAATTTATCATTCACACAAAGTAGTCATATGACTTTGTTCTGATTTGTTGACTTGTTTTATGATCTGTCTCTTCTGCAAGTCAGATAAATTTAATTAAATAAACAGAGGAAGTAAAGCAAATACCCATGGATTATATTAAACCTTCACATAATGTTAAGAAGCTGTCCCAGTTATATTCATCAAAACACAGATTTTGACAGTTCCAGAAAAGTCACCCTGTAGGAACTGTTCCTTATAAGTGCAGACCTATCACATTTTTTATACCATATGGCAAGTCAGTATTAAATCCTAGGGGGGAACAGCTCTTAAAGAGTTTCTATCCCTATGTTCACCCCATTTAAGCTTACATTTCAGTAACTTTTTTTGTGGGTTACTTCTCAGTCCTTCAGTCTAGTAGTTTAAATTCTTTTAATAAGTTATTTGAAAATTACTGCCTGGTCAGTAGAAACTTCAAAATGTCAAGCTTCCCACACCATCACCATCTAGATATACTTTAAAATATTCAGTCTCATAGAAATAAGTTATTTTTAAAAATGCTAGGATCTTTCGAGCTATAAATTTTTTTTCAGGGCAAAGAAGTCAAAATCCTCTAAAAGGTTGCATCTGTGGTATGGTTTCATGTATAACATATTCACTGCAGAGGAGAAAACACCTTGTTCCTTGTACGGGCATAGAATGAATCAAGCTCATTTTATTTTACACACTACTGAAGTTTCAATTATTTGCTATCTTGCTGAGCTACCCTAAGTGCAATAGTAATCATCATCTTTACACTAATGTTGGTTCTGTAATAACAGATTTATTCAGAAGGTCAAATGCACAATAACTGACTTTAAAGGGGGTGGAAGAAATTATTTTTCACATTAACTCATAAATTTTAGCATACTTAATATCTCAGGTCATTTTAAGCCCCTTTGTTAATAACACCCAAGAATACCTGTTGTTATTATTATTTTGATAATATTTAAGTAATTAATTTAAAAGAGTTTTCTATTATATGAGAGAGATATCTTTCAAAAGAAGTAATTACATATAGTCTTTTTTTTTTAAATACTGTTATAATTTAGATAGAAAACTTAAAAACACTAGTAAAATAATGCAAGAACAAGTATCACTGAAAAAAATGTGCTTTTAATATTTTCTTTTTTTTTTTTCATTAAAATGCTAATGCTTTTCATAACATTTTATTTGCAATTTTTTTTTTCCTGTTGCAATCTTTGTGCTATCTAGGAGCTAGTACTGTGTTTTTCTCAGGAGTGAGACAGCTAATGCATAAACCTCTTATAGACTGTCTTTTCTGTATTTTCCTGCACTGTTTCTCGTCTTGAAGCTCCAGAACAATTTGATGAAAGACAAAAATAATCCTTTGGTGCAGATATCACAGCCAAGCTGTTAAGTTCCATATGTGAGTAGTACTAGACACCAGACTGATGCTCCTCCACCTTGCTCACCATTCTTCTCATGCCACAATTACACAGCTGCTGGCTCCTGAGATAGAAGTACCCGACACTGAATTATCATCATAACTGACATGAGAGATTAATTCCTTTCTGCTGCAATGATTAAGTTTGCCAAGATCTTCTTTGATGTTTGCCTAAACATTACCAATTCTGCAAAAGATGATGGAACCACTACTGGTTTTATTTGTCCTGCTATACTAAGGAAAAAAACAACAAGGTTCAAATACCTACCAGTGACATGCATGCACAAAACAATTGCAAATTTGCCAAAAGCATAATGATCGTGCTTGTTTTACTCCTGAATAGTCACAGGAAATAATTAATTAGTGCACATCTAGAACTGAGCCCAGGTATCTGGGAGATCCTTTCTAAGGAATTGATTGACTATTTCTTAGCTATCTGCCTAAGATATATTTTAGGAAGAGTTTTCATTTATTATACTTCCTTTTTAAGTCCATCTCTGAACGAAGATAAAGTTGCACAAAATTCAACCAAAATCTCTTCAATATTTTTAAATTAAGTACAAGATTCTCTATCCATAACTATCATTAAAAGATATTCAATTTCTGTATATATGTGCATCTGTTTGTTTCAAAATACAAAAATATTTTCTATTAAGAAATGAAAATGTCCAATAGTCATGCAAAAATACAAAAATATTTTTTAGGAAAATAAAAATGCCCTGTAATCAATACCTTATTTTCATTGTTTCATATTCTTCATACTTTATCTCAGCTGAGTATTCATCATAAATAAATCATTATTCCTGTGATCCATGTATGTCTAATATATTGCTTCATTTTTTATTTCTCCAAAATCAAGTGTCCAACATTACATAAAGCCCTAGACTTTATCCTATTTCCCTTTTATTCTGTTTTTTGGTGGTTTTGTTTCTCTTGGTCTCTTGGGCCTTTTGTGTCTTTTTTTTTTTTTTTTTTTTTTTTTTTTTTTTTTTTTTTTTTTTTTCCATGACTTCATTTATTCTCTTAGACTATTATGTGCAATATCATGTTTCACTGATTTGAAGGGCTACATGAACCTTCTTTTCCATGTGACTTTCAGGAACTGCTTTAATATAATTTCTTTGTTTGCAATACTCATTCCCTAAAAAAACCCAACAAAACAAAAGACTCAATAGTTCAAGATTGAAATCAAATCAATGTTGGCTGATCATTTGTATTTTTGTGAACTTTTATTAACATACCCCTATGAGCGGGACTAGTCTGATTTCCCTTTATGCCCCACAGGTGTCCCACACGAGGTGCGGACCGTCTCCAGGGGCTGTACCCGCGCTGGGCCGTGTCCCCGGGGAGGCTCCGCCTGCAGCCGGGCAGGGCAGAGAAAGCTGCCGCCACCGGGTGAGAGCGACCGCCCTTGCCGGCGGGGAGATCCCCTGTGCCCGGGACAAAAATGCCCAGGGAATCGGGCCGTGGGAGGGGCTTTAGTACATAAAACCAGTGAACTGCACCGCCACAACCCGGGGCCGTTTGATTTGGGTTTCTTGCAGGGAGCGGGGGCTGCAGGAGCGCGGCCGTGGCCACGGCGGCCTGTGCCTGGCCCACAGAAGGGACACGCAGCCGCTGCTGCTTGGAAATCGCGCCCAGCCCGCCCCGGGAGCCGCGCAGCCTCATCGCAGCCTGCGGCGCACACGGCTCCGGCTGCCGAGCTGGCGCCGGCAGCGCGACCGCGGTACAGCGGGTTCGGTGCTCTATCTCCATCTCTCTTCTCTTTGCTCCCTTTTCTATCCCCCTTTTGGTAGGAGCACTTACCCTTCTTTATCAATAAACGGTTCTCGGATACAATATTGCCGCATTTGCGCTTTATTTTCGTCCGAGAAATCTATGAAAAAGAAGCCTCCCCGAGTCCCCTTTTATAGCGGGGCGGGACACGCTAGAATTGTCAAGTTCCTGGTAATGTGTTTCCTTTTTGTAAATTAATAGAGACGTAGCTGTTGTTATATTGATTGCATCCATTACAATGTAATGATTCCCATCTTGCCATTTTATTCATAAACACTGATCTCCGTACAGGTGACAGAATCACATATTGGGCAAGACTGTAACGGATTAGTGGCAGTCACCTAGTTTAACCTTCCTGCTCAAGCACATTGGTGCCTCAAGGGATGCACTTGAGCCAGGAGGAAGTGGTCCTAAAATACTGACCGGCTCTCTTGGACCCCTCTTCTCTCTAGGATGCATTCCCATGAGCTCCTTCCGTGTAAGACTCTGAGGAAGTCAAAGTTAGATCTTCTGGAGACCAAGACCTCAGATTTTCAGTTGTTTTATGGCAAAAATAGCTTCCAAAAAAATCTGAATTATTTTTTTACTTTTCTCAAACATATCTGCATAACCCCATAACTTGGTTTTGACTGGAGTAGAGTTAATTTTGTTCATAGTGACTGCTAAGGAGCTATGTTTTGTGTCTGTTCTCAACACAGGGGTGATAATATAGTGATAATTTTGTTCTCGCTGAGCAGGGCTTACACAGAGCCAAAGCCTTCTCTGCTTTCTGTACTACCGCGCTGTCAAGGAAGTTGGGGGTGCATGGGAGCTTGGATGGAGACACATCTAGGACAGGTGACCCAAACTGACCAAAGGGATATTCCAGACCATGTGACATCATCCTCAGCATATAAAGTGTGAGGAAGAAGGAGGAAGAGGGATGGCATTGGTCTTCTCAAGGAACCACTGTGTGTGATGGGGTCCTGTTTTCCTGGGGCTGGCTGAACACCTGTCTACCCATGGGAAGCAGTGAATGAATTCCTTGGTTTTCTTTGTTTGCTTACCCTATTGAACTTTCCCTCAGTCCATGAGTTCCCTAGCTTTTACCCTTCCAATTTTCTCCTCGATCCTTTTGGTGGGGAAGCGAACAAACGGCTGTGTTGTGCTTGATTAGTGGCTTGGGATAAAGCATGAAACCCCCCAAAAACAATGCCATCAATATATTACAAGTGTTCAGGATCTTCATCCTCTTTCCATGCACTCTGTATTAGTCCATAGCACTTGGTGGGGCTCTGTTACCACCCCTAGGACAATTGATTCCAGATGTACCAGACACCCCACAAAGTGGTCTGCACTCTATGTTACTAACACTGTTTTGGTCTCAAACCCCAAACCATAGTCCCATAAAAGCCAGAGTGAAGAAGTTTACCTCTTTCCTAACCAAAACCAGCAGAGTAGCTAAACACTTTTCTTTTAAATGACAAATTTTATCACTTTAAAATGACAAAATTTATCACTTTTTTTTTTTTTTCTTGGATACTAGTTTACCATGTTCTCTTTTTTCCTTATTATCCCAAACTTCTTTCCTCAATAACATACCATTGTTATATACATTTATTGAGAAAATCTCACTCAGTGCCATTCCAGAATATTGATCACAATGTACTACAGATAAGTTGAGAAACAACATACTTACATTACTTAAATTAATAAAATATCCACAGCACTTAATATTTGTACTATAGTACCAGTACTTTATTTCATCAACATCTAGTGAGTAACAGTCACTATAATATATGCTTCTGTAGAAAAGGTTTTCCTGAAAAATGCTAAGCATTGATATTTGACTATTTCATTGCAGAATTTGCAATTAACATATATTAGCTCCTAGTCTTTTACTAGTAAGCATGACAATATATTCTGTGCTGCAGTTGAGTTCTGCGTTTTTCTTATGCAAAAATACTTTAAAATATTTTGTGTAGTTTCTTCTTTAGCCACAGAGAAGTGTTCTTAAAACAGAGTGCTTAAGACTGTTGATTGCTTCATTGCATTACAACTAGCTTGTTGGCATTAATCAGAAAGTACTATATGATTCATTAGCTGTGAAAGGCTTTAAATAATTGATTTGCAGCATGGGGGATTGACATGGAATCTCATTAACCAAGAAAGTTTGCTATAGTTTTCATTTAAGTAGAACTTACGCTTTGGAAATTGCTTGATAGGGGAAAAAGCTATAGCTGCCTCAACAGAAAGTCAGTACTGCCAATATTACAAAACTTCCATCATATTATGTATCTTTTTTTAATAGTTGAACATATGTCTGGTATTATAACAAACCTGTGATGCACATTGGACATATTGTTTGATTGAAATATCTGGTTGATGGTTTTAATTATATTTTTGTTTATTTGTTTTGCTAAAGATTATGTGGGTTAGATGAAACTTGCTGTAGATTGACTATAAATATCAGAATTTTTTAATACCAGTGGGGAGTTCAAGTCTCATGGATTAAACTACTCTGAGGTCCTGGATATTTTACTAACAAATGAGAGCAGGAAGTGGGTTACTGAGTGAAGACATTTTCAAAGACATGTTTCTCTGTTATACATCTATGTCTTTCTCCTTAATAGCTCCTTTTTTCAGTGTTGCAGATCAGTTTCCTGAGGAGAAGAAGCCCATTGCTTATATGCTCTGTCTATTCTAGAGATTTTTTCTTCTATTGAGTTCTAACATCAGTGACCTGGAAAAGAGTTAGTTCAATGGAATTTTCTATATCTTTACCTGACATATCAGAGATATTCTAGAAAATAGTTATTCTGATTCTTGCACAGTCTCTTTTTTATAATTAAATAAATTTATTTAACAAAGCTGCTACTATTATGCTAAAGCATCCCTCTAGGATGAAAGAGAAGAACGAAAATATATATATATATTTAATGACTAATATTTTTACAATAATTTATTTATCAAAAAGTGCTTTCAATTTTATCAACAGTGTCTATCAAAACATTAAATAGGGTTCCATGTTAGATCAGTTTTGTCCAACATGCCTTTTTATTTCTGATATCTGCCATTTTTCAATCCTTATTAAAAAACATAATTATAAAATAATCTGTTCATAGAAGAACTGTCTTCCTCCAAGTACATAATGACTGGTGTATGCACTGAAGCATAAGGGTTTCTATCCTTCCTAGACTTTTCACACATCAAGCACGTATGAACTATCTTTACACATCTAAGCTTTTTGGTTACTAGTTATTACTACATTATTAAATCATGTTTCTTTGGCTTTCCATGTCCACAGCAAACTTTGCCTTCAATATTCTTTCTCTAATGAAACAACCTGTAGTATTAGTGAGTTTTTTTTTGTTTTGTTTTTTTTGATGGAGTGGACTGTAGAGAGAGTCTGTATAGACTTCCTTACACAGACACTTTTCAAATTCTATAGAAACTATTATGTGCACTACCTTTATATTTTACTATACTCTGTACTTATTCTTTAAACCTTAAATCAGGAATATTTTATCGGATTTTTTAGCTCACGTAAAACCAAGTGGCGGTCAACAGTGACCTTCCTCTTTTATTTATTTTTCTTTCCTTAAATGATGGATATTTACTAGGAGGAGGAGAGAGCAGGGGGAAGAGTGCCCAGGTGTATACTGATTTAATGGTTTGACTTCTTCATTTAGGTTTCTTTCCTCTGTCTTTTTTTGTAACCTAAACCATTCCTGCTAGTTTCCTGTGCCAGCAGAGTAGTAGAACTTTGGTTTGTGATACTGACAACCTACTAGCTGTTGGATAAACCAAAAACACTATTAGTCTTCAAAGCATTGTAAATTTTAAAATCTTTTCCTGATACCATTTTCTGCATGATTCAATGAAATTCTGGAGTTGTTTACGCCTGCCTACACCCGCATAAGAAACCAGAAACATTTTAGAAAAATACCATTAAATTTCTTCATTTCTAATTTCTGTATTTTCTCTGTTAATCTAACTGTTTAATCTTAAATTTGGCACTAATGTGTATTATGAAATTCTCAGTGTAATTCTGTAGTGTCTGTTTTAATAAACAGCATATTAAACAGTTTGTATAGAAGCGTTAGCTATGATTTTTTTTTTTTATTATTTTTCATTTAATTTCAGTTCACATACAATTCCAGCATAACTTTTATGATTATTTTTACTATTTTATGGGAGGATCACATGTCCTCAATGGGCAGTTTTGATCTACTGCCCTTCTAATGTGTAGCATTACTATTTTACAAGAGAGATGATTTAGAACAATGATCAGCAGGCTGGAAAAAAAATAAAAAACAATATAAAAAAGACCCTAAACAGGAATGGTTATGAACATAAAATGATCTCACTTCACTGAGCAGTCTCCAGTAGAGGTGAGGTTCCTTAGAACAGAAGAGTCAAGGATGTGACACTGCTGCCACATAATATGTGCTTCTGTTGCCATTAGTCTGACAGTTCCTGTAAGCAGAAGTTTCGTTCCATATCTCAAAAAGGTCACCATTGAAAATTCAGGTATAAAAATTAAATAATCCACAAACATTAGCAATGTGTCACTAGCTTACTTCTTTCTTTATGAACTTCAGCAAAATAATTATCTTCAACAACTTGTTCCAAGTAAATTATTATGATTTTAACAATGCAGTGCTAGAGAACAGCTTGTGTTGTAGCTACATTTGAAGAGGACAAAATATAGAAAACTAAACATGTGGGACATACTTGTGTCTGTACTATCTGTTCCTGTCAGACAGAAAAGTAGACAAATAGAATAAATAAAAAAAAAATAATCTGTTTTCTGAAAGGTTTAAGCAATATTTCTCCTACTAAACCAAAAAGATTCAATACAACTAAACCTTTCCAATTTAATTAAAATATATTACAGCATATATTTTTTTCTCTGTTCTATCGCAGACTGAATCTTATCTAGATTCAGGTCAAAAAATCTCATTCTGTGAAAGCTGAGTAAGGATCAGAATAGCATTGCATCTTATACCTGTTTCCAAATTAAGAGCAAACGTATATGATGTTAACCTCATGAACTAGGGTATATATTTACTTCAATAAATAGGTTCAAAATGTGGTTTATTAGTTATTCTTTGGGTTAAATACTTTAACATAGTCTTGACATTATAATATTATATGCAGAGCAATAGTATAATTATGCTGTTATGACATCCCATTGTGACATAGTATGATTCAGTTTTTACTTTGTGATTATGATTCTCTTCCATCCTCTTATTTCTGATACACTGAATGTATTGAAAAAAAGGGGGAAAAAAGGGAATTTGGAAGAGACATATAGAGCACCCTTGCCAGAAAGAAATTAAGGCATGGAAATGGAATCTGTGTTTTGGGATTTTTTTTCCCTGCTTTGCTTTTGTAATATTCTGTCACTGGGAAAGTTATTGATTCTGCATTTGATGAAGCGGCTTTTAAACTTAATAATTCTTCTGTATCATTTATCTTTTCCTTAATATCAAAGCTGCCTCAGACACTGAACGTTCAATAAGTAAACCAAAAAATGTTTATTTTGTCTTGTGGTAAGGAAGAAACATTATTAATGTTGATCCTTTGTTAATGTTCTTGAAGCCACCACTGCCCAAAACAATGTTGATGTTCTCTTCCGTCATATGTTAAATGCTGTAATTTTAAATTGTTTAATGATAACTAATGAAACTGTAGCCCTTATAGAAATATCAGTAAATTGCGTATGAATTTCCCAAGTGATTGATATGAAAGAAGAAACACCACACTCGTTGTTGTGTGGCATCATAAAAAATCAGCAACTTAAGGTAGCTATTGACTGATTTTCAGATGGAAAATTGATTGCCAAAATGCATACAAATTACATTTTGTTCCCAGCACAAACTCACAAACAGTGCTTTTGTCTAAAACATAACTACAATACTGAAAAGAGTTACTTTCATATTACATGCTCTCAGTGTTATGCTTACATGCAATCTCTACAGATATACCTGAATATTTAAGAGAAATTAAACGTTTTGTAAACAACATAAGTATATTGTATAAGACTCCAGTTTTCAAAAATAATAATAGAAAATGTAAAAAAGTAAAAAAAAAAAGGAAGAGAAATATTAAGGCTTTTGGAAGTATACATAATATTAAAGGACAAACCCGAGGATTGTAGATAAT
The DNA here is from genome assembly GCA_013397395.1 of Sinosuthora webbiana. Taxonomy (NCBI): domain Eukaryota; kingdom Metazoa; phylum Chordata; class Aves; order Passeriformes; family Sylviidae; genus Sinosuthora; species Sinosuthora webbiana. The sequence continues at coordinate 204,989 of VXBN01016632.1, forward strand.
TTAAAATATGGCTATTCCTGCTTCCTAGAAACAGGTCAACATCAATTTCATGCCAAGGCTTAGTCATTAATTTCTAATTTGATTATAGTTTTTTCCTTTAGAAAAAGAATAGATCTTTCTTGATCATATTCTTTAATTTCTTAGTCTCCTTTTTGTTGCTCAAGACTCTCAAGCCCTAATTTTATGAAATCTTTTTCTGTCTTCACCCAATTTGTGCAGTATATTTGAGCAATATGAAAAACTGTGAACAACAAGGAACGGAGCATGAAAACTTTGTTCAGTTAAATCTCCTGTTCTGGCATCATACAACATAGGAAATACTATTTCTGTCAATACTAACAAAAGGCCATTGACTTTTTATTGGTCTGACCTGACTTTGGTAGCTGTAATAGCTTTTGTCCAGCAGACAAGTAAAATTTTTTTAGTTAAACTTTAGTTTATAGTAATGAAAAGAAAAATGTGTATACTGAACTGTGGATGTTTCCTAAATAAAAACTCTTGTAGGAGGGTAGACACAAAATGATACCTGAGGCGCAGACATGAAACCTTGCGAATCAGGCAGAACTGGACTTAAAATGTATTTGTATTGTTACCATCAAATTGATTTTCACCTAGAAGTGCCAACAACAGTGATAAGGAGAAAACAGCACAGTGATAAAACTCTTTATTATGTGAGCATCACAGACTGCCTCCCTAGACCTCAGCTGGGAAGCAATAGAATCCAGAGAAACTTAGATCTCAAAGTTGCATATTTCAGTTAGAATTTTAAGAGGTAAAGATCTTGCTTAAAACTGTAGATACACAATAAAATAGGGAGGAACCAGACAATGAGAATAAGAACTAAAGGAAAACTATGTTAATATGAGATTTATTATTATTGGGGGGAAAAAAAGAAAAAAAAAGAAAACTCCTGTGTCTAAAATTATATTTTACTTCAAAGTATATTACTAAATCTTTTAAGAATGAAATTGCACTCATCAAACTTAGGCTGAGAGACAGTGAGAAATAGTGTTTAAAAGAAAAAAGATGGAAATCCTGAAATGAACACAAGTTCTCTACTGGAATGCATTTAAATTTTTTTTACATTATTTTCACATTGGTATCACAAATACAAAATGACCGATGCTTTTAAAATTATATTGAAATATATATATATGATGCGTATCTATAGATAGCTATAGATATATAGATGTAGATGATACAGATAAATAGATATCTGCTGCAAGTACAAATTTATACTTAGGTTGACAAATATATTTTCCATTCTTCATAGTAGTTATCTTTCTGCATAAGAGGAACCTGGACTATTTACTTATCTCCAAATTGTTTGCAATTCTTATGTTTGATGGTCATCCAAGTTACTTTGAGGAGGATTAAACCTGAGTAGGGTGTATTTTTGTTATTGTCAGTCGTGTTCAGTAACATCTTACTAGTGTTATTTTGTGTCATGGTAATTTTAAATCATTTCTTTTGTTAAGTAACAGACATAGGCATAGTGAAGGAGTTTAAACCATGTTTTGGTTGCCCAGCAATGTCAGAATTCACCAGATTCAGACTTCTGAAAACAGATGAACGTCTCTCAAATTTAAACTACTTCAATGAATCTCACACAGCTCACAAGTAGAACTAGTTTTCACTGTCAGCTTTGTGAAGACATTGAATATATTGCAAAGCTTTTCCCAGTCTTTTCTTTTCTCATCTAAATAAAACTGATTGTTTCTCAGACATCATGTTTTATCATTGTCTTACCATTTGTAGTATTGTCTGGGAATGATTTGGTTTGGCAGAAAACCAAGTGGCATTTTCTGCAAATTAGGAATATGCTCAAGATGCTGGCATAACTGTGGATTTTAGTTAGATTACATTACGTACAACTGTGCATGACATGGAAATGTTTTTGTTAGTATGTGGAATGACAGATAAATGAAACTGTCCTTTCTGCTCTACATAAATACTCACCATATCAGAATCTGATGGGAGCCATATTACAGAAACATATTGAGATGATAAATATATTACAAAATCTAACACCACTTGGCAATAAAGATGCAAACTGCACTCCTGAAATCTTAGTGTTCCTTACTTCAGAGATTTGGGATCTTTAGGATTTCTTCTTACTCTTCAATTATTTGTGCAGTTTTCTCTTTCTAGATAGAAAAAGAAGCAGAAGCCAGCAGAGTCAACTTGCCAAGTCTCTGCAGACCATAGCTGAGAATTGCAGTAACTGGTGCAGCAGTCATTCTAAAGCCTCATGCAGAGCAGCCAGTGTGGAGTGCTCAATGCCTATATTACATCCCAGACTTTCTTGCCTTCTTGTATTTCCTCATGAGTTTCTGCTTTTGGTATTGCTGATTGTGCTCTTGGGTGTCTAAATACCATAATTCCAAAGGAAGCCCAACCAGAGGCGCAACCATCTCAGAAGCAAAAAGGAAACATAACATCTAAGGTGTGAATGTTTTAAACTTTGTGATGACTGACTGGGGGGTTTGATTGCTTAAGCACTGCAAGGACTACAGGGATAAATGATTAGAATATAATCCTCAGATGGGGTGATTTGAATAACACTATAACAATCACAGCCACTTGACGACTTTTTATGTTTGACTCCAAGAACCACACACATGGTGTCTTTTTTATTTTTTATTGCCAGATGGAATTTAGTCATCCAATGCAGACAAAATAGAGGAAAAACAATAGTTTTAAATTAATCACAAACTTTTTACTACAGTCTCTGAGAGACCATTGTAATCTACACAAACGGACCTCAGCTGGGATTTAGCCATCAAATTCTATTTTATCTGCTGTTTTAATAATAACAAAAGAATTAGCAGCATTTCTACTTAGTGAAGTATTCATTGCCACCCCCTTTCTTTAATAGGTTTATTCTGTTTTTCATTCATTCACTGATACTTTCAAATGCATTACTACAAAACTAAATAAAACAATTGATTAGTAATGTTTGGGCAGATGCATGAATAGATAAATGTACATGCTTTAATGGTATTTTTTCCTTACACAAGAAAGAAATTTCACACAAGGCAGTAAATTTTTAAAATATAGATAATTATCTCAATTACTATTATTATTTTGAAACAAGGCTATCTCTGATATGTATTTAGATCATAACAATCTTCTGTGTCAAATGTATTTAACTTTTTATTCAGCCTACATTATTTTGTCTCTAACTTTCTGAATCTTTACAGAATAAAATGATCAGTGACCTAAGAAAGTTCTCATAAAAAAAGATCCTACAAATTTGTATTGAAACATTTTATTGTATAAACTTAGACAATCACTGAGGAATATAAGTTCAGTCTTTTTTGCTTAGTTCCTGTGTCTCTAACTACATTTTTCTTTTATAATATTTATTAGAGTATCTATATAATTATACATTTTGTGCCTAAGCAATACATAGTCCTTATTTTTGTTCTTACGAAACTCAGTAAACAGTCATTTTTTCATTTAGTTATTATAACACTTGTTTGTGTGGACAATGACATTTGTAAATGCTCTCATGTGAATAAGACCAACATCTGGATTTTCCAACCCATGAAAGCATGAGCTTTGATAGCCATGACAATAAGATTGTATTCTGCCCGTTGCAACTATTAATTTGCACTTGGAGCATCCTAATAATTTTCACTGTCCTGCTTTAACTGATGATTAATTGAACAATAAATTTAAACTTTATTGAAGTCAAAAACCCTCAAAAAATAAATAGAGCTCAGGAAGATAACAACCGCAATTTGTATCAACACAGATTTAGTTCTATAAAACCATAAACAGGGCAATCAAGACCTTATTATATTCACTTTAGAATTAATATAATTGCTATTGAAGCATGTGAGACAACGCATCTTGGCAATGCAGATTTAGGAATTTCCTCTTAGGAATACCAGAGGATTGATTTAAAGCATATAGTTATGTATAAGCCTAATTTTTTCAGATACTGCAGTTTAGATGGTAAATAAACCACTTAAGGAACTTCAGAAAATAAGAAAGTTAGTATTTAGAATAAAACCATAACAAGTTTCAAAACTTACATTGTACACACTAATAAAAATATCCTGGTTTCAGATGGGACAAAGTCCCATTGTCTTCTTAGTGGCTGGTACAGGGCCATGTTTTGGATTCAGTATGGGAATAATGTAGATAACACACTGATGGTTTAGCTGTTGCTAAGCTGTGCTCAGTGTCTGCCAGTGAGGAGGTGCACAAAAAGCTGGGAGGGAGTGTGGGCAGGACATCTGACCTGAAATGACCAAAGGGGAATTCCATAACACAGAGAATCGTCCCTAGGATATAAACTGAGGGAGTTCTCTGAAAGGGGACTGATCCCTCCTGGGGATGGGCTGGACATCACTCTGTGGATAGTGAACAATTGCACTGTGCATCACTTGTTTCTCTTGGGTCCTGTTAATAGTATTTTTTTTTTTTCCAGTTAGTAAATTGCTCTTATCTCAGTCCACAAGGTTTACTTTTTATTTCTGATTCTCCTCATCAGTGACAGGGAGGAAGTGAGCTGCTGCATAGTACTTCATTGCTCATTGCTACCTCAGGTTAAATAATGATAAAAAATAAATTCACTTCATCTTGATTAATGAAAATAACAGTAAAAAAAAAATTAAACTTGGATATATGATATCTTTTGAACTTCATTCTTCCTACCTGATGTACCTAATTTCAGGAAAAAGTGCGATCATTGAGCATTAAAAAAATTATTGTTCCTTTATCTATCAGCAAATTATATGCATTTCCATTTAGAATAAGTAATCTCTGCAGGAAATAAAAACATACAATTACCATGTCTCGCTTGTTTTTTATTCTAAAGTTGTTCCTATCGAAAATGCAAACATATTTTTTTCTTTCAAAATTTCCAAATCCTTAAATCTGCTCACCTCTAAATAATTGGGAAACAATAGAACTTCTTTCCAGACCTCAAACCTGTAAGAAGCTAGTACAGTAATCCCAGTTCTAAATGTAATTGCACACCAAAAAACTTTATCATAGGACACTTTTACTTACTTCTTTATGGCTCCACAGGACATTGAAGCCCTTGCTAATGTTGAATTAACTTCTTCAAATTTAAGCTCAAATATTGAAGAGTTTTAGAATCTTCTAATAACTTCCTGCAGTTTGAACTTGCATATATTATACGAGGATGAATTTAAAAAATTAATAAAAATAATTTTTGTAGATCCATCGCATTCCTGATATTCCATTCTTCTGACTGCAGCTCTTATGCTGCAGACACTGCTATTAAAAAACCTGTGAGAGCTAGGGATTGAAAGCAAACTATCATCAGTATTTCTCTGCATCATTAAACATAAAGAACATTAACTAAGAAAATCACTGTAGAGCCCAATTAATTACAAGAGAAGGGACAGCAGGAAAGCAAAAGAATTTTCGAATGTGCTCGATAGCCTCATCTCAAGCATTTGTGTATGCACCCCAAAAAGAAAAGCTTTTTGTAATCTGTAATGTAAATATTTAATGAGTTAGAACTATTAATTAGATGCATCTGTCTTTTGAAAAGCTTTCTTCTGAAAGTTTATTTAGACATTAATATCCTCCATTCATATTAGAAGATTATATCAGTTAGTGGGGAAAAAAAAAATCCATTGAGCAAAAATCCACAATAAAACACCATTCAGAAATACGTGTCCAGGCAGATCCAGGGATTTTTTGTGGTTGTACTCTATAACAGTATATTGTAACTTGTTTACATATTACATATTGAAGAAAATTTAATGGAGTTTTTAGCATATAATTAAAATATGAATTAAATATTTAATTAAAGTCAACTCAACTTCACAGAGTTTTGTTTTTTTTTTACATAATGATTGGAATTTGGGTTTCTTTTCATCTGTCTAAAGTAGCAATCTAAGTTCTAGCTCATTAGATTTAAATGCGACCTTTCCATCCAACCCAAAGAAAAAAAAATACTTATCTTTGAGAACTTATCTTTGAAAAATGCCTATTTCTTCTCATGAGTGATGCAGATAAAAAGATGAAATTAAACCATTTAAGTTTTCATCACCAAAGATTGGATGAGATCAAACCACTTCCAGTGGCTTTATTAGCATATACTGATATGAATTTAAAAATCATTTTAGTAGACGAACGTTGAGAAAGAAAGAATTGTGTTAAATGAAAAAAGAAAGAAAAATCGTTAAAGCTAACTATGAAGATATGACTATCACAATTATTGACAAGTTATAAGCAATAAAGATATTTTACTAATATAAAATATAGCCTGTTCTGGTTAAAAACCCAGTAAATTTTTTAAGTCAGTTGAATAGTTTTATGATTCAGACATGAAGAATGAGGACAAAATTTTGTGCATTTTTGTAGGTTTACGGCAAGATTACAATCACCATGGTAACACTTCTCATATTAAAAATGTAGAATAATAGAGTTTGACTAGTTACTCATCTGCATCTTAATTTTCTGAGACAAAAAAAAGATACTGTTTCAATTTGTTAATGATTACAGGATCACATTTTTGTCTTTATTAATAATTAATGAATTAATATATTTTGCATGAATATATGGGACCTTGAAGATTAAAATCTTACAAATGGTGTGACTGAAGTGCACTATAAAACAACAGAAATAAACAAAGTCCAAATAGCTCTCTCTGTTATCCAAACACTTCTGATCCTTAAACTCCATTAGTGAGCATGTTGGGTTAGGTTTTTTTTTGCCAACAACTAACAATATTTACAAGCAAATCATGCCTACTGTTCATCAATTCTAGTCTGAACAATTTACTTATGTGTAGTACTGTTGCATTAACTTCAGAGGAAATCACTCACTGAGCCTTGTAAACAAGGCCATCAGAATATTCGCATTTACCACTTCATGAATTCGTATTTAATTACCAGTGCAATGCCCATTGTATTCTCATGACTGAGACATCATATAATTCCTGCTTGTCCTGCTGGCTCTGTTCCTTTCCTTGCCTTTGTTTTGGGATTGAAATTTGATCATTCAAATGACTGAAACATCATCTTGCTTCCAGCTGGTTGCTGCTTATGTGATGACAGTTATCCCCATAGTTATCCTAGTTATTCCATACTGTATGACATGCTTCTGTTCACTGATAATAGCATTCACATTTCATTTATTTAAATATTTTTCTATATAATTTGTGCTTAAAAATGAAGCTCTGTATTCATTCAGAAATAAAGATCAAAACAATAACATTGTTTGAAAATCCATTTTATAAATTAGCAGCTTTAAATAAAAACCTTGAATATGCTTCCAGATTTCATGTAAGTTATAGACTATTACTTTTTAGAATTCAAGCCTATGCATCATTGCTTCCTGACATTAAGATGTTTCCCTTATATATGAATCTAAACTAAGCAGTGGAACTTCGCCAAAGTCCTGTTGAAACCTAGGCATGATCATGGAACCATGAGAATGGTTTGGATTGGAAAAGACCTTAAAGATCATCTAGTTCCACCATTCTGACATGGGCAGGACCCCTTTCACTAGACCAGATTGCTTAGAGCTCCATACAATGTGGCCTTGAACTCCTTCAGGGATGGGGCAGCCACTTTCCCTGAGCCACCTGTTCCAGTGCCTCACCACCCTCACAGTAAAGAAGTTTTTCCTAATATCTAATCTAAACCTATTCTGTTTCAGTCTGAAACAATTCCCCCTTGTCTTGGTACTACATTCTCTTACAAAAAGTCTTTCTCCATCTCTCCGGAAAGTTCCCTTCAGGTACTGGAAGGCTGTGTTTAGGTCTCCCTGAAGCCTTTTCTTTTCCATGGCAAATAATCCAAATTCTTCTAGCTTTTCCTCATAAGAGAAGTGCATCATCCCTCTGATCAACTTGGTGGCTTTCCTCTGGACTTACTCCAACAGGTCCATATCCTTCCTGTGCTGGATGCAGCACTTCAGGTGGTTCCTGCTGAAAGCAGAGTAGAGGGTGCTTTTGAATAACTTCTTGTTCCATGACCTTCCCAGTCACAGGGGTAAGGCTGACAGGTCAGTAATTCTCAGGGTCATCCTTTCTTCTCTTTTTAAAAATAGGTAATATGTTTCCCTTTTTTGTATTCACCTGGGACTTCCTTTGACTGCTATGACTTTTCAAATATCATGGGGAATGGCTTGGCAATTACATCAGCCAATTCCATCAGGACTTGGATGCCTCTCATAGTGTCTGATAGACCTATGTACATTCAGGCTCCTCAGGTTGTCGTGAACCTGATCTTACAGTGGGAAGCACTTTGCTTCCTCAGACCCCATCCTGCTGTCCATCCACTCAAGATGTGTGGGAAGAGTGGTTGCCTTAGAAGACTGAGGCAAAAATGTTATTGGGCACACCAGCCTTCTCATCCATGTTTCATCATTGTTTACTGGAGGGCGTACACTTCCTTTTACCTTCTTTTTCTAGTTCACATACCTGTAGAAACTCTTCATTTTATTCTTTGCATCCCTTGTCAAGTTCAGTTCCAGTTCTCATCCCTACACAACCAAACTGCTTTTTAGACTCTTCCCAGGTTATCTGTCCTTGTCTCCTTTTTCTGTGAATTTTCTTCTTTCTCTTTAGTTTGACCTATGGGTCCCTATTCAGCCATGCCATTTTCTTGCCTTCCTTGCCCAATGTCTTGCTTGGGGATTGCCAGGTCTTACACTCCATGGACTTCCTTACAGAAATGCCAGCTCTTTTACACACACCCTTGTCTTCAAGAGCAATCTCCCAGGGCATCCCACTGACATACCCTGAAAAGCTGGAATTCTGCTTTCCTAAAGTTTCGGAGGCCAACTTTACTCCTTACCTGACTCATATCCCTCCGAACTGCATGCTCCAGCAATACCTGATCCGTGCATCCCAGGCTGCCTCCAGTCTTGATATCCCCAATTAGCTCACTTATGTTGGTAACCAACAGATCCAGTGGCATATACCCTCTGGTAGGGCTGCTGTTACTTGGCTCACAGAGTTATCCTCCATGCATTCTAGGAATCTCTCCTAGGATTGTCTGCACCTCACCTGCTATAATCATGGCTCTACAGTGAATTTATAACAACTGCTTCTTTTCCTCATATGTGGGGACAGCTGTTAAGGTTCTTATTTTTCTGAGGTCCAGAATTTCAAATGCTCTGGGCCACCTGTATAGCGCTTGTCAAAAGGTGATAAAAGTCTGGTTTTCATTCAGTTCTGTGTATTTTCTGTCCTCAAAATAACAGTTAAAAATTTTCCATTTCCTCAAAATGTAATATTTAAATAAGGTAGAACTTGAAAATCTCAAATTTCAGATGATCATTTTGTCAATTACATATTCGTAGCCACACATTTCCTTTGGCATCAATATTTACAGCTGCCTCATTGATAATATAGTGGTTTCTAATTATAATCTTCTTGATAGTTTTTATATCCTGTTGACTTCTGAGTAGTCACTGCCATAAGTAATGTGAAATATTCTGATCATACATCCTTTTTGAGGAAATTTCATACATGCTTTGTGAGGAAATTTCACCAAATTATTTTCATCTCAAATTTCATTGTAAATAGTTGAATGCCTATATTAAGAATGAATAAGCAACCATTTCCAAAAATATATATGAAAGATTCCTTTTCTGTATCAGCAATTAACTTTTATCTTTTTTAAATTGTAAGCTATCTTAGGCAAAACACATGCTTATTCAAATGAGAACACGATCCCTCAATACCTGCTGTTTCCCTGTCTTGTAGTTCTAGTAGGAAACGAAGTATTTTTATTCTTTTTTAATTAATAAACCACATTTTATACATAGGCTTACTAATCTCCCTGTGATTGGTACATAACAAGAGCCATCTTCACATACCTATCATTCTTGGAGCGTGTTTCTAACACTGTTTTCAATGGTTGACTATAAGACAAGTTACTGGTTGTGTATAAAATAATGAATGGGTATAGGTAAATGGTGGTAACTATGGTGTCAAAGATCCCTAACTGATCACAACAGTAAGTCCCAAAAGGACTTTTGATATCAAAATTATTTCTGTCATAAATCCTAACAAATACCAGACACAACATAAGAGGATTCACCAGAGAATGAATACATTCATGAGTTACTCTGGCTAATGTCAGCTAAATTTTTCTTTTTTTTTCCTAATTTGTGGTAGGGCCAGGTCTGATTGCAGGTGATTGATTAACATATCAATTAGTTCAAGAAACAAACCAGTTTGAAAATAGCTTTTTTTGAGGGCAACATCAAATAAATTATTATTTAGGATAGAAATCCCCCACAATGAGATGATTTTCACTAGTTTAGAAAGAGTGAAGAAGGACTAACAGGGCACTGCTGGATCCACAGTGATTTTGGGCTTGACCTCTCCCCTCTCTCTCTCTTCCCCCACCTCTCTCTCCCTCTCCTCTTTCATCTTTCTTTCTATCTCTCTGCCTCACATTTACCAGTTAATAGAAACTATATTGTTGACTTCCACTTATTGTCTTATTTGCACCTTGATTCAGGCAGAGGCATCTCTCACCAATAGGATCATAACCATTTGTAACTCAGTTTTGGTTAGACATTTTTTCTGATCTTCTTTTTCTGCATTCAAGTGTGTAGAGTTGAAAAGTACTTTAAAAAAATCCTATTTAGTTTACACTACTCCATGAAAGTTTCATTCTTATTGCAACAGTGTCAAAGAAAATACAAAACTAAATATTCTGATTCTGAGAAAATGAAGGATAGAAATAAAAGATATTATGAAGTTCAATACATCAAAAATTGTTATTAACATTGGAAATTTAGAACATTTTGTGAAAAATCAAATGTTTTTCATGACATGTTGTAAGTTCTGTGAAATATATCTAAGAAACTGGGTAGGAAACAGTCATAGCAGTGAAATAGTGACAGTAGTTCTTCATAATGAAGAATAAGAAAAAATATTTCTGCCATAGCAGAACCAGTATTACTGAGGTAAGTGTTGGTAGAAACATTCAAGTAAAAGAAATAAAATCCTAACTAATTAAAAAGTGTGAAAAAATACTTTAAAATTGGAAACAGATGGTATGAAGGAAGAAGGAAACCAGAAGGAAGAAAAATTAAGAGATGAGTAAGGTTGAAAAAATATAAACACATGTAGTGGTCCTCATCTTTTTCAATTTTAAAAAGGTGACCGCTGTTTTTAAACCATCACAAATTCACAATTAAACAGGGCACAAATATGTAGACAATGGGTTAAACATAACTCACTTCTCTATACGATTCAGCCATACACCTACAGCGTTAAAGTTATAAGATGGATGTCTGAAAGTAAGAAGGGAAGTGGGTGGTGAGAAAACAGAAAAGGAAGAGCTGATGCTGAGCAAGATCAGGATGCATGATTCTTGGTAAAAGTAGTATCAGTGGGAAAAGTGAAGTTTGCTGGAGGGAGATTTTAATAGTTTCTTGTGGAGCTAAAGAAAATTGACAGATCGGCACAGCTGAAAACTTATGTGAAGCTATCTAGCCTGACATGCTTTATATGTTCTAATATACACACAAATATTTTTGTTGTGAAATATATTACTGCCTCAAATATTCTTTGCTGAAATATTTCCAGGTTATTTGTCAGAGCTGTGTAATCATTTTGGCAAATAGCAGAGCTCAGTCTCTAATGATGACAGCAATCTGTCATCATTAGGATTTCACAGTGTGGAAGAATATACTTTACAATCTGTTTTTCTCAATCGCTACACATTTTCTATTTTACTCTACAGAACTTTCTTTGGCACCATCCATTCGCAGTTAAAAACTGTGTGCAAAAAGAAAAAAAAAAGGTCCTGTTAAAAAGTTAATTGCAACTCTTCAAAAGCAGACAAAAAATGAAGAAAATAACCAAAAAAGAAAACTCTGTCCATTCACATGCCTTCAATACTTGAAATTAGCAGTTTTCAAACAGAAGATTTATTGAAAAACTAATAATGATTGTTTATGAAAATCATTAGGATATCCTAACTGCAGCTGAAGCAATCTCATTGACAGCACTGTTACTCTGGTATACATATATATATATATATGGATTTTCTCCTGTTTTGACTGTTTCTTTGGATCACATACTTACAGATATTTACAGAATTCCAAAAGCTAGAGGGAAAATGAATGACACAAGATCTGTTTTAAGAGTATTGTGGTCAAATTTCTTCTTCAAGCTTTGTGAGAAAAGAAATGAAATAAAAAGAAAATGTTAATGAAAATTAAAATCGGATTAACTCTCTTCTAAAGAGTGGTAGTTTCTGCATATAATTCTCTTAGTTTGTGGGTTTTTAAATAAGAAATTATAATTTTTTTTCGGGGACACCTAACTTCAGTCTTCTACATCCTCATGAGGGGAAGTGGAGGGGGAGGCACTGATCTCTTTGCTCTCATGATCAGTGGCAGGACTGGAGGGAATGGGCTGAAGCTGAGTCGGGAGACTTAGGCTGGATACCAGGAAAAGGTTTTTCACTCAAAGAGTGGCTGAGCACCGGGACAGGCTCCCCAGGGCAGTGGTCACAGCAGCAGCCTGATCATGGTGTTCAAGAAGCATTTGGACAATGCTCTCAGGGCCAGGGTGTGATCTTTGGAGTGTCCTGTGCAGGGCCAGGAGCAGGATATGATCTTGATCCTGACTTGGGTCCCGTCCAACCCAGCATATTCTATAATCCTACTGCTGTTCTTATTAATGCTATATTTAAGCAGGTAGGTGTTGAATCTGAAATGTGTAGTGACACTTATACGGATGGTAGGATTTTTCAGTCTTTGTTCTATTTTATTTTAATGGATTATACAAAATACTTGTCTTCATATTTGCAATGAAACTTCTGGAAATAGTAAGATGGATTAACTCTGTCATAACAAGCAGGAAGAACTTCTTTATCATGGTACTTGTTAGTAAGCTTGGGGAGACACTAACCCAAAATGCAACCTTGTATTAATATAGATTTTAAGATTTTTAATATTTTCTGTGTAAGCAAGTTGGCAACCACAGGATCATCTCCTTCCTCACAATTTTATTTACAAGCTTACAGTGCAAATCTTACACAATGGAATATTTTCCCATCAAAATACTTCCAATCAGAGGACAAGATCTGAAGTGAGCTTGAAAAGGCTAAAATACATATATAAGCATATCTTTATATTTGCATACCTTTACAAAAGTTATGGTTTCAGTATTCTTAAAAATTATTTTGTCTTTCAGAAACAGGTTATAAATGCTCTAGGGAGCAGCTTTTCCACAAGGAGAATGTATGTTCTTTAACATGATTAGAATTTTCCTGTAAAATGAGATTTTTTGGGGGCTAATCAGCTTGCTTCCTCATAAACCAAATCCTCAGGAAGAAATAAATTTTAGCCCAAGTAAAGGTTTAAGTCACAATTCTCAGATCTTGCTTCAAAAAACATATTGATACACTAACTTGTTTATAGTTCATCTAAAGTAATCTGCTTTTTGAAGCAAGGTATTCTGTGTTTTCCTGTAGGAAAAAATAAAGACACTTGTTTTTGTTCAACTCTCTTCCTTACGTTCTTACTTAGTAAAGTACTATCAACAAATGAATCGTTCATTCTACATTCCAAGAAACCCTATTTAGTCAGCATGAAAGGCCATCTCCATTAAGGAAAAAACAAGTGTTAAATGATAGAAAAGTTGCTTGTCTTATGAGGTTATCATTAATTAGTAGACACAAGTTTATTTTCTCTGTACCTAAAAATACTCATCTCATAATTTACCTCCCAAAACACTGGTCTATCTAGTTAACTAGCTTACAGACTACTTTCCACAAATTAGTGAACTGTTTGGCTAGTCATACTGAAAGGGGAAGGTATAAAACAGTGGGTTAGGGTGCTTGTTAAGGGAGAAAAGTCCTGTGATTAGTCACTGTTATCAACATTATTTATAAAATATGGAAATAGTTCAGGCAACACTTTTTGCATGGAGATAAGAAAAGCTTTAATCCAAAAAGACCCCTTCTGTAGTCTGAAAATTTATCTATGGAATAAGTTAAATACCTTATGGCAAGAAAAAGGAAGTGATTTTTCATCTTTTAACGTCATGAAAATGAACCTAAATTGCCTGTAAGTGGGAGATATGATGGCCAACAATGATTGCAGGCATCTGTCTTCAGGCTATATACTAATGATTCTGTTACTCTGAGAAAACATGCAAATTCTTATTTCATGCAACGTGTTCTCATCTGCCATATTAAGTAGCCATATGTATATTTTTGGTGCTTGATTCAAAGCACATAGAGACTTAAATCTCTGGTTCCAGCTAGTGTTTAATGCAGCCTTCAGGGGTGTGTGATTATGGGTGGGGTTGACCCTGGCTGTATGCCAGTTGCCCACCAAAGCTGCTCTATCACTTCCCTTCCCAGATGGATGTGGGACAGAAAATATAATGAAAGGCTTGTGGGTTGAGGTAAGGACAGGGAGAGATCACTCACTGATTACCATCATGGGCAAAACAAATCCAGCTCAGGAAAATTAGTTCAATTTATTAAGGATAAAATTGAAGAAGGGTAACATTAAATAAAAACTAAATCTTAAACCTTCTCCACCACGCCTCCCTCCTTCCTAGGCTCAACTTCACTCCAAATTTGCCTACCTCTTCCCCTGCAGAGGCTCAGGGAGGTGAAGTTACAGTCAGATCATTGCATATTGTTTCTGCCACCCTTGGCTCCCTGCTCCAGCCTGAGATCCCTCCCATGAGGTACAGTCCTTCAGAAACAAGCTGCTCCAGCTTGAGTCCCCTGCAGGGTCGCAAATCCTGCCAGCAAACCTGGTGGGCATGCCAATGGGTGGCAGCCTTATTTGGGCATGCACTTGTTCCTCTGTGGGGTCCTCCATGGCTTTAGGTGGATCTTTGCTCTGTGGTGAACCTATCTTGGGAGACTGGGGGGACAGCCAGCCCCACTGTGATCCATGGGCAGTAAGGCAATCTCTTCTATGACACCTGCAGCACCTCCTCCTCCTCCTTCACTGACCTTGGTGTCTGCAGGTCTGTTTCTCTCACATATTCGCAATCCACACTCCAGAGTGGAAATAATACTTTTTTTTTTCCCTCTTAAGATTGTTATAGCAGTGGCAGTACCTCCATCACTGATGGGCTTTGCCTAGGCCAGCTATAGGTCTGTCATGGGGTTATCTGGCATTGGCTCTGCTGTTCATGGGATAAGAGTCTGGCATCTTTGCAGAAAACACACCCCTGTAGCCACCCTCCACACACCATTACCAAAATCTTGCCATGCAAACCCAACACAAACTAACTATTTTATCTCAATCAGTAAAAAACAAAGCCAAACAAACAAAACAAAAACAAACAAAAAACCCTCCAAAACCAAAAAATGAAACAACAAAAAATCCAAAACCAAACAAACAAACAAACAAACAAAAACCATAAAAAAACCCAAAAACCAAAGAAAAAATTACAAACCCCCCAAAACCAAACAAGAAAAAAAAAGGAAAAATAATCTTTTAAAAGTTGGTAAAATTAGATTTCTTAGGGATTGCCAGCATATCAGCAGCATGCATTCAGTTATTTTATCTTCAAAATCAGGAGTTCTGAGATTTATTGATGGGATGCCTCCTTTATCAGTTGTGATTGGGCCTAAGAATGAGCAAAATATCAGACTGGACAACCCCCAGAACCATATGGAACACAGCCACAAGAATCAAAAATCAGATAGTCAAGTCCTTAAGTTTAAGCATGTCTTAATTCAGAACTTCTCTTTAGACTGCAGTATTATATTTAGTAGTTGAAGTTCTGATAAGAGCCTGGTACCAGCAGTACCTGGGAGTCCAGTAGTCCCATCAGAGAGGGCAGCCAGCAAAGTGCCTAGACTTGTTGACCAGAGGGACTACATTGAAATAACTATGATCTACTTCTGATGCAAAACAGTACACAAGTATTTGTAGCCTAATTATACTACACACCGGTCATATAATAGAAACCCAAGAGGCATCATAAGGTGCTCAGAAAATGGGATTTAAATGAGTGACAAATGCTCTCACATTTGTCAGATGGGGCCAGGGAGGACTGAGAGCATGAGTGAATAAGTTAGTAGCTACAGGTGGTTGCCACTGAGAATTAATTTCCCTCTTCATTAAGCTCCTTATATACAGAGCCAAGGGAACTAAGATGGCATGATCCTCAGTGAAGCAGGAAATTGAGTAATCCTAGTCAGTCTTCTTCTAAATAAACCTTTCTATTGGGAACTGGCTGCATAAGTAAAGTGGCTAGTTCACTTTCCTCTTGCCTCAGCCTTTTTCTGCCTAATACCCTTGAAAATAGAGGTTAATATCTTGTAAACAAAATTTTAAAAAGTAAAGAGGATTATGATAATACAGCATCAATGAAAGAGATGCCAAAAGCCCTCACAAAATGGCTCAGTTAAAAGTGTTCAGGCTAGGGTCACAGATATCTTACTGTTCAAGGTAATTTTTAAGGGCACTATCAGAAAGACATTATTCTTGCAATAATATGCTTATAAGAGGCCAGTTCTTTACAGGGGAAAGTAACTCTCATGAAGGAAATTTTCAAGAAAGAGATGGAATTTATGGTGGGTACTAGTTTAGTCTGCTCTTACGCTGCTACAGTATTAGCCTCTTACAGTGTTCCTTTATGTCTGGCAAATATTCCTTAGTTTTTAAATGAAATTTTTCTTGAAAGTTTGTAAATATTTTTAAAAGGACAAGATGTTCAGCTAATAACACAGATGAAGGCAATCAAAATAAAAGTTGCCCCTTCAAAAAAGAGAATCAAAACCAATGATTCTAGGTGCTGAGAAAATCTTCTAGTCATAGAGTGCTTTACACTAAAAGATGTAGAAGTGCACGATTAAAAAAAAAAAAACAAACCCAAACCTTTATGAAATAATCAGTTTCGGATTGACGTCAGTTCACTCAATTACCCAGAGAGCTAAGAAAATTCCTCAAAGTGTGTCAAGAATCCTGAGAATTAGGTACAAATATTTGTATTCTTAATGACAATCTGAACTTCTGCACAGTGAACTTCAGCTGACATTACTATTGATTTCAGTGTCCCAGAGACCTGGTGGGGACTTTTGGAGCCCTGGGGATGGGTCAGCATAGATCTGCAGTGAAACATACTTAACCATCTGGTCTACCTTCTGGAAATCTCTTCCCTCAGCCTGGCATGGTCTGAATAAATATCTTCATTTATAATCATTTCCATAATGACTTAGAATGTTGACAGTGATTACTCATTAAATTTCCCTCTATATGACCCAGCTAACACAACCATCCCAGAGCATATACACTTCCACTTCTCTGTTTTAATTTTTCTCCTAAATAATGTCCCTGTAATTGGCAGCAATCAGTTCTGGACTTAATTATTTAATATTTTGGAAGTGCTAACTACCCACTCTGGTCAACGTGCTCCAGATTTTAAATATATATATATATCAGAACTTCAATACAAGCTATAAATAAAGTCCAAATATGTAAACCAAAAAAGTTCCCATTTGTCACTCTGTTGATACAACTTCGGCTGCAGATCTTGGTAAAAGTATTTTTTTTTAAATTCTGTAATGTGTGCCCCTCCTCAAAAAAACACCACAATACCACCAAACAAGAGCAACAAAGAATCATTTTACAATCCCTATTTTCTTCTCAATGGCTTGTCATAAGACTGTGAAGCAAAAAACTCTATCGCTTTTTTTGCTTGTTTTTTGCAAGGTAAATTAAAATCTCCTGTCAGTATACTGAGCTTAGGCCCTTAATTGAGGAAAACAGAAGTCTACATTATGGCTTAGGAATGGTTTTGTCCAATTCAGTGCTCACACTGAATCAATGTGCTGCTTGCTCACTCCCTCCTCTCCCTCTGTCCCTCTCTCTGGAGAAGAGAAATCGGAGACACAAAAGGCAAAGATCACAGGGTGAGATAGAACAATTTACTGGAAAGAGCAACAAGATAAGAAAACAAACAGTAACAGCAACAAAACTAATGACACAGGGTACAAGAGGCAAATAATTCACACACAAACAACAATACCCAAGGCTCCCCTTATGCCACTCTCCTGTAGATTGGAAGGGACTCCCTTTCCCTGCTCCAGGCAATGGTATGAGGTGGTTTTCGAGCTACTGTAAAAATTAACACTTTTCTAGCCAGAACCAAGACACTTAAAAAAGAATTTCACAGCAGGGTTTTCCCGATGTCAAAAGAGAAAAAAATTTGCTTATATCACGTGTTTCTGGGCAAGATTTTAAGATGTTTTGTAACACTTCATATTTAAGAAGTTGAAATGACATTATTGACTGAACTCACCAATACCCTTTGTTTATTGTACTTCTACAGCAAAATTAACAGTAAGTATTCTAATGTTAAATATTTACAAGAGCAACATAGTGTGAAGTGTCTCCCAAATAACCTCTTACCTCATAGATATTTGAACGTGGGTCACACGTTACCAAAACAGGTAAAATAAAACTCCTTAACACCAGTGTAGCATTAAGAAGCAGTCATTCTCATTCTGTGCTGGATGCACGGGGAATATTTTCAAGCCTGTTGTGCATACCAAGAACAGAAAAGGTCATGCTTATGTACTATATTATATATACATATTCACTGTTTTTCCTGGAAAACACATACAGGTGATAATAATTTCCCCAAAATCATTAACATATTTTTCCTCCAGCTGATGAAAGCAACCCCTCTCCTGGATGCCCCTCAGGTGATCCTTGATTGTCAACCCCAAAGTTTTACCTGACAACTTGATGAACTCGGTGTTACTTCCCAAATGTGGAAGTGAATTGACATTACTAGACTGGTTCATTATTTTTGCATCCTCTTCTTGGTTGATGTTTAACATAGTTTTGCAGAATGAGCATTGTGAGGTTCCATAGGCCCGTTTATCAGAATAAACATTTTATCTTCCCACCAGCTGAGAAAAATAGTTCATCTGGCAACAACAAAAGTTGTTTTCCTTGGCAAAGTGGAGATTCTGAGTACTGTGCAGGAGTAGTTGTTGTAAATTCCCGAACTTCTGGATGAGGATTGCAGTATTATGATTGTCACCTAACATAGTAGTCACCATTTCTTGCCTAGACATAAAGAATAGATGAAATAAAATAAGAAAAGCCTTTATATTCAATATAATTCAATTCAAATTCCAATAACTATTTCTTATTATACTGGATTTTTTTTAAAAAAAAATATTTTTAGTTTTAGGAAACTATTTTTCTTTGCTTCATTATGGATTAATGTAATATAATGCAGAAAACCACAACCACAAGTTGCAGAAAAAAAAGAAATCCTGTAAGAAAGTCCCATCAGCAGTATAAGTTAAATCTAGGTCATATGATTTCACTTTTTAAATTGCTGCCTACAACTTTCATAACATCAAGATGTACATCTAGCTGCACACAAACAAACATATATGCATACACATAGGCATGCACATGTATATATATATTTAGATACTAGACAGTTTAATTTTTCAGAAAAAAATCCTGTTTATTTTGTTGACTGTTAGTCTCAAAAATACATAAAACATTTTCCCTACCTTTTCTCATCCAGAAACTGTAAGCTTTTACCAGGAATTTTATTATCTCGTAGGGTAAGTTTTGGACTGGACTTCCTGACTCTGAATCCATTAATACAAATCAAATGTTATTACTTTCCAATAAATGCCCTCATTTTATGTGGAAAGTGCAACATAAAAAGTTATGTGATGTATGATTCAAATAATATTGACAAATAGAGTTTTATTTTAACTGTACGACCAAGAGATTCCCATCTTTTTGATCTCTCCTCAGTGGAAACCTGCATGTCTGACTACATAAATTGAAATCAATGGAAAGATTTTCAGATATCCCAGTATATACTAAAACCAGTATTTTGAATCCACCGCAAATAAAGGCATATAATAGTAGCAATGGAAATAGGAAAAACTATGTACTTGAGCACAGTAAAACATGGAGAAAAGATATTTGTGCCTTCAAAAGTGATTAAAAAACTGTCTCACTTAGCAGTATCCAAATGGCTTTCTCTTCTGATAGTAGTTACTGATGTTAGGTTTGATACATTTGTTAATTAGAGCTTCTTTGAAACCAGGATCCTGGATGAACTGTAAGCAGTAAGATACTTTTAAGCACAGGTTTTACTTAGATTACTTTGAAAGTAGGCTCACATGACATTATAATTCATCATTGGTGTAGGCAAGTTAAGCTTTGCTTTTTATGTAAGTACTTGACTGAAGAATCCAAATATAAAGTTGGAGATCATTCATTTATTTTTTTTCTGATTTTCTAAATATACTCACTAAAACAAATGATCCTTTGGATGTAAAGAATATTTAGGTGATAGCAAAAAAATATGTACTTTATTCATTATGACATCAATTTAATATGTAGACTAACAGTTCTTGAATTCATGTGTTCTGGAATACTATGGTATCTCATTAGAATGACCAGCTAACTCATTTAGACATCACTTCCTCCCCGAAAACTGGTTTAAAAAGTAAAAATCCAGTTTAAATCTATGTATCAAATGACTAAGGATAGCTCTGGAGGAAGAAAGAAGTATTGGTTAGATGATATCTGCTGGCACAAATGTAGGAGGATACAGTTTCATATGATGTCTTTAACTATTCAAAAACTGAAATAAATTCAGGTTTTGAAGCTGGAATTTTTTTGCTGCTAATCTGTATAATAAAATATTCCAGATTTAGACCAGCACTCTCACATGTCTTTCTGGCTTGCAGCAACTAACATCTCAACTGTCTTACTGCTTACAAAACTAATGCTCTTATTCAAGATCATATTCATGGTTTCATAATTCTCTTCAAGACACTTCCAGAATAAAAATTAATGTAACCTAGGTGTCTCACATTTTTACTCAAACCCACAGAAACCCTCTTGTGTTTTAATAACAGCAGACTTGAGTGGAGAGTTAAAGAGAGAAAGAAAGAATAAAGTATTTTAAATCAAATGTAAAGTTCTGCTCATACTGACCTTCAGGAATTAGAATTTACTTACATAGCCAGGGTGACACATTCACAGTATTATGGAACAGTCCATAGAAAACTAATCTTATTTGTATAGTTTAGAATATGAACAAACCGGCACATTCACAACTAAACTGACATGATTGATTGCCACAGAGTTTAGATTTTGAATACATCCCAAGCTATGCTTAACCTAATACCATCCCAATTTCTGGGTTTTGAGGAAGATAATCAGGAGTCTTTTTTTTTCTTTATTTAAGAAAGCAGAAAGAAACTCAACATAACAGAGACATACGGATAGAAACCAAAGTGTTAAATAAGGATAAAAAAATGTTGCACATCTAGAGAGGGGAGGCCTTGTTGAAATGAACCAGTGATATGAACTAGGGGAAAAAAACCCAGGAAGATATTTCTGTATATTACAGGTAATTTATTATGAATCATAGGTCTATCTAGTTTAAATAAAGCAAAATTTTAATTAATTGTCCTCTGCTAGGCTTTAATATTTAAATTTTTAATAAATATTTAATATTTAAATTTCTCAATTTAAAAGCAAAAAATTAATAAAATTAAAAATGAAAACACTGGAAAAGCTTGTTTGCTGTTTTAGTGGGAAGAGACTATTGTTCTTGATCTATCGTCATTCATATTTCTGGCCAACCATGTAGATTTGAAGGTTCCTACACAGTCTGTAATAAAAACACCTCACAATTCCCTACTAAATTTTCATTTAAATACAATGCTGAAAAACATCACAAATGAAATTTGTAACTTTTCCCTACTTTCCAGATCAAAGTAGTTAGGAAATTTTGTATATTTACTCTTTTGTTAATTGCCTAAATACAGAATTCCATCATAATGACAAGATTTTTAATTCTGCACATGCTAATATCCATTCAACATCTGATATTCCACCACAGATACTTTCTTAATCTTTGTAGCTGAACTCTTCAGGGCTTGAGAAAAATGTCAGGCTGTCCATTCTTTTACAGATCCTTCAGATGCTATGAATAATTTGGTAGTCTGAAATCACAAGCAATACTTTTATATCCAGACTATTAATTGATTATAGCCAACAGATCAACTGATAACTCTCTGCTACTGAAGGAGAAGTCTTTAACCTATGTATATATTATGGTACAGATCTCTTAGGCATCATACAGAAATAAAATACAGAAAATTCAAGTAAATAATGTAAGAACATATCATCATCCTTTTATCACTGGTAAGAATCCAGTTAAAAGTAGCTTAATAACAAATAAAGACAATTAACTGTAGGATATATATCACTTTAGGTGACAACAGCTTTTCTTGTGCATCTTTAAGACACTATTTTGAGCTACTCACCTTAATGGTCGAGAATTCCAGAATATGTAAAGTTGTGTAGCCAAGCATCATTTGAATCTGTTAATAGTTGGAGGATCATAATTTCCAGTGCTAATTCTTTGACCTGGCATTAGAAGGAACAGAAGGGAAACTACCAGCTTGTGAGGGAAAATCAGAAATATATAAACTGAAAAATAGACCCCAATATTTTGACAAAAAGAAAGACATTTCAGAGGAATGATCAATTGCCACATTAATGGTTTCTCTTATTGTTTCTTATATATGGGGAAAAATTAGCATACTTTTATCCATGCAATTATGGAAATGACATAAGTGTATTGTATTTTGAAGTTCAACATCTGAATGTAAAAATATGATAAGACAGATGTGAATAAATGCTGTTTGAAAAGTTCTGATAAGTGCTTTATATGAGTTCAGTTGCATGCTGTAAATGGTATGAAGGGAAAAAAAGAGATAATTAAACTGTGAATAGTAATAAATAAGAGTACTTACATTGGATTATGTTGTGACTAAATATACCATAAATCTGTTGCTTACATTGATTGAGCCATGAATGTCTGTTATCATAAATGAGCCCATAAAAAATACTTCACACACATAATGAGTAAATTACTCACTGATTAAACCGTTGCCACACTTTAGGCACCATTTCCTTCACTTAATTCAAATATTTCACAAATACAAATCTGCCATCAGTTTTAGAAGACAAAATGATATCTTACACTAAGTAAGCTGTGCAAAGAATTTGTCGTGGTGAATAATTTAGCTTGAGTCCCATTGAAAAATATGCATGAGTAGGACCATTGCTTTTCTCCTATCAAAACCCAACTCTTTGTGCTTACAGAAGGCATAATATTTAAAAATACATGGTAGTCTCTGAAAGTGAAACAAATAGTTTAAGAACAATTCTTGTGCTTAAAGTTTTTAATGGCATTCAGCAAAAACTCAGCAGTGAGTGATAACTTAACATGGAATCACAGAACAGTTCGGGTTGGAAAGACTTCTGAAAGCCATTTAATCAAAGCCCATGCTCAGAGAGAATTAAATAAGGCTGGTCAGTGGTGGTCAATGCCTTCCCCAGTCAAGGTATGAATACCTCAAGGATGGAGGCTTTCACACTTTCAGACCTTTTTGAGATTCTCTTTCCTTATTCGACCGGTCTTGATAACGAGCTCCTCAAGATTTAAGCCCTTCAAGATTTGAAACAAACTTTACAATTTTTTCAGATGTTAATAAGTAGCTATAGCTGGACTGTTATTATTATGCAATTACATTGCAAATGTTTCATGATTGACTAATCTTTTTTTTAAGGAAAAGAGAAGTCAATGCCAAGATAAATGAGCTGTCTGGACAATAGTCACCAGGAGTCAGAAGAGCTGAGCAGTACCTGGTGGAAAAGTAATTTTTGCAGTGGGCAATAGGAACCACTGACTCATTGACCACCTACTCAAAATGGACCCTGTGAGTCCATTAATTTGTTCTGTTGCATAGATCTCCTTCTGAATCCATTTGTCCACATATGAAAAAAGATCTGGAAGAATTATAGACAGTGTTATAGGTAGTTATTGGGTATTTTAATTTTAAATTCTGAAATTTCCATCATACTTTTCTTAAAAAACATCAAGCAGACCTATATCATAGTAAATCATCAACACACATATTTTTAAAATGTTGTTTGGTTTGTTGAAAAACTACTGTACTTGATGAATAAGGCATAAACATTTTACTCTCAAAAAACTTACCAAAATAAGACATGGAAAGTCTTGTCAAAGTATTTTAAAAAGAAGTCAGAAAATTTTATTACACTATGAAAAAGGAATTTGCCAGTGGTTCTAAAACTGTCTTGCTAACATACAGCTATCAATTACTAAACTCACTACAAGCTAACATATTTCAAAATTTACAGTTTGCTGCTTTTATACAAAGCTATGAGTAACCTGTTAAGAAAAATATTTTTTCAATATTTTCTGTTTGAAGCTCATTGAGTCCTTTTATTAGCCCTTAATTTCTAGAATATTTGCTGAAAATAGAGAAGCCACTAGTTAACTGAGAAACAGCAAGACAAGGAAAGGCAAAACAAAAGAATAATTTCCTGTTACACCTATGAATTATCACAATATCACACTGAGAAATCATGCCTTTGCAACTATCCATTTTCTAGCACTGGAAAATGAGGAAATGTTTTAATGAATATCATGTTCAGTGGAAGCAAGAAAATAATTATTCTTTCATTTCTTCTGGTTAAAAACTAAGTAATATAAAAATTATTGTTTTAAAAGTTTTGCTAAAAATCCTAGATGATGTGAGTAAAGATATAGGAAGACGTGAAATGTTTTTTCTTTTTACTGTAGTCCTGTTGGAGACTGAATGTTGTAATTTAAGGCTTAAACATCTTCATGAAGGACCTTTGCCTATTAAAGCAAAACTGTATTACAAAAGGTGGAGAAAGGACCACCATGTCCTGAATAGGCCTTCTGACAAAGGCCCTGAAGTATTCTTTGTCGTAGTCAAGACGGCCACTGCACTCAGAGTGTCTCAATAAAAACCTCAGGGGGCTTCAGGCATCAGCACCATGTTATCTAGAAGTCTTTCATACCTTCTCTATATAGCAATCCTACCGGCAGCTCCATACAGCTCTGGCTTACTCTCCTTCTCTCTTCCTACTGCAGTTCCAGCTTGCTGCTTCCTATCCCTGGCACAGCCACCTAACCCTGTCTGTCCCTCACACAACCTCCTGTCCCTTCCCCCTCTCAGCACGACCAGCAGACTCCAACTGACTGACTACCGACAAACTCATTCTTTTATCACACACAGCTGTGAGGGCAAGGCTGTTCTCACTCTTTGGTGGTTAACACAGCTGCTAAATACTGGAGGCAGGATTGCCTTTATCACTATCTCTATCTGTCTTACTACAATTCTTGATAGAGATAAGATAGACTCACCTAGGTCTGGGGAGAAAACAGATGCCCAGAGGGACCAAGCTTAGCACCCACTGGGAGGAGACTGCAGCCCCAGAGCTATCAGCCTCAAGACTACTATCAGCTGCCAGGGCTATCAGCCCCAGGGCTATCACCTTCCTTCTTTCTTCCTTGTTTCTTTCTTCTTTCTTTCTAAATGTTTCCAAAGTATGTATTCTATCACCATCTTCATGAGCTGTTGAAACCAGGTGGGACAGTGTTTCCCTTTCGCCCTCCCTCTGGGCCCATATCTTCTGTTAATGGTCCATCAATGCCTTGCCCCTGACTCACAGGTAACTCCCTCCAGGCGTTCTCTCTGTTTAATGGGCCATCAAGGACCCACTGCATGACTCATAGAATGATATCATCCCATTGTGAGATGCTCCGCCCAGGGGGAAAAGCCAAGCATTCCCACCTGGATATAATCTGGGATTTGGGACAGCACAGGGAGCCCTCACCCACTGGATTCCTAGAAGACAAGAGCTACCAGACCTTTCTATGGGATCACTGCTTCAGGAAGACCACTTCATCTGGACTGCTTCCACCACCCTGAGTACCAGGGTGTCAGGTTGGATTCTGACTCTGTCAGGGGTCTTTTGTACTATTGGTTTTTATTTGTTGTATTTTATGTTACCTTTTTTTTTTTTCTTTATCTCTATCCCTCTCTTTCCTATCTCCATATTAAATAAAATATATCAAGTTTTTTGCTCCAGCATCCAACTGTTTGGTTTTAATCATGTTTATTTGTGTATATTTCCAACATTTCTGGATTTGATCTGTTTTATTCACAGAGGCTTAGTTTCCTTTGGCCTTCTGTGTTAAACAAGTTCGTTACCAGCCCATATTAAATTTTGGTGCTATACTCTCTCACATTTGTTTAATTCAATTAGAATTGAAATACAATTTTAAACATTCCTCAATTTCCTTGCACCTTGTTCTGACTGCAGCCATTTGTTCTGATATTTCTACCTAGAAACACTTTAAAAAAACAACTCATTGAACCTTTTGCTATATATTTTAGGGCTGCTATAATTTTCAGCACTGTGAACTATCTTGTCCTAGTTCTGCCATTTACAGAAGTGAACAACAAGCTGTGGTCTTTAAAGGAGATTTTTTAGGAGCATTTAAGTTACTGGAGAAGAGAAGACAGTGTGAAAATTATTTGGATTGAATTCAAGAAAGTACTTTTTAAAAAGAAAATTAATCTTCTGATCCAATTAGTAATTTTTATTTATAAATGTGTCATTATTACATTTTAGGACTAAACTCTGGAGTAAATATTATCAACACAGCTGGACTGAGTTAATCAGTCCATTTCACCTCAACTGATGATCTGACCCTATCATATTAGATATCTATTTGTTCTCCCCTATTTATAAAGTATTTTGAAATAACTAAATGACATTCACATCAGACTCTGGCAGAATTCCTGTGGCTGATTTTTAGATTAGATTTTTCCTTAATTATCAGATTTAATTCTCTCAATTTTAGAAATTGATTATGTTCCTAGGAAGAAAGCAGACTGAGGAACTGATACCTCAGTTATTGAGAAAGCAAGGTTGATATCCTTCCTTCAGTATGTTTGTAGTTTTAACTAAATGGGCTTGAAATAGTCTCCTACATTTAGTTTTCACTGAAATTTAAGACACATCTATTCTGATACACTGTGAAAGCAAACTCCTATGACAGAAGACTACATGGTGACTTCTGGGTTCTCAAAGAAGTTTCAGGCAGAAAAAGCTAAATTTCCAAGTCTAGGATGCATACAGTAGATTATGCTAGATTACTGTCAGTGGAGAACAAAGCTGATGTCAGGTAAATATAGCACTAAGAGAGAGCTGGATTAAAATTTTCCCCTTAGGCATCTTGGATCCAGTGCCGCCTTCTGTCTGACAAGATAATGCATTAAAGGAGGGAAAGTATTGCATTTTTATGACTAAATGCAACTAAAGCTAATTTTTTTGGTAACTGTCCAGTTGCATATATTTCTGATATGCATATGCGTAACTCCCCAAAGTTAGGTATAACATATTTAATAGAATCATGTTTTTGGCAAAATGCATGAGGCACCATTTATCTTGGGGAGCTCCCCATTACCAGTCTGACAGCTTTATAGTTCTGTTGGGAAATGAAGTATAACATCAGGTTACTAAGCAACTCCACAGCTTTTTCAAAGTACTTCTTGGAACTCACTTGTTTCTCTTAATTGATTCAGTCCACATCATTTTGAACATAAATGGGACATCATGTTTAGAAATATGCTGCATAACTACTTTTAGCTAACATGTCTTGCTACCTCTGCATATCTAAATCAAGCTCTGGCATATAAATGTCATATTGAAAGCAAATTTTATCTTCTTTCTGAGTTGCATTGACATTTAATATATATAAATTATTTTGACAGTTCAAACTAGTCTCTGAAGTTGTCTGCCAACTGTCAGAAAATAGCATAAAAGGGTAAGTAGCAATTTCATTGTTCAAGTTTTACATGGAATAAAGTTTTAATTAGTCAAGCTGGCTTCTTAGTGAATTTGTGAGCTATAATACATCAGAACTAATAGGAAATATATCTCTGTACATTGTAATCATGTTGATATTTTCTTGAGTCACTAAACCTTTGAGCAAGATACCATCTCACATCATCTCTGAATATTAGTGAAAAGAAGTACTGGCATATCACAACTTATGAAGAGTAAACTAGGCTTTATAATTCCTGACTTTTCTCCCCATTTTGGTGGAGGTAAATAACAAATAATGAAGCATTATATAGAAAGGCTGACTTTGGGGTTCTTTCCTCAACTTAACTAATGTTTCTTTATATACTTCCTTATTTTTCAAAAATTTTAATACTTTTGAAATTAATAAATACATAATTGGGGAAAAAAAAAAAAGAAACACAGACTGAGGATCAACTACCAACATGTGTTGTTTCCTGGTATTCTAAACCCCCCTTTTCCTTTATTGCTTATTATTTTGCTGATTGGCTCCCTTTTTTGCCTTCTACCTCTGAGTCTGTAATTTCCTGAAACATTTATTTATTTATTTATTTTAAACTTTGGTTTTCATTAATTTGTGTGGGAGCCAGATTTCCTGCAACTGTGACAGGAAAAAAAATCACTGTCTTGATCATCACTTAGACCTGCACTCTTTTTGTTGTGCTCTATCAACTGTAATGTTGTTGAAGGCTTTAATGTAAGATTAGCCTTTACTGATTTGATTCAGTAACTAACATCTTACAAGGTTAAAGGTGTAAGTCATGAGTTAAAACATAGAACATATTTTTAAGCCAGAAATTACTTCCTTTCCCTCTCAATGAAAGGTTCATTACACTTACAAGAATTGATTTTTGTTTACTGCAACTTATATGAGTTCCTGTCTTGTGGAAGTCATACATCTTATATAAATTAATATATGAACCAGATTGTGAGATAACCCCTGTAGTGGGGTAGACCTTTTTGCATGTCTCCCATATGGACAATTTATTGGTCCACTCTTAGGTTACTGCCCACTTGAGTCCCAGTGTTGTAGTACTCTGGTTTAGCATGAGTCTTGTTTCAATGCTTTGCTAAGGAAGACTGCTTCACAGTGGCTCTGCTACTCCTGGGGCCAAATACTTGATCACTAGTCAGGGAACCTCCCATTTTGCGGCCTGTGAAGCAACTTAGTATTTTAGAAATGATGATGCCAGAATTGTGAGAGAATAGGAAAAAACGATCATATAAACAAATTTCACAGTGTGTGAGACTCGGTGTTTGGGACATATTTTCCATGAATGCCTTCTTCCTTCCCTGCATCTTTTTACCTCTCAGAAGAAACCTTCCCCTATATTTCTCCATTCTTTCAAATTTTTCTAGTTACTGTCTTGCACTTTTTTGTCTGCTGGGAGAGGGGTGTTGTTAATTATTGTTCTTTGTGTATTATCATGTGTGCACTAAATGATAATCAGGTACACAAAAAATCTGGGTGGATGGAAATGCAAGATATGTCAGAAGATGATGAGAAATTGTCCTATAGAGAAACTCCAAACCCTGCCCCCTCCCCCCCCAGTGTTTAGGTGAGCTTTGTCTCCAACTGCATTGGACCCAGGAATATTTATCTGTATCTATATAATCTATATCTATACCCTCTATATATCTGTATCTGTCTATATTTAGTGCTAGTAGATGTTACTATACTTCCTGTTGCAACACACATTCCTACTCTGTTAGCTCAATTATTACTGTCAGTTTCTGAATCTGCTTTCCTGTTTCTCCAACAAACCATACTATTCATTTATCTGTACCATGCAAGCTCATATTGAATTCAACCAGAACTAAAAAACTGGGTTGCCAAATCAAATTATTTGTGAATCGGTGCTCATGAAAATTCATAATGAACACCAGATTTATAAAGCTGCATTGTTTATAACCAGAAATTAAGCCCAGCTGCATCCAGCCATTCTGGCTTCTAAGGACCAACTGGAATGCAAGAGGGTTTATTTTGCTTCCAAATTTCTATACCCTTAGTGCAACAATGGGGGAAGGTTCAAGGTCTTGTCTACTACAGGACAGAAAGAGACCAAGGACCTGACACTGCCATTTTTCTTCTGTGGCACCATGAAAAATTATGGATCTTAGTTTTTATGAGTACTTTTTGAACTTCTCAATATGCAATGCTACAAAGCTGATTACCATATAGTAACCATATAGTTAGCACTGATGACTGCAGCCTTTAGTGATTTTTAACGTCTCAGTGTTGAGACTTAAAAACTGTTTGATGAGAGACGTCAAAGCCAAAGTGGGTTTGTCTTGTTTCTTCTCTAATTCCCCTTGTTAATATCTAAAGCTTGTATGCCATTGTCTTCCATCCCCAAAGGGGCAGTGGGAGGTGATATTTCATCTGCTCTCAATACTGCTTATCTTGTTTTTCTTTTCTCTTGGTAGTCATTCAAGTCATTCTTCTTGCATATTCATTAGGATGTCCCTGCCTATTTGTAGTTCCTTGTGCTTATCTTGTTCTTAGTATGGCAACTTCTGTTTACTGTGGAGCCTGCTGTATAAAATTACACCTCTCTGACATTTTGGTGGTCGCCTTGGTCACTATTTACATAGTAAATATATGTCTAGCTATAAAATCAGTGTTACAAAATGTTTATATGTTTCTACACTATTTCAATACATTTAAATTCAAGATCAAGGCAAGCTAATATTAATGATATCCTTATTAGGACCTTTAGGGTCTACAGTTGTCAGAAGCCTCTGCTTTGGCTACAGATAAGTTACTGGCAGAGGAATTATGCTAGCCAGAAGAAAATTTCTATTTCTCTTAACATGTGTCCTTGTTAGAAAAGAATGCTAGTTGAAGTCATTTTACCAGTCAACTTAGGGATATCTTTTGAACATATTTTACAATGATATAGGAGGACCTTTCATCCCAGTATTAGTAATGGCAATATATTATTTCAGAAAACCTGCAATTTTTTTTTGTGCAAATATCTCCAAGAAAACTATCTTTCCACTGAAAGAAAAAAAAAAAATTTCATCCTATCAGGTACACTTAATGCTCAGATGTTAGCAATATTTTTGTTTCAGTAGTGCTCACCTAATCCAGACAGATGGAAACAGTAGAAAACCAAGTTTGAGTCATGTTTAAAACATGGCATTATTTCATCTGGAGTACATAAACTATAAAATAGTACTATTTTAACTGCAAAGAACTAACAGAATTACCTGTTTAGCCTTTAATAGATACTAAATCTATAGAATGCAGAGACAATATAACATGAAATTTCATTCCATTTTGCTTAAACATCTGTAATAAAAAGAGGTCAACACCTCTCTTATAGTTAAATTTGACTGGTGATCCCTAGGTTTATATTCAGAGAAATTCAGTAGTAATATTTTCCTGGACATAGGAAAGGTGTGACTTTGGCTTATTACAATTGATAAATGTTTCAAATATCTATTCTTTGATATCCCAGTTTCTTTACATGAATTACCAGAACTTTGAGTTTATTTATTTCCAGATGAGCCTTAGGATTCATGTTCATGTTTTCCTGAACATCACAGCATTAGTCAATGAAGACTTCATACTCACTATTCTAGTTAAACCCTTTCACACAGGAAATTTCTGAGTTTATCACAAACTCTTGACCATCAAAAATTCTTGATACAAAGAGACATGATAGGGATTACATGCATCTGGAATAGAGAGAGAAGAAGCAATGCAAGAAGGAAGATCTTTGAGGATCTGGATAATTTCCTGGTGAAGCTGCCACTTTATACACTTCTCCATTATCCCAGAGGAAAGAATTGTATGGCATAATTTTCTTCCTAACCAAGTAAAAATTTGGCTTCAAAATGTTTCAAGGAAAAACCAAGTCTCCAAATCAAGAGAAACAAGGCCTTGAAACTGAGTCATTGCAATAACCTTCCTGGATATTAGCAGTGTGCCTGTCTTCCACTTGGCTCTTGGAGTCCATCCAGGGTTATCTTTATACAATTTAACACACCTTGCTTACATGCTCTTTCTTTTCACCAGTTCACAGTCATTCAATTTTCTGCTTTTCTCTGTTATCACTAAACCCATTTCACCTCATTCACAAGGCTGCCTTCACTGTATCATGCTGTGTCTGCACTCTTCCATATCAGTTTTTATCCTAGAGCAGCAGACAACTGAGTCTGATTCTACTATTATGTGATTCCTATAAACAAAAGCTTAATTAACACAAGACAGTGCTTATTTAGCCACTACACAATTTTAACCTGAAACAAGTGAAAATAAGCTTAGTACAAGGCAATCACAGCACTGTCAAGTAAATATAAAATCAGTGGGTTTTCACTAGCAATGGAAAAAGTGTTGTGGTCTAAAATGGTGGATTGGGTTTGCACAGCTGGTTTTTGCCAGCTGGGGGACTACAGGCGTAGTTTCTGTGAGACACTGTCAGAATGTCTTCCCCCATGTCTGGCAGAGCTGAAGACAGCTGGCTCCAGGATGGACATGCTACTGACTGAGGCTGGACAGGTTACAGATGGTGGTAACACCCCTGTGACAACATATTGAAGAAAAAGAAAAAAAAACGTTACTGCACAGATGTAATTGTGACCAGAGAAAAGCAGAGTAAGAATATGTGAGAGGAACAACTCTGCAGACACTGAGACCAGAGAGGAAGGAGGTGCTTCAGGCACCAGAGCCAGTGGTGCAGACCATGGTGAAGCAGCTTTGCCTCTGCAGCACATGGAGATCCACAGGAGGGCAGAGATCCATCTGCAGCCCATTGAAGAGGCTCACTGGAGCAGGTGGATGCATGAGTGGTACTGTAAACCCATGGGAAGCCTATGATGAGTAAGCTCCTGGCAGGCACCTGCACACCCAGGGAGAGAGACCCACGATGGAGCAGTCTGTCCTTGAAGGACTGCACCCCATGGTAGAGTGACCCATATTGCAGAAGTTCGTGAGGTAGGTTGCCTGTGTCATGGACTAATGTTGAAGAAGTTCATGGAGAATTGTCTTCCTATGGGAGGGACCCCACATTGGAACAGGGGAAGGGGTCCTCTCCCTGAGCAGTGGTAGGAACAATGTGTGATGAACTGGCCATAACCCCCATTCCCTCTCTCCCTGCACCACTGAGGGGAGGAGGTATTGCTGGGAAGGAAGGGTGGAGGGAGGTGCTTTTAGGATCTTATCTTACTTTTCATTGTCCTATTCTGATTTTGTTAATAATTGATTCAGTTAATATCCCTAACTGTAGCTTGTTCTACCCGTGACGATTTGCTGAGTGATCTCTCTCCATCCTCATCTCAAGTCTTGGACCTTCTTATATTTTCTCTCCCTGTTCAACCACAGAGTGACAGGGAACAATGGAAAGGCTTTGGTGGGTGCCTGGAATCCAACTAACATCAAGCCACTACAAATGGGCATTCTGTTTAAAGACCACAGAAACAGACTTCTCCAGCCAATGGAGGAGACCAAGTCAGAGCAGATATCCACACAGCAGCACCTGGAGAACCCCACGTCACTGTTGTGCCTTGTAAAACCTTTGGCTCATGGAGAGAGCCCCACACAGGAAGGTTTTCTGGCAGGGAGGACAGACAGTGGTGGAACATGTTTATGGTTAAGGACTGCAGCCCATGGGAAGAAGCCACTTTGAAAAAGAAAAAAGTGTAAAGAAGAAGGAGTGGCACTGAAAATTCCCCTCATTCCCCATCTTCCATGAGCTGTTGGTAGGGGGAGTAGAAAAGTCAGGAATGAATTTGGGCTTGGGAAGCAGGGAGTACTGAGGGGAAAGTGTTTAAATTTAGGTCTTTGTTTTTCACTATCTTACTCCATTTAATTGACATTAAATTAAATAATTCTTCCTCAAGTTGAGTCTGTTTTGACTGTGGTGAGTGATCTTTATGTCTTTACCTCGCCCTGTGAAGTTTTGTACCTAATTTTCTCCTCCTGTCTTGTTGAGGAAGAGAAGTGAAAGTGTGGGTATCCAGCAGCTGATAAGTGTCAAACCTCCGCAAATATTAAGCATTATTCAGCAAGTCAGCACGAAAGAGAAAAAATAACATGGAAAAAAACCCCACCTATTTTTTGGATTTCTATAGCATTTATATTATCTGTAAGATATTCTAAAATTATATTATCTTATAGATAATTATATTATTTATAAGATAATGTGTTAGTATTTATTAAGGACAGGTGACAGTTTTATTTCATTTGAAAGCATGATCTTTTGATTATTAAGGTACAATAATATTATTTTTCCTGCCTGGATATATTATATATGTATTTTAAAATAAACAAATTGCAAATTGTAAGCAATTGAGAAATTTTTCTTAGGTTTTTTTTTGTAGAAAATATTATTATAAGACTAAAATTGCCATGATCTAATTCAGTTTCCCAAATCTTTTGACATTTCAGTGGCCACAAATCTAGAAGATTTTTTTCTTCCATTTCTCTTTTGTAATGATAAGTAACTGTCATTGAACTAGAGACAAAGTGAAAAAGATAAAAAAAAGAGATCCTAGCAATTTTCAGTCTATATGAGAGATTATTGTCATCTTCCCTAGAAACTTTGACAAGAAAAATCACATCAGTCTTCCAAACACCTGAAGAGCAAGATGAAAGTGGTCTTTTTACTTCCATTTAGCATGAGTTTGTGGTTAATATTTTTTTCTTGTTTTGGCTTTACTTTTCTTTTAAGATGATACTTTTTTCCTACTTCAAAGTCTTAAATATGTTCTGGATAGAATCAGACAGAGGAATACGTACTTTTTGAACACTGAATTTTATTTTTTCCTGATCTTCACTGACATTTATAACCCTTACTAAAACCTAAAGCACATATGTGGCACTTCTCTGTCCTAGTGTAGATAAGGTTTTAAGGGTATCACAAAGAAAACTGTACTTGTTTTGCTTTATTGTTAGAAGTTGTAGGGAAAGCCTGTCATTAAAAAAATAAAATTAAGATAGTTTATTAAATTTTGACCTTTCTTTTATTCTTTTATTTCTAGGTTTTTATACACAGTGCAAAACTTTTTTTATTATTTTATCCTGAACCCAGTGGTGGGTTTTTGTTTGGTTTGGTTTGGTTTTTTTTTTAATTAATATGCCAGATTTTCTCCTCTTCAATGATTTTGAACCTTACACAACCTCTGATATTAAAAAGCTTCCTGGGAAGCCATTAAGTATGATGTCTACACTGCAATTCCTTCCTCCACTTTGGCAGTCATAACTTCATAGAACTAAGAAATTAGTAAGGCATAACCCTCCTATTCCAACCTTCATTGTGCTTTTCTAAGCATTTTCCGATCTGGTGGTTTAAAGTAGTTCCTAATAGTTTCCTGCAAATTGAAGTTAAACTATTTAGTCTTTAATTTCCTGCTATGTCCCAAATCTTTTTCTTAAGCAAGGGTATTCTATTGGCTTCTCTGATTTCTGTTCCCATTCCCAATAGCAGCTCTGCGGAGAGAACTGCTTCTGGAGTCTTGATCAATGTTTAGAGTTTTGCATACTTAGTAAATTCAAAGGTTTTTTTGTCGTTTACTTAATACATTATAATTCATCTCCTGTTAATTTGATTTCTCTGCAAGTAAAACAAATTTGAAGGCTAACTATTTTGCAGACACCCCTAAGATTTCTATGTTTTGTTTTTATGTTATTCCCTTAATTTGCATTTGCAATATATCAGATTTCTTTATTCATTTTGAAGTTTATTATATAAAAAAGCCCTTTAAACTAATTACAATGAAAGTGCTTATCAGAATATATTCTGATGTGTTTTTTCTCTTTTCATACATTTTATCATCATTCATAAGACTTTTCTAACCTTTTTCTCTAAATCAAAAGCTTAATATCAAGTCTTCTGTTTCTTTGTTAATTACTTGTCTTACAAGTGCTGAACTCAGTCTTTATTTGATACTATAAATAAATGGCCTAATCTATTTCATTCTTAGATTTAAATTTCAAATATAAAAAATAGACAGTTTAATTTTAATAAGAAGGAAAAAAAAGTGTTTCTGCTATAAAATGTGACCAATGACAGCCGTGTGACTGAAGTTTGAATGCTACACATATGTACTCTTCACACATATCCATCCAGACATGGACACATTATCTATAAATATCTATATCTGTATCTTTTGTACTTTCCATTTATGATCCCCCAAAAAATTATGAAGATATTTTTTCTTGTGCATCTTAAAAGGTCTAAACAAAATAGAATTTTTTTAGTATAAACAAGGAAGATTCTCATATAAACAAGTATTTCTTTTTTTGTAATCTTCCCTCCCTTTTCTTAAGTTAATGTTGATGACAAAAATTGTTCAAGATGTTTTTAGGTCTAACTCTCCAACATTTTTCCACACAGCAAGGTAAAATGCTTTTAGATGCAAAAGAAAGTTTTTTCTCTGACTTCCTGGCTTCAGTGAATTACTAAAAAAAGTGTCGCTGGGCTTTTTGTGAGACTAAACCATGGCCTGTTAACCTTTCTAAATAGTCAATACTCAGTCAGACAGGGAAACTAGAAGGACCTCCCATCTCATGATTGTGAATTTATCTTGGAAAAAGTTCTTGATTATCAGAAAAAGAAAAACAAAAAATGGAAAAGATCGTCCCCCTTGCATAAAAAAAAAAAAAAAAAAAACCCAAAAAACATTTAAACAGCAGAAGACAAGGAAGCAATTCAAGAAAGTGTAAGAAACTAAGTGATGATCTTCGTGTGAGCATCTGTTTTGTTTATTGTTGTTATTTCTTCCCATCCATGCTCTTTCTTCTAGCTACAAAAAATGGTATGTAAGAAGGTCATTACAATAAATGTTCAGTTTTGTCTGCTTTGGACATACAAACATACATATCATGGTTTAAAAACGCACTTATTTTATGCAGAGGCTATAGCTTGGCACAAATCACTTCTAGTTTATTGGGAAACATCTACCAGGTCATACTATAATCCAGTGTCTTTTAATTTAGAATAGAATAAATAATAATAAAAAACATGAAGATGTGCAGGAAAGTAGCTATCCCTTGATGGAAGGTTTGAATAGTCTTCCAGGAACCCTAAGGCATTATCTGCTTCTAAGCGGTGCATTATTGCCCATAGCAAGTGACTTTTTTTGTTGGTTTGCTTTTTATATCTGATGTCTTAATTAATAATAGTGAGCTATGTGCTTTATTTACTGGTAAAGAATTATTTCCTTAATAGTGAATAAGTAGGTTCTGCACTTTATTTAAGAAAGCTCTAATGGATCCGAGGAAAATCTCAGAAAACCTTCAGACACATAGAGAAATCTAGGGAAATAAAGCTGAAAAGAGGTTGGACTATGAAGACATGGATCTCATAGCCATCAGTCTTCTTGTATTCAGAAGTAGACCATACACCTTAAACCTCCAGAAATAATATCTAATGGAATGTTCCTGTTTACTACCTTCAACTAATTTTTTATCAAGTTTGATATGACAATGTTACTCTTAAGTTTTATTTCTCTAGTTGGGTGTTGGGTCAGTGGATACTCAGGGATTCTAAATCCTGTGCTTGCAAAAGCATAATTAAAGTTTTCTGTGTATGTTTTGCAGGCAGATATGCCATGCAGATGTCTTAAAGCCTTCAAACTTATTTTACATGCCCAGTCACACCATGGGACATGCATAATACAGAGGCAAGATGTGCCAGGCCATCGCTCTGTTCAACAGGAGTTTTGTTATTTTTCACAGAATAAAGGTATTCAACACAGACAAGAGTATAATACTATGAGGTAGCAGTAAGAGCACTTATGAAGAGAGATGTGAATCCTCATTCCTGTTTTGGACAGTATTTTTCATTTGTTCTTAGTTATTTTGTTTAATATGGTATTTTTCCTTCTCTAATTGCAATAATAGAGTAAAAACCCTTGCAAATTCAGATTTTGCATCCACCCTATTTAGAAATTGAGCTACTGGTAGGATCAAAACTCTTTCTTATGCTTTTTCCTTATTGTTGATTTCCTTTCTCCTTATGACAGTTGATACAGAACTCATCTGGATATGTGATCTTTTGTGTTCTAAATCTAAGGAAAACTTAAAAACCAGATCTTCCCTGTCCTGGTTACAGCTTTGAAAATTTAAAGCAAAGGTTTTTAATTCAGAATTTAAGTTTTAGAAAAAATCAATGGATCTTACTGAATTACTGTGAAAAGAATGTTTACAGGAACCTTCCCTTGGAAGAAAATTCTAGGATTTAGGTCAATATGTATGGAGAAGCTTTTCAGAGGATCTTACTTCTTTTTTTAAGCACACAAGACATAAGTGATATTTTTTACAGGTTCATTGTAAGTGTCTTGTCAATTAAAGTGTGGTGGTTTTGTTTATTTTAGTTTCAAATTACCCATCTTAGGTTTCTACTTATTTGGAGTGCCTTAATGCATAATTTGGGACCTAGGTTCCTCAAAGTAGGTCTTTCACTGGATATGATCTCAAATGTGCTCATTGCAAGAATTTTTTTAGAATCTAAGTATTAGCATTAGGACACATCTTCATTAATAGAATAAATGAATGTTTTCTTTTCCTTTTTACATATTTCCAAATAATCATTTAACAATGAACCCTATGACCAAATTCCTTACAAAGGAAGAGTGTTCTACAAACAGTCAGTAATTTAAAAACCAAAGAACAATCAAAACAACAATTCTCTTCCATATTAATTTCCTAAGCTATTTGATAATATCAGAGTTTGGATACACACCTTGCTATTAAGCCAGCATGATCACTGTTCATGCAATATTCAGTGACATTTTGAGTACAAATACCAAGATTATTATCTTTTAATATTAAACATTATATGAGTGTTTAAAGTGCCTCTGAAGCATATTCATATTAAATATTATTGCTGACATTTGAAAAAGGTCAAAAGGGATGGCCTTATGCAAAAAAACATATTAGCAGCAAGACAGAATTATTACAATTATTAACAATAATAATTTGATTAGGAAAATATTAAGTTTGAGAATGTTCTTGTCCTTTTGCAAGTTAACACAACTACCCATTTAAATTTGGTCACAATTGCAATCTCTTGAACGCACTAATATCAACATCAGGCTTTTCTGTCAGTTCCGTTGAGTATACTTTTCCTAGCCAGCCACATATTGAATACATAAAGCCACAGAATGGAGGATATCACTTTTTCCCTTACACAGCAGATATAATTACTAAGCTCCCTATGCATCTAGCAGAGGTGAGTAGGTGAAGCCAAGAAAGATGTTTGTTTACTAAACTCTGCAGCAGAAAAAGCTAACATTCTATATCTAATCTAATTCTGTGTTTAAACAGAGGGCTGAATCCTCTGCAGTCATCAGCCTTTTTCCCTAGACAGTCAAACTCTTGTCTGTAATCTGAAACTTTGTTTTGCTTAGAAACTTTATTAGCACTAAACTCATTTTAAATTAAGGTAATAAAAGAACTGGAGAGGAAACTCCAGATACATTAGCTGCAGCTGTTTTCCTTCTTCTTCCCCTCCAAATTTTTCCAAGACAGACAAGCATTTATCTTAATTTTCTGACTCAATTTCTTCTCATCAAGGGTTCGATTTTATTTAGTTGTGCATGTTCTGTTTCTGTGTATTTTAAGACTACATAACTCTCTCTTATTTGGAGATTCATATCCTGGTTATAAATCAAAGTACAGTATAGTTTTATAGTTTCTAATCTGGAGATAGACGTAGGTCATTTGGCTTTGAGACACACAAAGTGGTAAATAAAATCTACAAACATAAATCAGAAGCCAAGGAACTTGCCTTTTATCTATGCCCATGTACAAATTATTAAGAGAGGGTGATCTACTATAGCCAGCTGATTAAGACAGAGCTATTAGTAGCCTCTCCTTCTCTAAAAAAGGTATATTTTATGTCTGCTTTATCTCCCACTGAGTAGAATTCTGATTTCATGTCTGATATCACATATATGGAATTTTAAAATGTCATTCATCATGATATCAATATCCATAGCATTATCTAATAGATTAGTTCAAGAATTAATAGTAGACATGTCACTAATGATCATTTATCAATGACCTAGACTGAAAATCTAAGTATCTTTGATAATAAAATTTGCTAAGGAGAAAGACTGAGGGAAAGAAAAGAGGGCAGAATACTGCTATCACAATCTTAATATCTTGCTAAATGGATTGAATAATAATAATAATAAATAAAAGCATATGAGAACTGAGAAGGAAGGTTATATCTGTAAGCTGCACTGGGAGATTTTAAAGAACAATAATGTGGATGGTAATATAAGAGGGTATTATTTCTGAAATTCCATAGGTACTGTGTAATATAGAAGAAATTATTGTATTGGTTATACCTGGTATCTAAAACCAGGTGGAAGTAGAGAAAATTCTCTGTGTGTTTGTACAACATTGTTATGGCCACTGCTATGCTATCTAGTTACAAAGAAGGAGGGAAGAGGACAGAAATATTTGAAACCTTTCCTTAGCACTTAAGACAATAAATGGCTGGGACCTGAATCTTTATCAGCAGAATTTTGTTGATGAAGGTCATGTATGCAAGAGGTCATGTATGCTAATGAGAAGAAGAAAATATGTACATCTCCTGGAAAACTTGTAAAAAGGGGCAAGTGTTAATAGAAAAAGGTTAAAATTGCAGTATCTGAAAGGAACTTTTTGATCATTCGTTCTTTTCCCAGATATTCCAAAGATGTAAAGAAACAGATAACTTGTGGCAAGAAGTAGTAATTTCATATTTCTATGGAGTTCATCTGCTTAACCTCTTGTATTCTTGAGATGCTGAGGATGGCTGAAGTAATATTGATATGCAGCAGCCAAAATCATGGGACAGAACTAAAAGTTAGATTTAAAGTTTAAGGAACCACAGTATCTAACTGAAATATGTGAACTCTTATATGTACATATATACAGAAATATGAGAACCTTTCCTCATTCTTTGAGTGTAGAACCTCCAGTGCTTGGGACTTCGTAAAATTTGAACTGCATAAAATATTCCTACCCTCATGAAAAGTATTAACAATGTTCTTATCTGTGCAGCTACGTTTTTAAAGAAATCGTAGGAGTTTAGTATGTTGGTGATATCTTCTTCATTGTTTTGTTTGCTTGAATTTAGTCTGAAGGCCTCAAAATTGCCAGAGGTAAGGAGGATGCAGACAGAAAAATCAACTTATTATTGCCTTCTTAGGAAAAAACTTTGAAAACTCTCAAGTGCGTTAACTGTAAATTCCATTGTCAGGTATTCTTTGGCCACTATGAGTAGCCATATGTGATCTTCTGTGGTATCTGCTGCTGCCTATTGCTATTTTCATTGTTATTTTCATAAGAATTATTTTCAGTGTCTTCTAAATGGAATAAGATATGCATACCTTTTTCAGAGGGCATTTTTAAATAACAAATTATGAAGAGATAAGTAGATCTCTGTCTAAGGAGGGGACTGTATTTTTTAAGATTTATTTCCTTCATCCTAGATAGAGGACTGGAGAAGCCTTCTTCAGAATTGTAAGTCAAAGCTGCAGAGCAGCAGAAAGCTCACAAAATTAATTGGAAATACAATAATATTATGCACTAATATAGTCGATATTAAGCTTTCCAAAGCAATTTTTTGTATGGTTAATAAAACACAAGCAAGGACAAGAATAGTTAACCACCTGTGAATTTATTAGCAATAACTGGAGAAATGTCCCTAATAATAGAGAGAGACTGCTTCAGGCAAGCAGCTTGTGACACCTGCATTAAAGCATAAACAAATAAAAATGCTACAAAATATGAAATTGTTCTAAATTTCCACAGCAGACACAGCAGAAACTTCTTAATTGATTGTCAGGCACACCACAGCAAAACCAGGAATCCTCAGTAAATGTGAAAATCTCTTTTCATTCTTTTTCTAATGATTTTAATAAGACTTTCCAGGCAGCACTATTTTATATAATTAATCAAGTTTTTGAGAAGTTCCAGTCACTTTTCCTTCAGTCTTCTGCCATAGAAGAATTCACCTGAGGCATTTTATAATCATCAAGAAATGTGCTGTCTATTGTATCTTAGGATGAATTAGGAAATGGACAGGAATAATTTAACTAGCTCATGAGATGACAAAAATTTTGAGAATGGAGTTCACACAGCAGAAATGCTTGTCAGGAACTCTCCATTCAGAGCATGTTTTCATCCATTAGAATTCCACACTACAGTTTGGGTTCTTTATTCATAACAAAGTGAGTAAGTAACTTTTTGCAAACTTATAAGCTTAATTGAAGTGTAATTAAAGGGAGCTCAAAGTTGGATTGTGCTAAGAATTTTTTGATGTAACTGTATTCTGATAAATGTTAGTTCAATAAAAGCAAAATAATTTTCATGAAGTATATGTTTTCCATTTCTTCTTTCAAAATGATCAGAAGATAAGCTCTAAAGTTTTCATTATCTTTGAAAATATGTAACTCAATAAATACATGTTTGGGCTCAAATATTTAATAGTATTTATCTCTTATATAACATGTACCTCTCAGATAGCATTTACCTTACCATCAACAAGGCTTACTTTGAAATGAAAAAAATAAAAATAACTTTGACTGAATCTGAATTTGTGTATGGTTTTGCCTTATACTTACAAAATCTCAAGATGCATACTTCCTGTTTTTCTTTCCTTAGATTGATTTTTTCCCAAGGAGATGAAAATCTTTGTCAAGAAGTTCTAATCATGATGATAACATAGTGGCCTAAATAAGTGGTTGGTGGTACTACAGAAAAGTAAAGCAAGCCACATTCTAAAGAACATCAAATAACATTTTTCATTTTTAGGATTCAGGCAGTAGGGAAGTATTGATATTCTTACCAATCCCTCATCGTCAGTGAAACTCATTTTATAGCATGACAAAGAAAAATCTTAATTTGTTTAATTCATAATAAACATAGTTTGAAAGCTGTCAGTGCCTCTCACTTTTGAGGGGTTGCAGCATCTAACCTATAACCATATACTTGGTTTTCATGACTGTAAATGCAAACTTTTACACAAATAAATAATTTGAACGTGATTATCAAAAGTTTAACTGATACGAACTGATGCGATTATCTTACAAGTGCTTTTCTCAACCAGCGATATGTACTTTCTTTCCATACTTTATGTGGGTAATATCTAGCGGGTTAGAACACAAAGCAGGGATGGTATTTTGTGATTTTTATTTGTTCTGTCTCACTGCACATGGAATCCACATAAAAGAAAAAAGCAAGAAAAATCCTTAGATGTCCACTGGGAAAAAAATGACTATTGGAAAAAAGAATAAGATGGAAATCAGAAATCCTTCTCAGCATCCTTCTCTGAAAATAATCCCCAAAATGCATCCTAGATTTGAAAGAGGCAATGAGTGATTTTCTTTTTGTATCAAAAATATGTTGCAGGATTTGTTTCAGGAGGGTTTACATAGATTATTTTTTTTATCATTATATCAATTTATACAGAGTTCTTGGTTTTTTCCAAGTTTTCAATCTTTATCTTGCATCTTTAGCTACTAGAATAAGTAAAAGTGGACAATTTATCTCTGCACATCTCATTCTTATGAAGAAGAGGATTTTTAGGAATGTACTATATTAAATTACGCATTTTAAAAATCTTGATTTTTTTTTTTTAATTTTTCATTTTTTTAAAAACTGAAAACATCTTAAACACCCCATGAAATTAGTGTTTGACTGCATAAACAAGTTTATTTTTTCAATGATTTTTCTGGGGAAGTTTTAAATACATTTGTATTATGTGGAACAATCTTTGCACTGAGAAAGTACTAAAGCACAGTCTGCCTAGTTTCAGCGAGGACTATTCATGGTTATAGTTTTACTAATATGCTGATAATGTACAATTCATGTACCTTGTGGTTTTTTTGACCCTTTCTATTATAAAAATGTGCTTTTTTGAATGGTTTCAAGTTCACTTACTTTATTTGCCTGTCGGCTTTGTTCAACTTTAATCAATTTTCTTTAAGTGATGTGCTAGATGTTTTTTTTTCCTTAACTAGAAATTGTTAAAGGAAATAAGGGGGGGTGGACCAAACTTGCATAGTATAATGGATTTCTTTATATTTATACATTTAATGAATGAATACTGTCAACGCATGCCAAGTCAATGAAAATTTACAACCTGGTAAAAGGCAAAATACTTGGCTGTCCATATTGCCTAGCTCTGTGTTACATGAGAAACAAGACAATAGTAAGTAATATCTTTCACTCACATTTATATTTAAATCATTTAGTACTGAAGTTGTACCAATATTGACTATATCCATTTACTGCAATTTCAGGAATCAGAGGCTTGGAGCAGCTCTCCTGTTAAGACAAGATGAGAGTTGGAGTTTTTCAGCCTAGAGAAGAGAATGTTCTGGGGAAACCCTATAGCAGCCTTTCAGTACCTAAAGCAGAGGCGTAGAAAAAAGCTAGAGAGGGATTTTTTTACAAGGGCATGCAGTGACAGAACAAAGGACAATGGCTTCAAACTGAATTTGAGTAGGTTTATATTAGATATTAGGAAAAAAAAATTGCTGTGATGTTGGTGAGGCACTGGAACAGGTTGCCCGGTGAAATTGTGGATGTTCCATCCCTGGAAGTGTTCAAGGCAGGGGTAGGTGGGACTTTGAGCAACCTGGTCTGGTGGGAGGTGTCCCTGCCCATGTCACAGCGGTTAGAACTTGATGATTTTATGGTCCCTTTGAACTCAATCCACTAGATGAGTTTATGAAGTGTCTTTCTATGTAACCTCCTAGATCACTTTACAAAGTGAGGCAGTCCTAAATTAGCTTCAGAGAACACTCAGTCAATATTACATAATCAGCATTTTTGTTGATTGAATTGTATACAGAATCATGCATCAGAAGCTAATGTGCATTAACTTAAATATACATAGATATTGGCTTAATATCTCTCCATAAACTATACACACTACTATCTAGTAACATC
The DNA here is from genome assembly GCA_013397395.1 of Sinosuthora webbiana. Lineage (NCBI taxonomy): Eukaryota > Metazoa > Chordata > Aves > Passeriformes > Sylviidae > Sinosuthora > Sinosuthora webbiana. The sequence continues at coordinate 249,618 of VXBN01016632.1, forward strand.
AAATACAGTTTGTGAGGTCTCTGGACATGGTTCAAATAGGTACTTTCTTGAAGTCTGCTCTGTGCAGATTTCAGTGTTATGAGGAAACTCCCCAGTTCGGCCATCCAGGAGTGACTGCACCACCTGAGCTGGTACCTGGAGTCCCTTTGCAGGGACTTGTCTTTTGTGCTGTAGTAAAAAGAAAAATTACAGAACATATAGCTGTTTCTTAGTAAAAACCAAGAAGTAAAACCATTTCATTATTTTTTCCTTAATATTTTTCTGGATGATATTATATGCATTTTTTAAAATTTGAAATAGTAAAAGTATTTATGTCAGGTTTTATGTGATCAGATAGATCTTTCAGTCAAGAATTTTACATCAGAGGAATTCTACAGGACATTTTCTTCAGCAGATGATATTTCTCTAGGTTTTTAATGGTTTTTATGATGCTGACTAGAGGTTTAAGTTTCTTTACAAAAATAAATTTTAAACTGAAAGAGAAGAAAAACCTCAAGAAAAACATACTTTCCCGAATGGAAAAGCTTCAGAAATTCTACCATAGGTAATTTTTCTCTTTAGTCTGTGCTGAAGCAGATAGTAACTGCAGCAAATAGACCTGAGCAAGGTGTATTTTTATTTGTAATGTAAATGGTGTCATGTTTTCAGTGAGGCCTTGAATTGGGTTACTGTGCATTACCAACTCAGCCACTTGTGTGTCTATATTGAGTGTCCAGGTGTTTTTAGGTTCTTCTTCATTCACCTGGAAGAATGTAAACTTATCTACTGTATTTTAATGGGTTTTGTTTTTTGTAACAGAAGTTCAATTGATTCCATTCAATGGAAAATTGGCTCAATTTTATTTCTTTTAAATTTCTTGCCTAGGAAGATGTATTAATCTTAGATCTCTTGCAAATGGGAGACTCATATCTCATTTACAGAGAAAATTTGTATTTTGTCTGTCTTAAGAGCAAGGACAGAGATGTCACAGGTTTTCAGATAGAGCAGGTAAAATAAAGCATGAAGGCTGGAAAGTGCTTGAAGTCAAAAAGAAGTTTCCAGAAAGGGGCCATCAGAGTATCTGTATACTTAAAACACTATAAGTCTTGGCTAAAAATCTGAGTGAGTATACCTAAAAAAAA
>VXBN01016632.1:250814-318454 GCA_013397395.1 Sinosuthora webbiana
TAATATATATATATATATATATATATATATATATAATTACCAAGGTCTGAGAGAGATGAGATGCTGCTTCCAAAACTAAATGGACATATTTTCTAAGTTATTTGGGTAAAATCAAGAATTAGTGTTATACACTAATTACACTTATACAGCATGATTTTTTTTTCACACCATCGAAAGGTTAATAAGTCAATTGCAAGGAGAAGATTTTATGAGAACATGATGATTCAAATGCTTTTCATTATGACCTCAGAAGAAATAGCACTCTGCAATAATAAGTGAAAGTTAAGCACCACCAAAATCAGTGTTATCAACCATGTTCCTGATTTTAACAGATTTATGAATTTTTGTTGCTATTTAAATCATAGCGGGAAATTAATTCTTTTCTATTTTTTGCTATATAAGGTCTTCAGAAATCAAGAACAAGTTAAGTTAATAAGCTGTGAGATCTGTTGCCATTACAATTTGAGTTATGTGATCAGCTGTAGTTTATTGAATTACTAGAGCTGGAAAAAAGTGATGAGTACTTGACTTTTAACAGTAGCGCAGTACTACACAAACTCAGTACACACTTGTATATGTCCAAACACATACAGCTGTTCAGGTAATTCTATTCCATGTTTTATTTCCAAATTTTTGATGAGTGTTTTTAGAAGAAATACTTTAATTTCCCTGTTCCTTGTGAAAAATAGGGCTTATTCTCTTAATGAATAAGAAATAAAAATTCACTCTGTCAAAATTTAAAATACCAAAATATGAAATCAGATCAGACAGAAGATAAAGCCCACTTATTTAAAAAAAAGTTTTTCTAGCTAAACCAAATCAGCTGATGTTCATAATACACAAGCACTCTTATTTTCTCCTATAAGTGGAAATGAGAAAGTTCTGATAACATCTTGTTTATCAGATTTTATTTGTGGAGGGCTATGTTTTTTATTGAATATTTTATGAATAGGAATATTTGCATACTCACACTTAATGTCAAAACCCCATGATTCTTGCTACCTTTGGCAATCCTAAGGATTACCATCAATTGAATCATGTCTCATATTTGTCTCTTTCTTCCACATGAAAATGTCCACTTCCTTTCTTCATAATCAAGATCAGAATCTGAAAGGCACAACTAAGCTAGCTGTGTCATTCTCAAAAACAAAGAAAGAGAAGAAGAGTACATCAGTAGTGAATTTTGGAAGTGACCTTTTGACCTAAATAATATTAAATCCCAGCCACTAACACTCAGATCTCTGACTCAACTTTTCTTTTGCTGTGACAGCTAGGCAGGATTTCTGGTCATTGTTTTCTTTCTGCTTTTTAATTGATTCATGATTAGGGCACCAGGGAAGAGGACTAGAGGCAGGACTGAACACAGGCTCTCCTGTATTGATGGGATCAGCCAGAATGGAGTTCTGGACCCGTGGGCAGGGTGGAGAGGCTGGGCAGACATAGTCAGGACTAGTGATGCCCTCAGGACCCTGAAAGGCAAGAGCACCACAGTTACATATTTTCTCTGTATATTCTTATGTGTCTATATATGGGTACTAATTTCCTAAATATCAGTTATTCACCCCCACCAAAACCAAGATACTAGTTTAGGTGTAATGGCTTAGGGCTCCCACAGTCAGTACCTGATCTGATCTTCAGAACAGTAAAGACTATTTACATCTCACAGTGTTTTACACTCCTTATAGTGAAGCATTTTATCACTGTATTCCTATTTTTAAAATCACAGTTCACTTTATTAGAAAGCTACATTGTATTAAGCAATAATATAGTAATTATATTGTATTATTATAGATATTATGTTATACTACATTATATGTGCCACCACGTGATCATATTTTGTCAGTCTGAGTCATTTAATTGTACATAATTCTTTCTTAAAAAAACATGATTCTCTGTGAATAAAGAAAAAGAAAACAGCAATGCATTGATGTAAACAATACTAATTCCAGTTGTTTTGCTTAACCTTTCAAACTTTTTCGTATCAAATGGAATCACACTGCAGTTCACTGTACTTTAGAGTAGAATGGTGTAACTGAATATATAAATTCAGATATCAGAGAACCAGAAATTGCTGCAATGGGAGTACTTAGATGACAAATTGAGATAGTTATAAAGTATTTTTAAAGATAAAAAAAAATACAGAACCAGAGAAAAAACCCAAACTTTACTCCTTAACAGCAGTTTTCATGTAAAGGTTAGTTCTTGCAAAATGTTAATACAGAAAGCTATTAGTTTTTGCTATTTATATCCTAAACTGGCTATAAGTGTACATATCATGGTGCTACTACTGTAGAGTTATTGACCACAGCTGTGGTTCCTTATGGCCTTACTCATGTGGGTTGAAATGATCACATTTGTAAACTCCTTGTGAGAAGCTGGACCTGAAGCAAGTTTTTCTTCTTTCCCCATCTTGCCTGCTTGTGTTTGACATTTTTATGTTATTTAATCTCTTCACACCTTTTTGCAGCTCATCTGCTCCCAGCACTACTTATTGGGGTTTTTTGGCATTCATCTTCCTTATATACTTTTCAGGATGTCCAGTTTTCTGCACTTCCTTATGCTTATCTTGTTCTTGCCTTGGTACTTTTTTATGCTTGCATGCATCCCATGTACTACTCAACTTACTTTTCTATTTTTGGTCATCTAGATCACATACTCACAAAAAAAGCTTATGCATTGTGTCTGCCATACTTCCCCAAGTACAATTACAAAATGCTTACATATGTTCATTGCTGATGTTATTTCAGCATGCTCATATTTGAGTTTTAGGAAAGCTAATATTAATTATTTAGTGATTAATGCACTTTGATATAGAGGCATCAAGGGCTTCCACTGACTAGAATTGTTTAATATCATAAGTTACTTAAAATGCAATATATACCTATTTCTGGGAGGAATAGTGCAGGCAAGCAAACACTATTGACTTTACGCTCTTAGAAAAAATGCAGTTACAAGCATGACATCAATGAAGGGAATACAGAAATAGATTAGGAATGGATGAGGCATAAAAAGTAGGATCAATGTTGTGAAAAGTCTTGGTGAAATAAATCTTTTTTTCTGTGAGTAATCACTTCCAATCTCAACATAAACATTTTTTCTTGTTTGCTTTTGTAGATATCTAAAAAGTTTCATCCAAGTTACTAAACATGTAGTGATTTCTTGCAAAACTGTAAGTAAAGTTCTACTGTGAAATCTATCATGTGTGTGTGAATATTTCTTCTTTAAATAAAATCTGCAAAAGCAGGAAGAAAAATAAAAATGATAAGTTGGTATTGCAGCAACAATGTGGAAATTCAGAGATAAAAAGCCAGAATCCTCAACTCCTTATTTCTTTACAGAGCGGTCGTTGAGAATAACAATGTGAAGAGTCTTGACTTTATTCCAAATAGTTTCCTGAGAAGACAAATTAGTTTGGTGCAGCTTAGTCCCCACTATCTTTTGTATTTTAATAAGTCATAGCCATAACTCCAATCAATGAGATCGTGGTTAAGATTAAAAACATAAGAAGTTGTATATAATAGTTATACTTTCTGAAAAATTCTACATTTCTGAAAAGCAAATTAACCAGGTAAATTTGAAACTCTGCCTTGAATTTATTTAAAAAAAATATTAATTACTCCAATAAATAAATAATACATGGCTTTCAAAAGCATATTGTGACTGAAATGAAAAAATTGAAATAAGAAAGATGTCAAATTAAACACAATTACCTCATAGAAAGCCTTAATCTCCTCAGCTAGGCTCTGAACAAGTTGAAGTTTAGTCTTTTAAAGCTTTGTCTTAGTACAAACTACCAGCATCCTCAGCTGATCTCAAACTCTACAGTATCATGATTGTTGTAGTTAGGCCTACTAACTTAACATTTTCCTTTAAATTGTGATAAAATAATTTCTTATGCTTACAGTAATTTGTTCAAGCAGGCATGGTGTGTATGGGCACAAGGGAGAAAGGGACTTCTTGCAGACATACCAAAAATTTAGATGCTATGATATACAGGGTATAGCTATTAAATAAATGGCTCTAAAGGCACGTTATGGATCACATTTTAAAGGCTATTGTGTTTACAGGCATTCCTTTCAAATATCTTTTTTTTATTGCATTCATATAAACTAAAATATATTAATATTTAGAACCAGCAAATACCATATTTAGATACCACTTAGGATAAAAACCTCTAATTGATATATCAGGTAGCAATTACAAAAAAAATGTCACTTATTTGAAACTGCACTCAGTGGGTTCTTTATTGTCGTCTTGTTTTCTGTCTTAGAATTTTCTTCTTCAGACATTGTGTCATCATGTTTTGTTGACAAGTCTGAACTCCTTTGTTTCACCCTGTAAGAAACAGGGGAAAATGAAAATCATGTGGTTATGTTTTGGAATCTTTTTAATCATCTATAGCAACATTTCTGATCCTAATATTGTTGCAGTTTTAGGACCAATGCCCAGGAACATCCAAAGTTCCAATACCTGTGCGTCATACCACTGGAAAAAGATGTGGAGCTTATTTCTTGCATAGAGTATTAACCCAAAAAATGGATCACTGCATTTTTTTTTTGCAATACTTGTGCAGTCTGATGACCCTGATATATTTTAATAAATATTTAGTAATATTTCTGTGGATACCTACACACATACACACACACACACACACAAATATATATGTACATGCACATAGACATAAATATTTTGTTGGTACTAAGAGACCCAATAGAAATTATTAAAATTTCAAATATTGAAACCTATTCAAACATTTCATATTCTCATACAATCTTATTTAGTAAGGATGTAAGTATATATAGTATTGTTTAAATGCTTCAAAGATGAGTTATGCTCTTTTTTTTTCTAATTAGTTTAATAAGTTATGATTCCTCAGCAAAATAGCTAATATGTGGACAAATTATTTTGCATGATTATTATACAAGGAAAAATATAAGTAAAATTAAACCCTTTATTAATATCTCATAGTAAATTGATGCTGTTTTACACCACAACGACACAGACTCTGAACTTCAGAAGGCTGAAAATTACTCTTTTATATTTTGGGATGTGCCTCTTTTATATACTATTTTACACAGAACAATCCGATTGGTGACAAAAAGACAAGCCTTTTCAATCATGTTGGTCAGACCAGAGGCACCTGAGAAGAAGTCCCTCCTAGGAAAATGAATGAAAACAAAGTTACAGTTACAAAAACATGTCTCTTGTTTACAGAAAATTCTTTGGGAAAAGAATTTCAGAAAACTAAAATGTCTCAGGCACAAAACTAGGGCTACAGTAAATCTCTTTGAGATCCCTACTTTTTGCATTGTATGTCAAAAACCATCATAGATTTGCAAAATTCTGATTAGTGACATTTTCATACATAATATATTAATTTAAGCATATGAATATGTCAATTCCTTGAAACCCAAAAACTAGCTGTTGAACGTAAATATCATTTTTTCTGTTTATGCTGATGCATTGCTTTAAACCCTTCAATAAACTGCATAATGATGGATTTAGTCTTAGCAATGAATGTAATGATCCCCAAATCAAAGGTGGTAAAACAGTTTAGAACAGTGATATAAGGATTTTTAATTTTTTTTTAATGTGGAGTACGCACAGACTCTCGCCTGTTGAAGACTCTTTGTGTCTGGTTGAGATGCAGTATGCACAGCCCAGTACTATGACACCTGCTGTGACTCTGTATTATGTTTGAAAATAATAGGTTCTTCAAGAGGAGCGGATGCCTTCTAGTATAGTAATTGATTTCAAGCATCATACAGCAGCTGCTTTTGTGCACTCAGGAATAACTTTATTTTAGGATTGTTGCTTTTTTAAAAGCTTTATGGTTTTTATAGCAGCTCCCATTATTTTTTAGTGGTATTATTTCAGAGGCTTCTGCTAACAGTAGGGGAGGAGCTATAAAAGTGAAAAGACGGAACCATTTTTTTTAGTGGATGTGTCCTATTCAGCTTGTTAAATTTGACATCTCATTTCCTGTATAGATATAGATACCTACCATTAGCTGAACTCCAATGGAGGGACAGCAGTTGCTTAAACGGCAGAAAACTGCTTCTGCAATTTTCATTATGGACAGCATAAAATGCAATACATAATTAAAATCTAAAAGACATGTATATTAAGTAAGAATGTACATCTTCAGTCATAGCACTTATAGAGCACTCAGGAACCAAGAAAGAAGGTCAGCACTTCTGTGAACTGCCTAAGCACTGCTTGATCTCATTTTCTTTCACATTATCCTGAGAAACCTCAAATTTGTATTTAATATCCTCAGGGACTTAAAACTAGTATAGACACTTATATATGCATCATACTATTGAGTTCAAAAGTTTTCTATATCACAATATGGAATTTTCTGAAATGGTTTATGAACTCATTGCAACATTATCTACCATCACATTATAATTAAAATACATTTTCTCATGAGGAAATTTTGGGGTTTTAATCATAATTTCACACCTTTTACTGTTTTAGTTTTTAAATGTTTCTAGCAACTTTATTTGTCTAACAGCGCTTTAGCAGCCATCCTGATATTGGAATTTACCCAATGTGAATGAAGTCAGTCCATTTTGTGTCTCTTGTGACTTAGGTATTATTTCACAAGGTGAAAAGAAAATTAACCAATACAAAAAGAGAGAACAAAATAAATTACCGAAAACCCTCACAAACAATTAAACAAACCAACAACAGAAACCTGGAAACAAAATAAACCCAAAACAAACAAAAAGCCAACCAAAAAAATCAAAAATACTTCCTTCAAACACAAGCAGTCATGATGAGCAGCGGTTAAATCCTCAATTTACTGAGACAGATATACACTGATATCCCATCCTCTTAGAAATTAAAGTCCTTTATTTATTGTGGCAACAATTTCACATGGGTCATTTCACATAAAGAAAAGAACAACTAGACCTTTGAGTAGGAAGGAAATAGGAGGCAACTAGAGTTTTACCTCATACTATTCTTTTAAAGGAAGCCCAGGGCATTACTGCTTTATTTATGGGAAGTTCTATTGGGTGAGGAACATCAAAAGAGGAAGAGTTGTGTTTCCTAAGCAAGGGAGATTATTACACTCACAATGACTCCTACAGTTTACACTCTCACATCAGTGGAACAGCCATAGCCAGAGGGTAGAAGCTGCCTCACACCTTCTTCCCTTATCCAAACTCCACTGGGAAAATCCTGCAATCTGATCAGGTTTGGGTATTATTACATCCCAAGCTGAATAGCCCAGGGCAGGACTGAAGCACTTGTAGCCAAATTCAAAACAGGAGCTTAAGGTGCTATGAAAATTTGATACAGAAATTTCACCTTCTTACAATGTCTAAGGGCATGCAGAATACCCAGGTTTCCCCTGGAGATGGAAGTGTGAAAGATATATGTTTTGAACTGAGGCAGTGTTTCCCAAAATTTCATTTGAATGCATTTGTTGTCTGTCTATTGTCCTTCATAGATCTGTAGCTTTACTTTCTGATCATGAAGTACAAAATACCTAAAACCTTTTCCTCCTTAGTGTCTGGGCCATTCAGGAAAGACAAGTCAGAAGAAATTCATAGAACAACTTTCTGCTCTTCCTCACCTTGAAACTAGACAAACCTTTAATAAATGGAAGGACAAAAAACTAGCTGTATTATAAAGAAGAAGGAAACAAATATTTTCTGTGAGCTATAAAGCATCCTGCAAGATAATAGAACATAAAAATGCATAATTAGAGAGTAGGGTTTAAACATATTCATACTTTTCTGCCCATATTCTGAGTCTGCTTGATATGAGCAAATATTTTGTAGGAAGCTAAATAGTTACTCTTGTATGGTCAATCCAATAGGTCCTTTCTCTTAATATTGTGTGAATTGTTCATGTCCTGCTCATAGATGTAGATAAACTGTTCACAGCACTACACTAACACAGATAGATGTCTTTCATGCTTCAATATGTATGAATACAGCCTACATAGAAAGCTCAAAGAATCTTGTCTCTCTGTAGAGACATGGTAAGAGATGAAAATTAAAGCACATAATTTATTTTACTAGCCTTACTTGTGCTGATATATTCCACTCTTGACAAATGGATTGAATAATAATATGAGCAAGCTAGAACTGTAAGGTTTCTAGCAGCTGAACATCAGATGTGTTGGTATGCTAATCCAGTTGTATGCTGGATTTCTTAGAGAAAGGTTAAAAAATGCCATTGCCTTTTATTTTCATTCCCAAATTATCTGTGGTATTGTCAAAGGTAGAGGGTGAGAGTATATAAAATGAAATGCTTTCTTGTACTTAGAGGAAAGATAAAACAAAACAAGTCCCCAACATTTGAGTTATCTCACTTTTATGTCCTTTGAACTTGCCAGGACTCCAGGGTCCATAATTCTGGGACAGTCAGGTCTTCTTTGGGAAAACTAAGTAATTTAAGTAGTCTTTAGAACCCAAAATTCAGCATTCCTAACCAACCAGGGCTGGTTGGAAGTATGGCATGTGTGTCCTCTTGTGAAGTTGTACAGTCACAAAAACTGGTTGTCTTGAGATGGCTTCAAAAGGTTAATGACTCTGAAAAGACTTCAGATACAGACCCTGAATTTATATTCAGTGAAATTAATATTTTTGTAAGTTTCATGGTTGGCAGACAGTTGAAACACAAAATGTTTTTATATGATATTTATTTAAAATATATTACAACTAAGAAAAACTATATATAGGAGCAGTGATATACAATGAAATGTCAGTACATATCTAGTATTACATATTTGCATGCTTCACAGCTGAAATTTGGAAACCTTGAATTTTGGTCAGCTTTCCTCAGAAGATTATAGTCTACTTGCATTTCTGCAAAAAACTCTCATATATGACATTCAGAAAGCCATTGATTTTTGTTCTTAATTTAAGAGGGAGGAATCAGCTTCTATTTTTTCTTTGTCTTCAATTTACATTAAGGAAGCTGTGCATGAGGTTTTTTGCATATCTGCACAATAGGTGCTAGAGTATAACAGATCCTTAATCTCAGCTGGAATATCTAAACTTTAATATGATAAAATAGTGAAAATGACATATTTTCATTCAAAGAATTCTTTTCAAAGCATAGAACTTAAAAACAAAAAAAAACAAAAAAACAAACAAGCAAACAAACAAAAACAAACAAACAAACAAAAAAAAACACCAAAAAAAAAACCAGAAGGCATTGATGAAGCAGATATAGTCAGAGAGACTGAAAGACAGTTGTTACAAGCAATTTTGTATTGGATGTTTCCTATCTCTTACATCTGTCTTTATTAGTGGTGTAAAAATGAACTTCTCATGAGAATGCTATTTAATTAAAAATAATTTCTTCCTTACTAGACATCTAGTCCTCCATGACAGCTTCAAGAACAATTGGCAAATTTTGGCTTTGCAAGAACATTTAATAGTAGTCTCTTCCAAACAAATTGAATTGAATTTCTATCAAAAGCTGTTGTTGCTGTATGTGTTTGAATATTCAGTGATGTACTTTAGCTAGACTAAGCAAACAATGAAAATTATTCACAACTTTTCTAATCTGTAATAAGAAGGTTTAAAGGCTGAGTAAGAAATTGTTATTGTTCAATTCTGTCTACTGAAAATTTGGTGAGTTAGAGATATGCATACAAAATAATGCAAGGGAATGTGGCTAGAGAGGATTTCTTAATTTGTTCAGGGTTTTTTTGAGCCTCTTAATTTATTTGAGCAACTTTTTTGTGATGTCTTGGGAATCAATTTTGCAAGATACTTAATCTCAGTGTCATAGGTATTTTTAGATGCTTAAGTTATGTAAAATCTGACAGGAGGAAATTTCTAATGACTCAATGATTGTGTTGATTTTGTCAATAGTAAGAAACACCTACTGAAGAATTACTAAATCTCTGAACTGAGTAGAGAAAAATAAAATAATTTTGTTTGGAAAACCTCAGTACACTTCTAAATTACGATAGACTAGAGGCCTAAAATCACTTAAACTGAGCAAATTATATTTCCTATGTGATACCATTGTATCTAAGTTATAATTGCACAAGTATCATAAGAGTTTATAAAATCTTTAATATTTTCCTACTAAGATCAATACTGAAGTTCCTTTGACTTCAATAAGACCAGAGTTAGCAGTATTGAATCCTTTTGAAAATCCCATTCTGTAGGTCTGGATCTCCTTTTTGTATTATTTTTCAAATATTTTTGTTGTCATCTTGATCTTCAAGGTACAAAAGAGCAGTATAAAGAAAATGCACAGAATTATTTAGTGCACTTCAAATACAGAAAAAAACCCTCACAATTTTTTTTTTTTCTTCTACTATCGCCTGCATATTTTTATTGGACATTTTACTTGGTTTGAAGTCAATGAGTTTTCTTTTTATGGTGATGGAAATAGGAGAAAGTCATTAGCTAGCTATAGTGAAAATCAAGAATGATCAGGAATAGAATGGTTGAATTTTGAAATAGGCATGACATTTTCAAGAGTCTACCTCAACAATAATGAAAATGGCAAGACCTTGATTTTTTTTTTTCATTCTTCATTTGCTAAGCTGAAGAAAAACTTGTTTCATTACAACAAAGTCCAAACTGCAAAATATGAACAAAAGAAACCTAAAGCAAACTGACGAAGAAGGAAGTTGAAAATTTTCACAGCTTTTTAAATAATTCTTATTTTTCTTTTGACTAACCTGATAAGGAGATTATTTTCTACAGGTTTGAACTATCAATTTTTATTTACACAGTTTCTGTCTTCATTAACGATCAGCCATGATTGGAAATTTACTTGTTCCTGGAATTAAAATTCAAAATAATCCCATTTTAAATGAACTCAAAAAATTATATGATAGTGCAATACCATATACTTGTTGTGTGCCACAGCAACATCCCTTATTGAAGATGGACATTTCTGAATATCAGAGTTTAAAATTATTCCCTCTCCAAATGGGAAACTCATGGAACCCATTAAGTCTGGTGGTTAAAATTTAGGAATGAAGGCATAGAGATATTAAAGGGTTGGTCTAGATGTCAAAGTCATGCTCCTAGGGTGTGCTGCTCCTTAATGACCTTCCACGGAAATGGTGTGCTTCTGAATTCTGCTCCAGACCCTTTACCAGATTCATCACTCTTCTTTGGACTCACTCCAGCAACTCAATAACTTTATTGTAGTAAGGGGCCCCAAACTGGATACAGTACTCAAGGTGCGACAGTGTTTGAGGTGCAGTGAATGCTGAATACGCTGTCCATGATTCCATGTAGTATGGAATAGCCCTTTGATCATTGAGCATCAGCTGTTCCAGTTGTGTTGCCTTCCAGCTTCTTGTGGACTGCCAGCCCCCTCACTGATGGGACAGTGAGAGAGGCAGAAAAGGCCTTGAATCTTTGTCAGCACTGCACAAGAATAACAAAAAATATCCCTGTGTTGTCAATACTGTTTTCAGAACACATCAAACCCATAGCCCTGTATTAGCTACTATGAAGAAATTTAACTCTATGCCAGAAAAAATACACAACACATTAGGAGGCTATTTAAAAACCAAAAGATACTACACCTGGCACTAAATTTGTCTCAGATATACATTCTTCAAATGGGCAACAAACAACAAAACCATATCATCCTAAACTAAAGAAATGCTATGCTTGCATCCGTCTGTTAACACTTGCAGGGACAAGATTAAATTTCCATATCTCTTCCCTCTCATGCACATATTTCTTTCAGAAACAATTATTTTGTCTTCTCATTTTCCAATTTCAAACATTGACAGAAGAAAATATTATCTGTATTACTGCCATCAATGAGTGGCCTTACATTTTTTCAGTTGCCCATTTCCAGTTCTTATTTCTTGATTGTGCTTAATATGTAGTACCTATTCTTAAGGAAGACCAGTTTCAGACTGTGTTGTAGGTCTCTTGGCCCACTCTGGAATCTACATTTGATTTTTTTTTTTTTTCCACAGACAATATGGCTATTACATGGGTTTGAAGGAATTATCAACTTTTGTTCACACTCATTCTTCAAAAATAGTGGAAGTAACCATGTGTTTTCTCATGTAAGATCACCCATGTCTTTCAAAGAGGACTTCTTGCCATGTGTAGTTATCCCTGTTATGGACTACTACCACTAAAAGACTAGAGACTTGGATGGAGCAATTGTTAAAAAGCAGAAATATTTCATTGTTCCAAAATGTGAGGTTTTTTATTACTGGTACTGATCATATTTCCCCTTCATTGTTGGCCAAATGGCCTGAAGTCAACTTTTCATTTTAACAGTTTTTCCACTGCACAATACAATTAAATACATAGCACGATACTGGCTATAGAACTGTAAGACTAAAATGCACTAACTTAGTGCTTGAGAACCTCTGATTAATTATTTAAATAATAATTTATGTTCATTACAAGTTTTATCATATTTTTCCATCTTCAGTTGTGTCTGCATTCTTCAGTGGACCCAGGCATAGAAGTCACTAAACTGCCACTAACCTCAGCCAATTGATTAACAGAACAAAATGTCACCCTCAAGTTAATAAGGCTTGGTTGTAGCACCTCATGGATGTGTCTATAATACTTGTCAAATCATTTTTGTATCTTTTCATTGTGTTATGAAAACAGCATAGACCCAACACATGTGTATTGGCTGACTGCCTCCTAAGACACTGCTGTGCTTGCCACAGCAGCTGGTACTCATACACGTATATATAACTGCCTTGGAGGAGATGAAAGAATGGGTAATTAACTGAAGATATTCTATGAACCTAGCCCCAAAATGCCAGTGTGGGATGCTTTCTGTGTAGCTGTATTCCAGAATTGATTTGTGTCAAATCATTACACTTGGGGAGGCCCCAGTTCATCCCTATATGTGTATGTGTGAATATAGCTGTTGTTATCAATACTTGTATTGACTGCAGTGTCAGGGTATTAGGATGATCTCTTTCTAGAACAGGAGCAATTGTGACACGTAGCACAATATATGTGAGGTAAGTTATTCCCTTAATGTTATTCTCTTTTTTCTCTCCACATTTTTGTCTACAGATTAAATATGTAAAGCTGCAAGTAATCCTTGAAAAAAAAAAAAAAAAAAAAGTGTTTACTGCAGTATATAGCAAACTGAGCTCAGGAAGCCCAATTCATTAATTTTTTAGGTACTTCCAGTTAAAAAAGGAATTAATGAATTTACTTTGAGCTCTGACCCGAAGTCCCTTAGCTCTCTTATTGCCTCTAAACCTCAAAGCTATTACATGCAAATTTTACAACAACCATGGTGTCTCTCAGCAATGTGCAGCCCCCAAAATAGGCACTTTTTAAAGAATAAAAGGCTATTCACTTACAGTGCTTCTGAATTGTAAAAATAAATACTTAGGAAAAGTAACACAAGGAGAAAAAAAAAACCCAAAGAATTTCCAGGGATACAAGTGAAACAAAAAAAGAACTAGTTTAAAGGACATTTTTGCCTACTTTGCTGGGCTCAGCAGAAAGTGAATGCCGTCTACAAAAAATTACGTTTTACTAAGTGCAAGCGGGCACATTGGATTAATCTATATGTCAATGAAAGAATGAATTGATTCAAACTAGGAGCTTTGAAGTTAGGTGCCCTGCTGTCACTGAAATGTCCACTTACAACTTTCAGACTATTTTATATTAGTGTAATGCTACAGTTCCTCATTACCTTCACAGATGTTTGCAATAGACAAAGTAACTTATTTGCCCTTTACATAAAAGTAGCAAAAAATTCAAGGTGCTAAGAATAGAGGCATAGCCTAGTGCTGTATGTGCTGTGCTGTGTGCAGGCTAAGTCAGGCTACATTAATATCTGTATTCTAGAAGACAATAATACTCTTAGTTTGTAATGTGCATTTGGCAAATGGAGTATAAACTTGCTACCTAATTTAACAAAATACTAAAGAAGCCTGCTACAGCATCAGGCTAATTATTATTTAAAATTATTTTGTTGCTCCTTGTTCAGTACTAACATTATTCATAATGAATTATTTGATTTTTATGTGATGTGCATGGAATTGCATGGGGACTCCAGCACAATTTAGCATTCATTTTTGTCCATAATTTTAGCAGAGAGGCTTTTTAAAAAATAATGTTGCTTCACATAATATTCTTCCTTACATGCTGTAAGAGTCTATTCATTCTGCAACTACAAGGGTAGGTTTCATCAGCCTGCCTCAAGGAAATATATTCAGGGTGACAAATTTTCACATCGTCCAGTCACTTATGTGCTCTAGGGTAATTTTTCTTTTGACTCACTCTCTTCTACTGGAGTTTTTTCAACCTCTATTAAACGTTTACTAAGCTAAACAGTGTAAGATTGAATTCCAGTTGTCTACACACCACCTGTACTTATTCTTGGCATTTTCCTTATCTCTTTATTCTACTTTGCTTTCTTTCTTCCAACCTTTACAGCCATATACATATACTTCCAACCTTTTCTTCCATATATACAATGAGGCCTGTGACTGATCCAATGCCCAGGCACAGCCTTTCTAGTGACATCAGTGGATATTGTGGATCAGTGGATGCAGAACATCCCAAACAAACAAGTCTAACATTTTTACCCAAGATACTTGTCATTCTGGAAGGTAGTATGCACTAGATATGAGAAATTCTGGCAAGCAGGAATATAATAAAAATAAGACATTTTTTAATCTATAGCAGATGCTCTCTAAAGTGTTCTATACAATATTGCTTGCTCTGTTTAAAATAACCCATAGATCTAGTCAAATTCATTATGCTCAGCAGTATTTGTAGTGAAATGGGTTTTTTCCCATTCAGAAATTAAAGTTTAATTTAGATTTTAAAAAAATCATTATTTACTCTTGTAAAGCACACTGAATAACACACCAATGATACTGCTATTAAAAATAGGTGTTAATACAAAGTTGTTATCAGGGCATTAAATCTATACATATCTTCTAATGGTTTATTATTTTGTAAAGGGAACAATTGATGACCCTAAGACAAGGATGTACATGTCACTATATTGTGCTAATAAAAAAAAAGTTATGTTTCAAAGAAAACCACAGTTCAAAGGCTGTTGAAGAAACACAGTCACTAGTAAGTTAACAACTGTTAAGAAGTACAATTGCAAAATGGAATCAGAAAGTCTAAAAGTGCAGCTGAAGAAATATAAGGGAGGAACCAGGGATAAAAGAAAAGAGATACCAGTGATAATCAACAGGTCATTAAATTGATACAAAAACTGGTTAGTAACTGAAGCTGATCACTGAGAGAAATAAAGTGGTCAAAGCTGATTAAAGAGAGAAAAAAAAGAACTAGTTCTAAATGGAAAGAACCTGGCAGACTTAAGTGTAAAGAGAATTTAAGAATTCCCTTCAATAGGATATTAATCCTGCTGAAGAGGTGGGATCAAGGATGTTGACCACTTATTGCTATCTTCCTGAGCCCTTTTCCATGAAGAATGTCATGGTCCTGAGGACTCTGCCAACCCTGACTAGCCCTGCCCAGCCCTCCCTAGAACCAGCCCAGGGACCAGTACCCCACTACCCACCACTGCTTTCAACAGACTCTTGGCTCTGCACCAAAGCAGTGTTTCCTTATTCCACATAAGTTAAAAAACCTCTTCATTCTGGTGCCCTTACCAACAGCTGCAGCTTGACTTCTGCAAGCCAGGTGCTGTACACAGCGTGATGTAAAACACATATGCAACTACGTGAATATTTATATCAGGTGACCACTCAGTTTTCAAGTTATCATAATTTAGAGGGTTATGAAAAAAAATGCTCTCAATTTTTGAAGACCTGTATTAACTAGTCACAATTCACAACAGTGTTCTCTGAAAATGTTTACAGATACTCATGGATAATATGACAACACCTAGTAATCCTTTACAGACCTGTATCTATAAGCAAACATTGTGACTCTTAAAAATTCTGTTGTTCTGATTCACAATGTCTTTTTCTATGTTCTTTTTGATTGCAGTAAAATAATTCATGTGTCAAATAATATTGGTCCATGGATATTTTAGAATATATGGGCTTGTTTTTCTGTCAGTAGCATTACTGACATTTTGTTCTATGCAGACAGATTGTTCTCATTGAGAAGACAATTTTCCTGTAACTGCAGGAGGGGCTTCCATACTTCTCCTGTACTTTCCTACATCATCACCACAAAATGAGGCATGGCTAAGGCACATATAACCCTGTAATGGCACTAAAGTATTTTCTGTAAAGATGCAAGTCCAGACCAAGAAATATCTTAATTGCTCGGCAGCAGCATCTTATTAGCATGCTATCATATACTATAGTTCCTATACCAAACACCCTATGTTTTCTATAAAAATAAAAAAATAATTATCCTTTTGCACCTAATTTTCGATTTTCCTTAACTGGGGAACAGTCACAAACCTTCAGATGCCTCAATTTTCTAATCAGATATGCTTCCAGTATACCTACAATTTCATTAGAATTCCTGAAAGAAGGGATCACTCTAGTGGTCCCTATGAAGAGCCCAGGAAAAAAAACAAACAAACAAAAAAAACACAAACAAACAAACAAAAAAAAAAACAACACCCCAAAACATAGAAAATATATTAATAAAAAATATATAGCAAAGTATTTAGATTTTGTGAGCAAAGTATGATGTGACCTGGATGGTGGTGAAGAACCATGATTTTTCACACAACTGAGCAGAATAGAACAGAACAAAATTTCCTGCCCATCTGCCTTCTTAGATAGTGTCCAAGTTAAAAATATCCAGGAAAATCAGACAACTCTTTATGTTTTTCTGACAGTTGTGTTCTCAGGTCTCACAAAACTATGCTGTGACTGCCACAGCTAGCCATGCTAACTACTGAGTCAGAACCTCACACGTCTGCAAGAGCTGAGTACAGCAATACAGAGTGAGAAGTTTAAGTCCAGTTCTAGGAAAACAACAAAATAAACACAAAGGAAGGTGATGCTGGGTAAAGAGAGTTAGAGCCAGACAAAGGCATTGCCTTCAACTTCCAGGATTGTCAGGAAAGCACTTGAATAGAGAAACTGATAGGCCTAATTCTGCTTATCAAGTCTGCCAAAGTGTGAAAGTAAACAGATGTGAGTTTGACCTTTCTGCTTTAATTAGAGAAGGCATCCCATTTTTATTGTGTCTCTCCAGGGTTAGGCATTTTTGCATGGAACTGTCTGAATGTCTGGGGTCAGGGTTGTTTTACAGGTTCACAGATGCATCTCTTCAAAAGTCAGAGAATGATTCCAGTGATTAACTAGCTATAAAAACTATCTGAACTGATGCACTGATTTTCAAACACAGTGATTCAGTAGCAAGCCTCAATTTTCTGTATTTTTGTTATTTGGAAGGAGCGTGGGTGTGGGGGTCTGTAAGCTTAAAATTTGTATGATATTCACTTGTTTCCTTTAAACATCTTTTTTTCTCATACAATGTCTTTCTAAATAATGTAACTGATGTGCTGTGGTCTTAATCCAGGTCATCTTAATCTTGTCACAGATTTCATAAATTCATTCAAGAGAACATCCATCAGCAATAGGAAATCATCTCTTAATCTACACTGCTTTGTTCACCCTCTTCTATCTGTGCAACAAGCTATTCATTGATGTCATTTCTCTAGTAAATAGGATAAAGACTTTAAGACTCAGAATCTGTGTTTTCTATCTCTTACTTTGCCATTAACTTGCTACATTATTTCACAAAGTTTTCTTAACTTTGTACCTTCTATTTATTGTCTTGCCTATTAAGACTGTAGATTCTTACGTAAAAAGCTGTTACCAGAACAAAGTCTTACTCTCTAGACATTTTTTCCCATGTAGAAATAGCAGCATTAAGTAATATCTGTTCTGAATGGAAGCCCACTGAAATGGGTGAGAGTTTTTATGGTTTCAATTTATGTGTTCACATTATTTTAATGTATGTGACCACACTTAATGGAATGATTGTACTGTTCAATATAGTAAAATACTGAAAACATATTTGGAAGTTACATAACCTTATACCACTTAATATCAGAACTGAGAGAGATTTCTTATTTTTCACCATTTTACCAGTAAGCATGAGATGCATGACTTGTTTTTCTACTGAGGGTGTGATCCAAGAAAATGTTTTAAGGGTCTGTAAGTTAGGTGATATTTTTTTTTTTTTCCTGTAGTGGATCTTGAGAAGAAATATAATTCCAGAGCTGTTTTTCTAGATTCCTTTAAAACATTTG
Source organism: Sinosuthora webbiana (assembly GCA_013397395.1). Classification (NCBI taxonomy): domain Eukaryota; kingdom Metazoa; phylum Chordata; class Aves; order Passeriformes; family Sylviidae; genus Sinosuthora; species Sinosuthora webbiana. Next base: position 268,974 of record VXBN01016632.1, read on the forward strand.
CTGTGGAAAAGCAATTAAAGAATTTGAATGGGAAAATTCTAATAACTCATTATATCAACTCATTATATCAAAATTTTATTTCAGCTCTTGAATTTTTGAAGCAAAACTTCAAAACTTACTTACCTACCACACTTTGGTACACATTGCAGAACAGTCTCAGAGGGCAGAAACTGAATTCTTTTTAAATAAAAGTTCATTCCTTTCAGATAAAACTAAATATAGGCTCTTGGAGCTTACCTAATGCACTCGTTTCTAGCTGACATTCAGTCCTGTATCACAGACCGCTACTCCTAAGCATGGATTTCCTGAAAGCACATGTTAAGCACCATCTGTTCAGCATACTCTGATTGTATCTGTGAAATGTGTCCTTTAGGAGAAACATACTGTTCTGCCTTTTTCTGAGCTCCAGAAACTCTTAACCAGAAGCTATGCAATGCCTAGGCCATGCCTGAATTCTGAGCATGCATGGAGCCACAGTTGCAGGTGTCAGAGAAACATTCACACTGAAAGGAAAATCAACACCTGAGTGTGTCATCAAGGGAGAGAGAAAATAATCTGGTTTCATTTTTGCAGTAGAATGCTCTTCAAGGATGCACAGCTACTCTGATTTATGAGGTCATATTTCCTACCTTTTTCACTTCCGTTTACCTAGCATCTGTGGCTAAGATACCAGATATACAGAACTTTGAAGGGAGAAAGGGACAAGAAACAGGCTTGCAAGTGATAAGTAATGGTATGGCATGGCAAAAATTGAAGAACTGAGCACCAGTGGGATCCCTCAATCTGCTCCATGAGGTCTAGACTACAATTAGCCACACCTGAAATGTTTCCACACTAATGTGTGGAGCATGAGGAACCAATGGTGACCCCAAAGCTTTATACCAGTCGCAGAGATTTGACATCATTGGCATAAGTTAAACCTGGTGGGATGGATCCTGTGACTGAAGTGCCATGTTGGACAGTTACAACATTTTCAGGATGGATAGACAGGGCAGGCAAGGCCAGGAGTTGGTGTTGTATGCCATGTAGGGGCTGGAATGTTGCTTACATTTGGTGATGGCATGGTTGAGAGCTTTTGGGTAAAGACTAGGGGACAAACAAATAATGCAGATGTCATTGTGGGAGTTTACTATGGATTACCTAGCCAGGATGAAGACACTAACAAATTATTCTTCAAGGAACAAAGGGAGATTTCCAAATCCACTGCTCTTGTCCTTATAGGAGACTGCAGCTTGCTGGATGTTAACTGGGAACACCACACAGCTGGAGCAAACAGATCCAGAAGACTCCTTAGACACCTGGATGATAATCTCATGGTACAGGTAGTAGGGGAGTTGACTAAGAAAGCTGTCCTTGATTTATTGCCTGGTAACAGAGAGGGTCTCACGGGTGAACTGGTGGCCATCTTGGCTGTGGTCATCACAAAGCAGTCAGGATTAAAAACTCTGTTAACAGGAGGAAGAGTATTAGCAAAATTCACATGAGGAGACCAGAATTCAGGCAGGTCAGGTAGTTAGTGAGCAAGATCCCCTGGTAAAATGCATTTGAATTTGCTGGGGTCCTCAAGTGCTGGTCACACTTTAAGCACCATCTCATCAAGCACAGGAGCAGGCAATTCCTAAATGTCAGAAGTCAATTTGCTGAGGCAGAAGACCAGCTTGTCTTTGCAGGACTGTTCCTTTGGAGATAAGGCAAAAAAGAAAGGTGTATGCCCAGTGGAAGCAATATGGAGATGCTGCTTCCCACTGTAGAGAGAAAATTAATGAATTGAAGTTTTCCAGAACTGTGGGGGGTGCAATAAAAGGAGTTTATTTTAAAATAAGTTAATAGAAAAAGGCATTGCAGAAATAACATTTGCCTGTGCCAGGATGAGCATGGTCACATCTCAAACAAGAACACAGACAAGGCAGAGATGTTTAGCTCGTTCTTTACCTCTGTCTTCAGCACTGATGACAGGTGAAGGGGATCCCAGTGCTCTAAACTGGGGGACCATGCCTGTCAGAATGATAAACTGACAGTTGACCCTGTAGTTGTGACAGATCTGCTGCTCCAGCTGGATCCCTATAAATTTATGGAGTCTGATGGGATTCATCTGTGAATACTAAAAGAACTAGATGATGTCATTGCAAAGTCTCTCTTGATGATTTTTGAGTGGTCTTGGGAATCTGCAGAGGTCCTAGTTAACAGAAAGCTAGCTATCATTGTCCCAGTTTTCAAGAAGGGCAAGAAAGATGACTCTGGCATGTAGAGGCTTCTCAATCTCACTTCAGTGCCTGGTAAAATTATGGTTCTAGGAGGTATTGGAAAACACCTGAAAGGCAATGCAGACATTGGTTACAGCCTACATGGCTTCCTGAGAGGAAAGCTCTGCTTGTCAAACCTAATATCTTTTTATGACAAGGTAACCCACCTACCTGATCAAGGAAAGGCAATTGATGTAATCTTTCTGGATTTCAGTAAAGCTTTTGTTCCTGTATCCCTCTGGATAAAATCCAGCACACAGCTGAATAAACACATCATGGGATGGGTGAGCAACTGGCACATGGATCGGGCACAAAGGGTTATAGTGAATGGGGTGACATAAAACTGGTGACCTGCCACTAGTGGGGCTCCACAGGGCTTCATCTTAGACCTTGTGCTCTTCAACACCTTTTATGAAGGTTCATTACTGAACATGACTTGGATATAAGACTGGAAGGGTTACTAAGTTTGCTGATGATACTAATTAGTGAGGAGCTGCTGATTTCCTCAGAGATTGAGATGCCCCACAAAGAGATTTGACTAATTAGAGGGTTGGGCAATCACCAATTTTATGAAGTTTAATGAAGTGAAGTTCCAGATTCTGCACCTGGAACAAGCACTTAGGAATGATAGGCTGGAAATAAATGCTGTGGAAAGGCACCTGGGGGTCCTGGTTGATGGCAATTCAAATATGAGTCAGCAGTGTCCTGGCAGCCAAGAGTCAACTCTACCCTGGGTGACATCAGGCACAGCATCACCAGCCAGGCAAGGGAGGGGATTGTCCAGCTCTGCTCTGCACTGGGGCAGAGTATTGAATATTGTGTGCAGTTTTGGGCATCACAATATAAGAGAGATGTAAATCTCTTACAGAGTGTCTAAAGGAAGGTGTCAAAGGGCCTTGAGGGGAAGTTGTATGTGGAGTGCCTGAGGTTGCTTAGCCTGTTCAGCCTGGAGAAGAAGATTTCCCCTGCAATGAGAAACCTCATTGCAGTCTACAACTTCCTTGCAAGGGGAGCAGAGAGGAGGCACTGATCTCTTCTCTGGTGCCCAGTGACAGGACCTGAGGGAATGGTGTGAAGCTGTGTCAGAGAAGGTTTATGTTGGATATTAAGGAAAGGTTTTCCAGCTGAAGGGTGGTTGGGCACTGGACAAGGTTCCCCAGGGAAGTGGTCACAGCACCAGCCTGACAGAGTTCAAAAAGGATTTGAACAATGCTTCAGGCAAATGGTGTAATTCTTGTTGCTGTCCTGTGTAGGTTTCATTCTTTCATATTTTTTTCCACATTTCTCATCAATTTAAATATCATTTCACTTTATCTAAATGACATTTTTAACTGTGAAAATACTTCTCCACCCATAATTTTCTCCTGATTTCTATCCCCCACTTCCCATTACATGTTTTTTCCTCTTCTATCCACTAATTTATTGTTTGTCTGCTTCTTTGCTTTTCGACTCCATTGTACTGAATTTTTTGTGTGGGCAACACGGTAAATGACAAAATTTCTGATCTTTAAAGAGCCACTTTCACTTTTCCACCTCCACACAAAAAAAGAGAAATATGAACCAGCAACACAACAACAAAAAAAGATAACCTGCCTGTACATCATATCTTTACATTCTGACCTGCTTTGAACTCCATATAGGCAACTTTGGACTCCTCCAGCTACTGCAAGTACAAAATGTCAATAAAGTTAGGGACAGCTTTAAAGATGGTAAATTGGAGAGTGCATTCTTTCCTGGAAGAAATATGCTATTGAGCTCAACTAGGAAGAGATACATACATCTGGTATTTGTCCCTACCTAACCCATTACTGGCAGGAAAATAAAGAAAAAATATATGAAAAGAGCTAACAACTCAGATGCACTGAACAGTCCATAGTAGCCATTAATAAGTTTTTTCTCACTATAGTCAGGATTCTGGGATCAAATTGTTAATAAACTTTCCTGACTGGCTATCCAGGAGCTGCTCTGACTTGTACCACCTGAGTGGGGACTGAGGTCCTTTGCCAGCAAGTGGCTCCAAGGAGCCAACAACTGCTCCACTTGACTCCTACACGTACCACTCACACACAGTAGGACAAAGCTTCCTAACCAGCTCAACCCTAAGTTTCCCACAGCAGAGTCTCTGTCATCCTTAAATGAGTTTAAATCAGGGTGCAAGAACAGCATAATAGCTTGAACTGGATGTCTTCAAGGAGTGTTCCCAGAGAAAGGAAAGCCCGGGTTTTTATACCCTCACAGTTTAAATTGTGATAGTCTGGGGTCTTCTAGCGAAGTCCTCAGTTCTTGGCACGTCTCTGAGCGTCCAGTCCCCTGGGCAGGTGTCACTGGTCCGTGTGTCCTTTGTTACGTTCTTGGCCTCTTGCCTCAGACTCCCACCCAGAGCTCAACCTGCAGCAGCTTGGTCTGCAGCTGCACACCAAGCTACCAGCATTCAATGTATTCCTCCAAAAATTAACCAAAGAGCTTAAATTTTAACAATGTCCACTCACCCTATACCCACGCCCCTCACAAAAAAAAACAAAAAAAAACCAAAAAAAAAGCCAAAAAAAAAAAAAAACCAAAAAAAAAAAAAAAAACAAAAAAAAACAAACCAAAAAAAAGGTCTGGAGAGGGAAGGAAAAAAAAAGAAATCTGTCTTTCTTTCCCACAGTGGAAGTGTGCCACAGAAAGTATGAAGAATCTTTTAGAATTGTGAGTGGCTGACCTTCTGTGATCTGTTAGTTTCAGTTGTCATTTATAAGTAGCATATAGCCCCCACAGCTTTCATCATTGCAGACACAACCACACATTCATATTTGTCTCTAAATATGTTCTATAACTATGTAATCAGTACATAAGTGTAAAGTGCAACTATTATAAATGGGGTAGTAAGCTCTTCCTTTGTCTCATCAACTCCCTCTAACCACTTCTAATTCTTGGCAAACATATCTGTTTCAATGTGCTTATTTAAAAATCCTTTCCAAAAGGTCCTTCTGTTCTTCTTAGCTAGGACCAGACTGACATACAGGGAGGAAAAACATGACACCACATTCTCCGCCAACAATTCAAACTGAAGCCAAAAAGTATCTTGCATTAGCACTTAAAGGAGAGACATCTATTTAAAACTGTTGAAACTGATTAAAGTGTTATTTTATTCCAGTTTCACTTCATAAGGGCCCTGTTTCTTAAAGATCAGTACTGGTGTCTGCACTGTAAAAGTCTCTCTACCTACTCTACCCTGCCATGTGTCTCATCTACTTCAGCTTAATATACTGTGCAGTATAACATCATTACTGAATATGTTATACTCAAAAACTTATGGGCAGAAATGAAATCCACATCAAGTGTAAAGTCAAAAATTTATTTTAATTCTAATTAAAATCTAACTAGTCTAATTAAAGAAATACTTCTAGACCAGCCTTATTAGAGAAAAAGGGGGAAAAAAAGAAAGAAATTCAAACTATGAAGAAAGTCTTAATCAAAAAAATATTATTAAAATTATTATAGACTTGTTTCCTAATTTCTACCTTTTATTTCTGGTATAGTGCTTACCTTTACCTGCCCCTCACAGTGCTAATATTAATGAGTTTTGACTGATGGAAGCAACACAATGAGTGAATTGTTAGTATTCCAAGTTCTTTGAGTGGCTTCTTTTTCTCTTTTTTCTCTTTTTCTTTTTCTCTTTTACTCTTTTACTATTTTTTACTCTTTTTCTTTTCTTTTTTTCCCTTTTTTTGGCAGAAGAAGGATTCATTACAGCCTAGCTGAATTTTCAAGGGGAAGAAGTTATATAATCCCTTTTTTTCTGGCATAGTTAAGTTCCTCTCGTGTCTCAAAGAACAGGTACTAGTATATTTTGGAGTCAGCCTTCATAGTGTGTTCCCATGCCCAGCTGTCCTCCCACTCAGCAGTATGAGAGAAGGTTTTTGGGTTTGTATTTTGGATATCTACAGAAAATTTAGAGAGTCAGATTAGTTTTCTACTCACATATCTCCCCTTGTTAACATACATCAGAGAATACAGTTATTTTACTCTAAAGTACATTATGCTGTTTGCATCATAACTGAGAGATCCTTTCTAGCCAAGAGACCTAAATATTCTTATTCCTAGAATTTTTCAGTGAAGACTTTTTGGATAAAGAAGACATTGCAAATAGAGAGAGCAGTTTTCTAGTAGGAGTTGTAGCAAAGAAAAGCAATAAAATACATATATCTTAAATAAAATGTCCCATATTGTTTATCAAATCACAGAAACAGGAGTGAGACTGTCTTCACTCTCACCCAGATTAAAGCCTGAAGGAAGGACAGCATACAGTTACAAAAGAAACTGAGAATAAGGTCACCTGTTAATGCACCTAGGTCAGAGACAATGATCCTGAGGTTACATCCACATCTCAGGAATTAACTCTCTAGGTTGACACCACTCAAAGTAAATTCACCCAAAGCTCTGAACAACTTGATGTAACTTCAAAGATACATTCAGCTTTGAAGCTGGTTCTGCCCTGAGTGAGGGTTCCCCACTCCAAACTAAATTATTCTGTAATCCATCAAACCTAAATTATTTTATGATTCTGTGAACATAAAACACCCTGCTGAGATACTTTCAGGATCAATTTGGTAGGTGTACAGTGGCACACTTTGATGTGTCCAATATATTCAGCTAAGGTTATACTTGCTTAAGGGTCTGTCTTACCATGCACACTGTGGACACATCCCTTCATTTGTCCAAATGAAGCTACCCTCTCTATTTCTTTCAAACATCATCACTTCTTACCTGTGTTAAGCTGCTTGTCCAGGTCCCTTCTTTTTAATCTAGTCTCATGCTGGTTAACTGCAAACTCTTGTTAAAGTGGTGGCTTCCAGACTATTTTCCCTTAGTAATGGATCATATATCTATTATAATTTTGAAGAATCTGTGTATCTGTCTCAAAATATAAGTTATTTGTTTTAAGACAGCCTAATCCATCCTTATCCACAGACTAGTCTGCAAAACTTGTAAACAAATATCAAGGTATATCAAAACTGTTTACACTCAGCTGTAGAAAAATGTTTATAAGTTATTCCAAAAATGACAGAGAGGAGGAAAAAAACACCCAAAAAACAAACAAACAAATAAATCTGACACCAAATAGAAATAAAAAGTCCTCATTTATAAAGGTTTTCAAAGATCACCAAAGATACCTATAGACATGAAGAAAAATTTCTCCAGAAAGCCAGGATCCTTTCTTCACAGAAAAAACATACCTACCATATAAGTAAACAGAGCCTATCAGAGCTTATCTTTTGCAAAGCAGGTTAGTACAGCATTGCTGCCATGCACATAGCTTGCATCACATGACAAGAAGCAGGGGTTTGTTTGCATCATTCAGTGAAGCAGAAGGCATGAAGTAGCAGGCAGCAAATTGTCTAATTCCAGAATAACAGCCACATACCTCTGTCAAATATAATTCTACCCCAAAGCTAATTAACCTACCCAAGAAATAATATTAATTAGCCCAAATACTTCACTACACTGAATCTCATTCCACGGCTACATGCATGGCATTATGCTTCATCTGCTTCCACACAGACTAGTCAACTGATATCTGGCTCATGGACATTTAGCACTATGTTCAGTGGACAAACATCCATACCTATGAAGTTTTACTCAGGAATCCTTACTGTCTGTTCAAAATAGCACTACTGAATTTCAACTCTTCTGTGTTGTCTAAAGTGACCTTTTCCTAACTTTTGATTTCTGTGTTAATATGATAATGTCCGAAGCATTAGAGCATGGATGCATGCACTTTCGTATCCCTTATCACCTGCTGCCTCATTTTTATTCTTGACTTACAAAATGTAAAAAACTAGCAATTTTATACAAAACAATAAAAGAAAGAAACCACAATATTTTTTCACCATTGCCATGAATGTCCATAATGTATAAAACTGCAGATTTGATTTCCAACTCTCCTAGCTCCTGTGAAAGGTAAGACATGTTTTGTCTTGGCTGGAATGTTCTCAGTTGCAGTATTCTTGGCAAATTTCTAGTTATAGTTAAAGAAATCAAAGGAGACTTCAGGTTTCAGCCCCATAAAATAGAAAGAGAGACAGAGTGGAAGGTCTCCTTCTGAGATTTATGTTTAGATTATTTCCAAAGCTAATTATTCTGGAGAAAAGTGGGGAGCACACAGGGGGAATTTTAATAATTTGCACAGAAAAGAAGCAGTCAGTTAGTCAGTCAAAAGCAGGTAGAGGACTTTAGTAAAAAGTTCCTTCCTAGCATTAAAATCCCATCAAATAAGTGGTCAAGCTTAGGAATAACTGTCTGTATTTATAGCAGTAGTAAGTTTCTGAATGTCTTGCTCTTTTCTTCGTATTTCTTATCATAAGACACAAAACCTGGCTATCTCTGGAAAAGTCAATCTCATTTCATACAGGCTGGCTCACTGTCCTTTTAAATAAAACATGATAAATAGTGTACATTAGGGCATTATATTTATTTACATATATTTACATATTTATTACATTATATTTTTACTGCTTGTTCAGCTTTCTCTTCAGGTTTTTAATCCTGGACATTGAGTCTTGAAGACTTCTGTTGTTCACTGGTCTGCTATTATGCAAAAACTTACTTTTCAAAACCTGTTTATATGAAGATTTCAATAGTTGATAGCCAAACTGAATGTAAAAATGAAGAAATCAAAACCAAAATAGTGAATACAAACATTGATGAACAAAAGTTTTTAAGTGAGCAATTGCACATTGCAGATGAACTATTTTGCATTCACAAAATTTGCAGTTTAGAAATAACACCTTTTTCTCTCCATTGAATTCGTACAACATTCCTCCCACATGCAGGTATTACCAGTATGACTTTTATTATATTAATTCTTGAGTCTGACACAGACATTGCAGGCATTCCAAATTAACATAATCAATGTGTTCCAGTCTGCTGAAAACTGCTTTGGTCATTTGATCTTTTTATTTTATATTATTAAGATGGAATCAAATGTCATACTAAATGCAGTCTACATCTGTTGGCTAAAAGTACCTTTGATATAGGACAAATCTATATGTAAACCTTTAAGTTGGATAACAAAATAATTTATGAAAACCTTTTGCAGTACTGTGGCAAAAAATGCTTTCTTCAGCCATTTATGTGTAAATTATATTTCCTGCACTTATTTTGGTATATTAAGTTTGCTTAGATGCATGCAATTTAATCACATAGCTTTTTTAGTTATGGCATTCACGAGTACATGAAAATTGCAATTTCAAAATGGTTCAAATATTTCTTAATGGATTATCTTCTTCCTGTTTTAGTTTTATCAAAATATTTACCCATGAAAAAGACTAAGCAGCTCACTTTTCTTCTTGGAAAGTGAAAAAAAACTTTAAAAAAAGCAATAACTTTTTCTTTTATTCATCAAACTTAAGAAGTTCACTCTAATTTTTCAGTTTCATTTTCACACGGGTATGTAATTTGCAAACAGAGCAATGAAATTTAATCTTTTTGTTAAGTTCACAAGCACAAAACTTTGTTCAAGTCCACTCTTAAGAAGTTTTGTAGTCTAAATAGCCCTATGTCCAGTGAAACACTGGACAGTTGATTATCTGTGTTGGAGCTAGTCCAACACACTTCATTAGAGAAAAATAGCAAATGTCTTTATGTTAGCTGATTTCCTTTGGGAAAATCTTCTGTATGGAGGTTTGTGATCCTCCCTGTTCTCTGTGTCGTCAAATGTTTGGTTTCACCTCAATACTTCTTTTGCCCCAGTGTTTCGCCTCCCAGGGTTATCCCAGAGTGACCAGCATGACCTGGAATAGAGGCTGCTATCAAGCTATGCAAGCTCTAGAGGAAACAGTGATATTTTAAGACCCATTTAAGACATGTAAGACCCCTGTAAGATAATTAAGTAGTGGGTTAGGCTCAATGCGTTCAAACTCGCAGAATGACAGAATGGTTGAGATGGAGGTCATCTGGTCCAACCCTCATGCTCAAGCAAGGCCACCCAGATCTCATTGCCCAGAACCATGTCCAGATGGCTTTTAGATGTCACTTTAGATGGAGACTCCACAATCTGTGTCAGTGCTCAATCACACTCAGTAAAAAAGAGTTTCCTTATATTCAGATGGAACTTCCGGTGTTTGTTCCCATTGCCTTTGGTCCTGTCACTGGGCACCATTGGAAAGAGTTCAGCTTTTTTGGCTAATATCAAGTTAACTGACTCCAGTGTGCATATTTTCTGACATATACGGGTTTAGAGTGGTCCCATCATAAGGTTTGAGCTTTTCCCTGTTCTAACATCAAACCTGTCAATTTCTATTTCAGCCTCGCATATCCTGTGTCTTCTCTGAACAGAAAATTTCTAATTCTCTTTTCTGATTAATTTTTAGAAAATAAAAAAGATAAATATGTAGAAAATATTTTAAAATTGTAAGCACTACCAGAAATTGGAGCAAGTAGTACTTCAAAGCTGTGAAATGGCATAATTTGCAGTATCATTCATTGTTGCATATATTAACTTTGGCTTAAAAGTGTGTTCTGAAAAGGGAGCTAACACTATTTATGAACCCATTGACTGACTATCAGAGTTACAGAGATGCAACAGCCGATCATTTCTCATTTTCAGGGGGTTAAAATGCTTGCAAATAACATTTCCCTCTACCCCACCTGATTTTTTTTTTTTTTTTAATTATTCTCCTTTAGCTAAGAAGTTCATACAAAATACTTTCCTTCCTCTGATCTTGTTCCTATGCTAATGCCATCTCCCTCATTTCTTTCCCTCCCTTTTGTGGAGAAAAACAAAATGAAAATTGCTAAGAGAGCTCTAGAAAAACTAAAAGCAAAAGTCTCAAAGACTTTTGAGACAAATTACTAGACTAGCTTTTTTCATGTCAGTGAACCTGTCTGACAGTAACTTCATGCATTCATTATCTTTTACCTTTTCTAGGACTTGACTGGTGGCTACTTTTATGTCTACACAGAGGGACAGACATGCCACAAGCTGGGATCCAAAGTTTTTTAGTCAGTAGAGGTAAGCAGCAAATTCAAATTTTGCCCTGCCTTCAAATTTTAAGCAAGCCAAAGACATTTTGTTGTAGATAAAAATAATTTAAAAAGAATAGATTTTTCCACCAATCTTTGGCTCATGAGATCTCTTTCATAATAAAAATATTCTACTGTAACCAGGAACCAAAATCAAAATTGTAGATATTTCTTCAGTGAGAAAGAAGTATATAAATGAGCCTCCTGGAATACTGTGTTTTAATTAAATTCTTTTAAATTGGCATTTTAAATAAACCAAATAAGATATAATAGAAATAAGCATGCATATTAATGAAAACTCAATGGAATGTAAGAACATTTTATTACATGTTCATGTGGGCCTTTTTTCTATTTGGAAAAATAAAATCTTGTTCTCTACAGGAAAAAAGAAAAAAAAAAACAAAACAGCTGGATTCTGAAGACAAAAATATATTTTATTTGTAAATTTTCAGTTAATTTTAATAAACACTATTACTTTTGAGAATATGCCAGGGGTTTTGACAAACTATGTGTGTGACAGAGCATTGATAAGGAGGAATATTTAACTGCATATATTAATTTTTTTTAATCAATAGCTCCGCAACTTCCAAAATATTTTAGACACTGGGGAGACCTTCTGAGGGTTTGTGGTCTACAGCTAAATCAGATAAAATGTATAAAGTATATGTGCAAAAAGGATCAAAGGAAATGTGTAGATTGACATATTTTTCATGTTTTATGAAACTGGGGTTTCAAATACGCTAAATGCTGAGACTTTCATAAGAAGTTGTAGGAACTTCAAACACATAATACTGCAACAATAAACTTATTTTTTCTGATTTTTATGATTATTTTTTTCCTTAAATGTACATGAGACATATATGCACACACAGACATGCACATAGAGAAGATATTTCTATTTTCCTCCAAATTAAAAAAATTGATGTCACAAAAAAATCGTGAAAAAAATTGATCAATAAATTGTTCAAAAGAGTACCTTTTTTCTCTCTTGTTTTTTGAATTTTGTTTTCTTTATGGGATTGAGTATTAAATATTCTCCAAAACAGCCAGCTTGCTTTAGGCATGTTACCATGAGTATTGCTCTATTTATGTACTTTTAATTATGAATTTATACTTCAGCAAAACAATCAGAACCAGATGCCAAGAAATAATTATAAGACTAATTTCATAGAAAAGTTGGAGTTTCAGATAAATGCAGAACCTTCAATGAAGTCCTTAGTCATCCTCCCATGGATTCTGTGTCACAGAATCCCAGATATTTCTCAAGATAGATGGAAAAAGTAAGTTCTACCAAGCAGTACTCAAAATCAGCCTGCTTTTTTTTTTGAATACTTAAATATTTAGACATTTGATAGTAAACATCTACAATATTGGATCTACATTGGATCTACTGTGTTTGATTACTAGCTGTATTAAACCCTCCTACTTCATTTTGGAATAGTCAGTATGTGTTAAAGTAGATGTATAAGACAGCTTACAAACATTCTGCTTCACCAGTGCATTACATTTTGTCATAAACATATCTCTGAGAGCTGAAAACTATACTTCTCTAAAGGTAAGAGCTGCACATGACAGCTTCAATATATGACAGAAAAATAAGTTACCTTTATTATTTTATAGAAAAATAAGTTACCTAAATGAATCCTTTATTTAAAAAATAAAACAACATCCACTGTTCACCTGCAGTTAAAAAACGAAGCACACAAAAACAAACAAAAACACAAAAACAAGCAAACCAAAAACCAAACCAACCAACCAAACAAAACCACCACCACCACAACAAAGAGGACTAATTTTAGTGTTTGTGGGGAGCCAATTTAATCTTTCTATCTCAGCGTTGTTTGAAATTACCAGAAGTATGTGGAGGAGAGGCTGCACAAATGCTACTTACAGGAGGCAGCTGGGAGAAGATGGAGGAAAGCTCTGTCTCTAGGCAGACTTTGCCTTACAGCTATTTCATGTAGTAGGCAGTGGGGAGGAGACCACTGAGGACACTGTGCCCTTTAGAAAGGCTCTCCAATCAGATGGCAAAAGGTCTCCACAAATGGACTGCAGTTGGATCTTTGACTGTGCCAATGGTCTCCTGTCAGCAAGCCTACCTTGGGAGGAATCAGGGGGTACACAAAGTAACTACATCTCAAGCTATGAGGCTCTAGCCTCACAGGAAGTTGTTTTTGCTTGCCCTTGCCCACTCTCTTGCTCTCCCTTTTGCTATCTGGACACTTGCTGACCTCCTACTTGTGTCCTGCCCTACCACTTCATCTCCCTCGCCTGCTCCAGCCATTGCCTTTCCTGCCTCCCTGTGTTCCTGCCTGATGCCCTATCTGCTTCATCCCTGCCTACCTCACTCCTACCTGAACCACCTGCTTTCCACCCTGCTCTGCCTATCCAGCCCACCATGGTGATCCCTGCGCTGGTCCTGTCCCTGTCCCTGTCCCTGTCCCTGTCCCTGTCCCTGTCCCTGTCCTGCACAATCCTGCCCAAGTGCCCACTCCCCATGTGTCCAGCTGCCTGTCACACGGGAGCTGTGCACACATGCTCTGCCACTCGGACATCCACTGCAAGCCACAACCTTCTGGTGGTAATGGCTGCTTTTCCTCTCTGTCTCCTCTCTCTCTCCCCCCATTCTTTTTCCTTTTCCTTCCTCCTTTTCTGCCTTTCATGTTCTTCTTTAGTAGGGCAATGGCCTTTTCATTACAAATAAATGGTTCTCAGATGTAATATTTTCCTCGTTTGGCTTAAGGATCCCCTGCTGTTCCCAGAGTGGAATGCAGTACCATTTCAGCCATTTTCAGTTTAAAAAAGACAGTGGTGACATTGAAAAGGGTTTATAAACATGAAGTCCCTTAACTTGTTATTTTACTGGCTTCTGACCCTTCTGAATTCTTTAGAGATTTTCTAAACCTTCAATTTAATCAGAATAGAAGTTGCTTCAATCACAAAGTCTGTTGTGAGTTAGAATCAGCAACTGTGATTTAAGTATCTTTATAGCTTTCATGACCAGTGGACACATTTCTAAAAGAAGTGTAGTTATATGCTTAATGCATAATGCAGCAATATGATAGCAAAAGGAATGCCATAAACTAAAAGCTCTGAGACTTAAAATCTTCAGGCTGAATTACCATCATTCCAAGGCTTGCAAGAGAACACTCCACTGTGCTCCTCATAACAGTCTGTGTAATTTCTTTCTAAGGAAAAAAAAAAGCAAAATTGATTGGAAACAACTGGCAAATACATTTTCTAATGTGCTATAGTAACTACCTGTGATTTTTATTGTTAACCCTAAACATATTTAAACCTTGGTAGAATGTAACATCTCTTCTCTAGTTCAATTGCAGAGTTGCTCAGATTGGAAGGGATTTCAGGAGGTCATCTAGTCAGTTCCCCTGATGAATGAAGGTCACATAGAACAGGTTGCCCAGGACCTTCTCCAGGTGGCTTTTGAATGTCTTCAAGGTGGAAACTTCATAGAGTCTCTGGGGAACTGTGATGATCCTGTGTTCTCAATAGAAGGGTGCTTTCTCCTGTTCAAAGCGAATTCCTTCCATTTTGGTTTGTGGCCATGGCCTCTTAATGTTATTAAATACCACTGAAAAGTCTAGCTCCATATTCTTTAATCTCTTGTTTCTATTTTTAAAAATGTGTATCAGAAATAAAAGTTATAGATCAGAATAGTCTCTAAGACAAATAACAGTTTATACTGTAGATACTATTAAACCTCTTTACATATGGATTGGATGAAAGGACAGCAAGGTGAATTGGGAAGTGACTAAACGAAAGATCCCAGAGGGTCATAATCAGCATCACAGGATCTAGTTAGAGGCCTGTCACTAGTGGTGTCCCCCAGGGTTCAATACTGGGCCCAGTATTGTTTAACTCACTCATCAATGACTTGATGAAGGTCCAGATGTCTCCTCAGCAAGTTCACCAATGACACAAAGCTGGGAGAAGCTTTGGGCTGATTCCCCTGAGTGCTGTGCAGCCCTTCAGAAGGACCTGGACAGGTTGGAGAGACGGGCAGAGAAGAACTGTCTGCAATTCAACAGAGGTAAATGCAGGCTTCTGCACTTGGGTAAGAGTAACCTCATGCACCAGCACAGGCTGGGGGCTGACCTGCTGGAAAGCCCAGCTCTATGGAAAAAGGCCTGGGGTTCCTGGTGGAAAAAAAAATCTGTACATGAGCCAGCAGTGCCTTGTAGCCAAGATGGCCAATTGTATCCTGGGCTGCATTGGAAAAAGTATGGCCAGCAGGTCAAGGGAGGTGATCTGTTTAAATGGAAAATTCCATTTCAAAAAACAATTAAAGAGAAAAGAGAGAGACTCCAATATTTTTGCATTTCAAACTGCTATCCAGTGTTTCCTATGGTGTGGAAAGCTGCAAAAGATGTATTTTTCAAGAAGAAATTTTCTTGAAACTATTCATTCATTCATTGGTAACATTACTGAAATATCAGGACACTGATAAAGTTAGAAAAATAAAAATTCTGCTTTTTTTCACAGCATGTTAATCTCTAGCTTCTAGTTTGGACTAATAAAAGAGAAACTGAGTATATGACTACACAAATAAAAAATATTAACTAAATTTTATTGAACTCTAAGGAAAACCTACACTGATCACTCTGCCTATCCTAAATGTTTCCATTATGTTTACTTATGATAACGTAATCTTTTCTGTATTGAAGAAAATATAGATTTGATCTTCAGCCAAAAATATAAAAGATAAAGAGGATCTTGCCGTTGTCTTTGAGAGAGAAAGATATCCTGCACTAAGTAATTAATCTGTTAATTAAAACTGTTAATCCTAAACCAAAGAAAAATGTTAAAATCAATTTAAGATGTTTCTGGATGTCTTTGTGTGTGTGTGTTTCTGCAAAAGGCATCAAACACTGAACAAAGTGTAAGGTAAATTTTTATGTTAAAATGTTTCCTTAAATATCAAAGTTTGATGAATCATAATGCCGTGTAAAAAATGAAACCTTAAAAGTTTTAAAAATTATACAAAAAAAGATAAGAAAAGGTGGAAAATCAATGACAAAGCAATGTAGTGGTAGAACAAAAGATAATGACTTTAAACTGAAAGAGAGCAGGTTTAGATACTAAGACAAAATTCTTTACTGTGAGGGTGGTGATACCCTGGAACAGGCCCAGAGAAGTTGTGGATGCCCCCATTCCCGGAAGTGATTAAGGCCAAGTTGTATGGGGCTTCGAGCAGCCTGTTATAATAGTAGATGCTCCTGCCTGTAGCAGGAGGGCGGGAACTAGATGATTTTTATGGTTCTTACCCAAAGATTTGCATGATTCTATGAGTGTTATATGAATATCCTTTTGATCACTGCAGGTCAGCTGTCTTAGCTATGCCTTCTCCCAGCTTTTTGTTCCCTTCCTTAGTGGCAGAACATGGAAAAATGCCAAGTCCTTAACTTAGGTTAAGCACTAGTTTGCAACAACTAAAACATCAGTGTGCTATCAAAATTATCCTCACACTGAATATTAAGTACAGCAGTGTATCAGCTGCTAAGAATATGAACTCTATCCCAGACTAAACTAGGCCACAGAGACATAAAAAAACCCTGATAGTATCAAAAAGAGATCCACCTTACTGGCTCTATTCTTAGTCTTTGCTTGTATCACTGACTTGCTTGTATCACACAACTGCAGAACATATGTGTCCTAAAGTATATATTTTCTCCATATTTCTGTTGACTTTCAGCACTGGTAAGACCATTACATTTTTCCATTCACAGAATTCTCTTTATATATTTCTTTTGTCCTATCTTCCAATAATTACTTTGAGCCAGGGTATCTCACAGAGATAAGTTCCAAACTCAGAGTATTAAGCAAGCATTGTAAGATTCCGACAACATATAGGGCACAACAAAATAGTCCCAGCTGGCCCCTGAGAACCCAGATCAAATGATGATGCTAAAAAAGCCTCTTCAGCCCTAATTAAGGATTATTGGAAGGGCAATGGAAGGCAACTGAAATGGAAAGGAAAAGATTTTCCTAAGAAGTCTCAGCTCAGATGAAAACACAAAGAAATTGAGATGCATGTGGGAAACAGAGGGGAAAAGAACCTTGGAAAGAGAGAATTTGGGACTGGAAGAAATAATTAGAGGAAAAGACTGATACACTAGGTAAAACAATATATTGGGGGAAAAAATCAATCATTAAATGGCAGAGAGGAAGAAAAATGGGAGACAACCTTAAATGGGTGACAAGAATTTTGGGATGAAATAAAAAGGAATATCTACTGCATTCACTTTTAGTATGGGATTTTTGAGTTGCATATATTTTCTGCAATAAGAATTATGTGTTTCAATGTTGTGAGATATGCTACCTGTCGGAACATTTAGTACCATATTAGTTGCCAAGGGAACAACATCTTTTTCTGAAGCACATTCTGAATCTGGCTTTCCCTTTTGGTGTTACACCCCTGTGGTGCACAGATAAATGTGACCAAGTTATGCATGAGGAGTCTGAATTTGATGAACCATAGCAAACATTAAATTGCCTGCATTTTGTTCTTCTATAGTATAATTTCCAGAAGACTATTGTCACAATGATTAGATTTTCATGACTATGGTTCAAAAAATTGTAATTAGACATAGACACTCAAATGTTCTCATAGCTAGGATGGTCTATTACCACTTCATTATATCTGAACGCTAAATGAGGGTGCAACTGAATTGTTTGCTGTTCATATAACCAGGATAAATGGAATATTCAAGAGGCACAAACACACATTCTTATATAAATATAATGTACTGCAAGAGCTCACTGGTATACAGCATATATCTTAAAATAGGACATATATCTGACATAGGAATATGACACAGCCTTATGCCATGTGTTAGTTAGTTAATTGTTAACCCTCTCACTGACTGCTGAGCTACAGATTTCCTGAACTCTTTTACTTCTCCCCTATTTTTTGCTTCTCCTTAATTGTTGCCTTTCTCTGAATTGATGCTTTCCTTTGTCTGATTTACCAATTATGTTGCCATCTTGTCTTATGGGGGTTTCTTTTCACTAGACATTTGCATATAGTCTCATAGATTTTAGCTCTAACCAATCTGGTGTGTTGACCACACTGGTGTACAGATAATACTACCTGTATTATCTAAAGGTGCAATAGCAAAAGATGATGGGTGTTACAGAATTAGTAGCAGGGGAAACACACATACCTGTAGCTCAGTGGAATTAATTTAATTTAGAAGGAATTATTAAGTGTGAACTTTATGTTCCAGCCATGCCTTGTTTCCAGCCTATGAAAGGTACTCCGTTTTTGGCAGAGAACATGGCACAAAATCATATGATCTTCAAGCTCTTAAATGACAAAGAAGGGTAAACACTAACATAAATCTGTAAAAGCAAACAAATCGTGTCATTTGTTTGGCCCATGATTGGGCCAAATTTTATAAAGTTGGTCCAAGCAGAAATTCTCCTAAGAAAATAATTTTTATTTGTTAAGGAGACACAATTGTAAAACACATCTTTCTCTGCGGTTTTCAAATCTTGGATGTTTCCTCAGAAAAGATCTAAAGCAAGTAAGCATAAGCTGAGACTTTTTCATTTGTTTTTGACCAAAATTAGCGGATAATTTTCCAATCTTTTCTATGATGAAAGTCACAGGGAATTCTTCTGTTCTGTCCTCGAGAAGAAATCAAGGTGGTATTGTTATAACTCATTAACATTTACAAGCCTACAATAACTGCAAATCACACCAAATTACTATGTGTTTATAATGACTGAGACACTAAGTTTATTTATGATTTCTTTTTATCACAGATGATGTTAAGTTACATGATTCAGTATGTTATTTGGTGAACTATTATACAAATGATAAATTATTAAACTGTGGAAAACAGACTCTTTTTTTATTTTTCTTTTCCTTTTTCTTTTCTTTTTTTTTTTTTTTTTAATAAAAAGAATGTCTATTTGGATCAAAATTAGCGACAGTCAAGCTATTCCAAAATAGGAATTTTCTGCTTCTCATACTCGGGAATTCATCTGATAAATCTAACAAAGTGACTTAAGCCATGCATATTTTTCCAGGTAAGATCAGCAGCAGCTCAGAAAAAGAAATTGTTGTCATTTCCTATAGAAATCTATACAGAGTACTCACACGAAGTTCATATTAAAAATAAAAGCTATCTAGCAGTAACTGTTTTAAACCTGTGTCTTCAGCAGTGACTCCTTACTAACTTTACCTTATTAGGTGGCAATTGCCAGTGTGGGGTCATTTTATATCATAACTTAATGGCTACAGAAACTCTCCCAGCACAACAATTCACATATCAATTTAGGAACTGGGAGAAGTACAAGACTATAGATACAATAGTGTAGAGACAAGAAGCATTGTAAATGAGACTGTACTTTTTTAGGCATTAGATAATTTAATTTAGATTTGCAGAAATCATAATTTCAGTGTCTTATGTGAGAGTATACAAAGGTGAAATATGTAGGTGCAGTGTAGTCATGAAATAAATTTCAAACTACACAGTAGTGTTATAATTAGGTTTTTCATATATTCACAAAAACAGAAGCGCAAATGCATGATGATGTTCACTGAGGAAAAAGTAAACAGTATGGAGCTTGAGTACCTCACAAATAAAATGGTAATTGGGATAGTTTTCTGGACTATAACTTTGACTTTTATCCAGTTTCTTCTGCTTTAGTTATATAAAACCTGAATATGTCTTTAAAAATAATCCCCAAATATCCTACTTCTAACACATTAGCTATTTAACTTCGGCCTCATTGTGATGCCAAGATGATTTTTTGCCTTTTCTTTTATATACCTTTTATATAACATTTATGTGTCTTCATTATTCTTAGCATGCATAGTTGTAATTCCTTAAGTCTGATAACCTAGCATAGTCCTAGTGTTCTGTTAGGCCAGGAGACCAAACATCCTAAAGGCCTCGTAATAGGAGGCCATAAAACCCTATGCTATCTTGGGAAACCAAGGTCCTCTCTAGAGCGTATCCTGTAAATTAGGGGGGAATTCCTCAGATGAGGGAACACCACATCATTGATCCAGGCCTCCCATTGGGGCATCCTTGTTAGATATGCTGATCTATAAATTGTATGTGTGATCTATCATGTGTGTGCATTGTGGTGGATCCCACCTTGACAAAGTGGTGCACCATAAGGATCCTTGTTAAAAACCCCTTATCCTTTAACCATGTCTGCCTTTCAATTTTTGAAGACCAAGAAAGGCATCAGTTGAAGATCCAAGTTTGCAGCAAATCAGATTTTCTGAAGTTTTGTTAAACATCTTAAACTGATATTTTAAATTTGTGCTCATGTGGTGAAAAATGTAACAAATATTTTAATATTAAATACATATATCAAAAGGACTAACTATTTCTCTTTAAACAATAATATTTCCCATGACATTGATGGAATCCTCCCAATTTGACAATTAATTATTAACACCTCTGCAGATGAAAGCTTAATTCTAAAAACTGACTTTTATCATCATCCATGTGCTAGTTCTACATGCCAAAATCAACGTGCCTCTACATATTCATTGATACTTTATAATACATGGAGAAAAGCAAGGCAAGTCAAAGTAAAAGAATATATTAAAAAGTTGAAATCTGTTAGATACATTTGTGACTAGATTGTGGTTATATAATTTTCATTATGCTTCTCTTTGATAATTGTCATAATATTACACAGAAGACATGTAACTTGTATGATTATTGTAATTTTAAGGACAAAGAAAAGCAAGTTACTTTTCAAATTAGTAGTTTATTGCAATTATTTAAAAATTGGTTTTTAGGAGTATTTTACCCAAAGAGTTTTATTCTTTATCTTAATGACCTGTTCATTATAAAATTTCTACTATTTTTCCAAATAGTAGACTAAAAATAAAGACCTGGAAGGTGAAAGCAGAGAAAGGAATATGAAAGCTACCAAATTTGTTAGAGAATTTGGGAATAAATTTAATGCTTAAAACTTTATTTTAGTGTATACATTTGAGATTAGAAGTATATATGTAAACACACACACATGTACATATAACTACACTTATTGAAGAAATGTAAAGTCTGCTATCATCTGTAAAGATGTTTAAAACACAAAACATATTAATAATACTTTAAAAATATGGTACTTTTTGGTGCAAACACTCAATTATTATTCTCTGAAAAGGCTGTGGAAACATTTGTCTTTTAAGGAAAACAGAAACATGCATTTTTAAATTTCTATATAGTTACACAGAGGAAATGTAAAATACCCCAAAGTGAAATGTAATAATACTCTCACAGAAGAGGAAATAGACATTGCCTTGTACAATACAATAATCTAGCAGTAAGACATTATCAAAGAGACAGAATAGTGAGCATAAGAATGTGATCGTTATCGAAGAAATGTTGATGTGTCTTGGTAATGTATTTTTTATGATTTAAACAGTGGCCTGGTAACAATGGCTGAAGCAAAAGATCTGTTCCAAAGGGTATCTGGGGAAACTTCTCAGGCTTGTTGTATTTCACTACCCAAGTTAATAAGAATTTAGATATCTTAATGCTGTTTTGAAATCACAGCAAATGCCTTTCCATTCCTACACTACCAAACAAAGTTTAAGTTGCCACCGTTTTGCCTTCCCATACAATCTAAATAGATATGCCAGTAAATAATGTGCTGTTGGAAGTCAGAGCCTTCTCAGTCTTGGTCAGAGAAACAGATCAAACCCCATGAACTACTATACTACGTAACAGTCAGGAAGATTACGTAAAGAGAAAAAAGAGTAGGTGGCAGAAATACCAGGGGTTTACACCATAAATCCCAGTCTTGCGTAACCATAATGTATATGACAATAATTGAGGTTCACAATGCTAAAATTAATGTGTTTAGCAACTATTCTGGTTTGGGGGGGTTATTTTTCCTTGTCAGTTTTTTCATCAGTTATCAAAGCTATATTTAGCATGCACATTGTAAACTTAATGTGCAGACAGACCTGAGGTACCTATATAATCTGTGTTAAAAAAAGCTGAAGACATCTAACAGTCTTTTTATAAACTTGTCCTTAATATACCCCTGAGGGACCGAACAGTATTCTTGTACATTCTAAAGGGTATGAAGCTGAAGGACAGAAAAACTAAAGACTTCTTTCTCAACAGGAAAAAATTGCCATAGCAGCTTCTCTAGAATAGCTCTTTGTGTCTCTCTCTCTGCTAATACTCTTTTGCAAGTGAACACAAAATGCTTTACCTTGAGGCATCGTTGTCTTAATATTCTCAGTCTAGTACACACTTGCTGCTTCACTTCTGAAAGCTGCCCATAAGATCAGAAACTAGTTCTGGGAGAGTGCAAGCCCACAAGACTGAAACTTTCAGAGCAAGCAAAAATATGCCCTGAACACCTGTTTTAGTATAACCTCCAGAATGTTTGAAATGTAGGTAGATCAAGAAATTAAGGCCTTTTCTGAACTCAGGACTGTGTTTTTTTCCAATTTCTTCTGGTTATTTTCTCATACATTGAAGAAATGTCTGTCATGCTAAAATGAATAGAAATAATGTCTGACACATATTTTTAGCCACGAAATATTGAGGTCTAACTAATATATCTGGTCTTGGATTTTTTTTTTTTCCCAACTCAGAATAAAAGGTTCCATTGTTGTGGAATATTTGAATGTTTATTCTAGTGAAGATGAAGTCCAACACTGACAATTAGAAATTTCCATTCTCGCCTGGTTTTTGTTTTATATTTTTTTTTGGGTGTGTGTGTTTTTTTTGTTTGTTTGTTTATGTTTGATTTAATTGACCTTCATTTATTTTGATTTAATTGACCTTCTTTTTTTTCACTTTTATTTTAACCCTATTATTTCCATTATTCTGTTGAGCCATCTGATATCTGATCTTCTCTAATACCTTATTCTTTAGAATGTAGGTGTCATATAACAGCTGAGCTGTGGTTCTTAAATAGTCACTGGATTATTACTGTGTCTCTCCCCTCTAACTCAGTTGGTGAAAACTTGAAAATATTTTACATTGTAGACATTACAATGTAAAGTTAAATTTTTGTAACTTAGATATCAAGATAAATCTGATGATGAGCTTCCCTTACAGTTACAAGACTATTGTGCTAGAGTTAGAGGATTTTCTTTTTTCACCCTGTATTTCATTAAGTTTTTTATTAATTGAATGTTTATTATTATTACTACCTTTCTTCTGTACTATGAGTATACTGAGATACTTACACTTTTTCACAATAATTCAATTTCACAACATTGTCTTTCATCTCTCCATAAAAGTAGATGTAACACACCAGAAGACTACAGAGCATGAACCTTTAAACAATTTGTGGAATGTTACTCACAGGCCACAGCTTCCATCTCCACTTCTCAAGGCCCCCTGCTGTCACATCAGCTCTGAATTTCTCTGTAATACGTCACTGTGTTGGAGTCACTTTATTGTGTATAGACTGTTTGCTAGGGCTATTTATGTAGAACTGCTACATACATACATGTCCTTTCTTTGGCACACAAAAGCAGCAAATAGGATTTATTTTCTATTGCAGAAGCTGTGCAAGGAGTCCCCATGTAGATTATTAAATGTCTCACTTTTCTATGGAACGACAAATTTATCTTTTATCTGATACAGATGTAAGACTTAATATTTCACCCTAAGTAAGATTTTTCTTGTTATCATTATACTAATTAGCAGTGCTCTACTTACCTTGTTTCCACTAGGTCAGCACTAGTAATTAGAACAGATTGAATGCAGTGAATTAGGTCCTGAAGGATACTGTGCTCAAAATCTTGTTTATAGGCAAAAAAGGAAGCACATCTTGGATGTAAATAAAATCAATAATTTATTGTTACTATAACTGAAATCCTGAGAGTCTAATACTTATTACTCCATGTCTAATAGTTATATAAAAAGATAATGATGAAACTAAAATTGTTCTACACAAAGTTCTTAGTTTCTACCCCTTTTTCTGGTGTTCTGACCATGCTTCTCCTGCTCCTCTGGCCCTAAGATCTGTAGTTTCACACAGCAGGGAGGATTATGATGAATTGTCAGCATCTGGAATCCTTTACCAGGAGGAATATGATGTTCATGTTGCTGGTTTCTCCTTCAGCTGTCAAGGGACAACTTGGGATTATTTTTCTGTTTGCTAGCACAATTTACACTTTCTCATTGGCCTACAACTCCACGTTACAACTAAATTTACTGTATATTGAGACCTTTACGCATGCTAGATATCATTTCCTCATTTCTTTTGGTTAGCTTCAAGCCCAACTCCAGGTATACAGCCCACCTACAGGTGTGTAATTACCTAGAGCTTGATTGTTTATTGTAATGTCATTTTTTTTTTCTATGAAAAGATTCAATGCACTAAAATATAAGCAGGAAAACTTGCATATGAGGGTAATAAAGAAAAAATATTTCTAGGTATACAAAAACCTCTCAGAGCTCAAGAATTAAGGACAGAAAAAATAATCTTATGGAGCAGAGATGTTGAAAAATGGTCCCACAGGCAGTTATAGGCAAAGTACAGTTTCAATGACAGATGCAGAATTAAAGCAGTTAGCTCCACTTCACCTGCTACTGGATTAAATTCTAGTAAAAAATTACGTATGTTGTTGCCTTGCAGCAGTGTATGACTACAGCCTTGCAGTATATGACTATAACATAAAACACCTACTGAAATCAAAAGAATTCTACAAAGAACTAAGAATATACCTTGAGATTTTAAGTATCAGTGCCTTTTGTATCTCTTTCTCATGAAAGTCATCACAGGGACACAAGACCTATTTCATAAACCTTAAGCCCAAATTTAGTAGTGATTTTCCATTAAATGGAAAAAGATTTGCTGACAACATGATATCATCTCTGAAAAGTGAATGTTTCTCCTGGGGCAAAAAAAGTTATTTCCTGTAAAAAATTGATTTGGAAGTGAAGGCATAAGGTAAAGTGAGTGGTCTTTCTTTTGTTCATCAGAAGATAGCAAAATATATTATGTTTAAAGCACTATATGTAATTAACAAAAAGAAAAAAGAATTCTGAACACTGTAAAAGTGTCACTAAATAAAGTGACTATTTTACTGCAGAGCATGGAAACAAGAAGCCATTTTTAAAGAATGCATAGGTTTCGCGCCTTTTTGTTTTGTAGGTATTTTTGGGTTGGTTTTTTTATGTTGATTTTCTCTTTTGATGTGGTTGTTTTTTCCAGGAGTGAAAAATACATCACTGTTCAATCTCTCTTGGATATTTTTTAAGTGTCTACATGAATGCTTGGCAAACAATCAGTGTGATGTCAGTACAACTGCTTGGACAACTAATTGTTCAGCAGATTTTCAGGAGGTAAAAGATGTTAGATTTTTTTGCCTTTCCTTATAACAAGGTGAAACTCAAACCCTACAAGTCTCACAGCTGAGGAAAACAAAATTATTCTGAAAAATTGCTGTTACACACTGACCAACAGATTATAGGTGGTCTATATCTTTCATTTATTTCTCAATTTCCTGAACTGCTTAGTCAACATGTTGTTCAGTTATGGGAAAACTTTTATTTTATTATATTAAATCAAAATCAGTTGTATATTCTGGTATGCTTCCTTTTCATTGCATGTTTAAAGAACATAATACAAAAAGACTAAGCATGACTTTTTCAGTAATTTATTAGAAAGTGTTTAACTTCTTTGAAGAAGGAAAAATAAAACCCTTTACTTTTTGCACCTTTATATATAAAAATAGGATCAGGTATACAAAGAAAAATCCTTTCATAGAGGTAAAATGTCTCTATGCATGTCTATATGTAGAAGTTATTGCAAGGAAATACACATTATCAGGAATCACATACTCTAATGCCCAATAATATTCAAAAATAATTTGTAAAATATTTGAAACATTGTCGCTCTAAAACAATATCAGTTCAATTGTTTGACTTCTTACTCTGATTCCACCTAGGCTGACTCATAAATAGAATCTTGAAATAGAGCAATAAATATTTTGATTTTTGTGTCAGTCATCTTGGTTAGATGAAATACTGTATTTCAGTAACATATGTGTTCAGGGACATCAATTTTAGAGGGGTATGTAAAATTTCATAATAGTTGGCATTGTAAATTCCCTATTTCAAAATACAGAGATCCAGAAGTATAGGAGGTTTTTTTTTTTTTTTTTCCAAGGAATTGCTTTCATTGAGTGATATCACTAGAATGAAATATCCCTCGCCTACCAAAAGTCAATTCAGCTCATCAATGAAGTCTGGCTTTTTGAGCTCAGTTTTCTGGATTATATCCTCTTCTGTTGTTAAAAACACGGCACGAATCTTGTCTCTTCTAGGTTGAATTATTTGTGAACATTTTAAGTAGAGCAGTGCAATAAGTATCATAGAGTCTCAAAACTGTGATATATATAAAAATGCCTATTTTTTATCCATTTAACCCTGCCTAGGACTCTCTTATTCATGTTAACAAGTCTACTATCCTCTTTTGCACATTCAACCATATATAACTTGTTATTATTTCATTTTCTATTTTCTGCTCTTTCCTGGACTGTCATAAATCCAGCAAAAATTGTTTTATAATAATCTTTTGCTATCTGCTGAGGTCTTTGCTTTGGTTTGAAACATGTCAGGATTTAGTTTTATTTACCACCTACATGCTTTTTTAAAGTATAAACTCTCTATCCCTCTGTTTGATTTTGCAACAGAAAGAGCAATTGTTCTCCATAAGAAAATGCTAAGAATCCATCCTTCTTTTCTAAATCGAGCTGAAATTTCTATTTATCATAATATTTATTTGGGAATTTTCAGGGTTTTTCTCTGTTTCATTTCATCTGGAATCATAGGAAAGCACTTCGATTAAACATTTGACTGTTTTATACTCATTTAGTAAGTAAATTTTGTATTTGTACAAAAAATCACTGTTCTTCCTATTTTAACAACTTGGATTTTCTTATTCTGACAAAAATGAGAATACTTGTTTGTCCTGCAGAGTTGAACAAGTCCTAGACTTGAAGTGGATAAATTATTTTGATTTTGTGAATTATCAATAAAAGTAGCAGATTTAGGTCATGAATCTTTTTAATTCAATCATTTTAATTATGATATGCACAATAACATTAATCTATATGTCTCCTGCTCTTTAGCTTATTTTTGTAGAAGCAGATCCTCTTCTTTATCTGTCTCAGTAGTTTCTCTGCTCCTAAGTGGTTTTATCACTAATGTTGAATACAACTAAAATTCTCTGAGCGTTTTTGCTTACTGGCTTGTTACAATTTTTTTTCCACAGCATTATTCTACTACATGTACTAAAACAGAAGAAGAGATGACTCGGATGATATCTGTCAAGTTTATTATATAAGATTCCATTTTAGATAGCTTTTAAAGCAAGCAACAATAGCATGCAGCAATTTGCAGTGATTTTTGAGATGTTGATCTTTGCTCTAAAATCCTAGGGAGAAAGAAAGATAAAACTTAAAAAAAAATTGTGCATGATGGAAATGAAAAGAATCTCATTCTCTTACATTCTGAGAAGAATAAAAGGGGGAAGTGAGAATATCTGAACCTACAAAACCCATAACTCTTGTAATATGTTTAACTCTTGTAATAAGTTTAACAAAATGAGAATAAAACAAATGAAATCCAATCTTAAGGACAAAGCTGAACCAAACAACTTTTCTGGACAAGATTCTAATCTTCTGGAAGGGTAAATTAGTACATGGAATACTACGATTGCAGAATGGCACTGCACATCTAGTCCATTGTTCCATAAACTTGTGCTTGTCCTTAGAAGACAATAAATAAAGTCTATTGCAAAACCAGTTACATTCCTCATAACTCTCATTGCTTTATTTGGGTCTCAAAGAGAAACTGAGAAATAGAATGCTTTACAGGAGGCATGAATGCAGCTTCTGTAATTGGAAAATAGTCTTGTATAGTTACTGTAAATAATACAATAAACATATTTGCTTAAAAAAGTGATTAAAAAAGGAAAAAAAAAGACAAAGAAAAAATAGAAAAGAAAAGAAGACAAAAAGAAAATAGAAAAAAAAAAGAAAAATAGCAGATTGTGCTAAGTTAAATACATTCCTAATACTAAGCAATGCATTCAGACACAATTAATTATGAGGTGGTCCTCAAAGAAAAAATCCAAAAGAACCCTGCCAAACTGGGAGGGAGCACAGCCAGGACAGGTGACCCAAACTGGCCAAAGGGCTATTCCACACCACAGAACATCAGGCCTAGTTATTTAAACTCGGGGAGCTACCCAGAAAGGCAGCTGGTCTGGGTTCAGTAAGGGGGTTCTGGTGTCTGTCAGCAGGTGATGAGCAATTGCATTGTGCATCACTTAGGACTTTCCTTTTATGGTGATGATGATAATGATACCATTATTATTTTATTTTACTTTAAATTATTGAACTGTTCTTATCTCAAGTTTTGCTTTGATTCTCCTCCCAGTTTCACCTAGATGTGGGGGGAGGAGTGTAGAAGTTGAGTTAGTGCCTGTGTTGTGTTTCGTTTGTCCGGGCTGAAAACCATGAAACATCTAGTCATGTAGTAAAAAAACCTTTAACAAACAAGCAGACAAACAAACAAACGAACAAACAAAAAGTCTCTATGGGTTTTTATTTGATTGATTTATTGAGAAATTTGGTGCATATTTACAGAGTTCAAACTTCATCAGGCACAGATCTTTCAACCAGAATTCCAGATGTTGTTGCCTGTCAGTGACAGATGAAATCTGATTTCTATTCTAGATCAGCTCTGCTTTGTTATAGCCCATATTTGGATGCATGGTTAGTAGTTTAGTTACTGCAATTTTTTGTTTTGTTTTCCTGTGGATTGTACTTTCAGGGTGGGAATATTTGAAGATTCTTAATTGCAGGGGGGGAACATAAGACTGGAAATACATCCATACATCAATAAACTGAAGCAAGCTCTGCTGAGAGGCTGAGGGTTCTGGGCTTTTTCTCTGGAAAAGGGAAAGCTTTGAGAGAAGTTTGTCACCAAACTAATAGGGTTAGGCTTTTCCCAGAGCTGCCTGGAGGGAGTATCAGAATGAAAAGCCATAGATTGAAACAAGACAGGTTCAGACTGGCAATAAAAATAATTTTGCTGAGAAAAAAATGAGAATGTTTTCTAGTGTGTCATGTACTGGGAGCTTGCATCTCCCTGGAGCTGCTGAGGCTCCCCAGGGGGACATCAAGACATGGCTGGGCAGCCAGAGCCTTTCCCTCTGCCCCAGCTGAGAGCAGGGAGGGACACAGGGCACCAGGGTGGCCCCTGCACTGGGCATAGGGTGCTGGCCTGGTAATGGCAAAGCCAGGCTGGGACAGGGACACACGGGTGTGCCCAGCTTGGCAGGGCTGGGGGGCGGGGCTGGAGACTGTTCCTGCACCAGAGGCAGTGACTGATGGCTCCTAGGCGGTAAAAGGAGTGTAGGGTCATGGCCAGGGACTGAAGGCCCCCGAGGAGGCTGGATGGGAACAGTCAGGCCTGATAATGTCCTCAAGACCTTGATCTATTGCAGTAAAAATAAAAACATTACCACAAGCAGAAAAAAAACCAAAACCAAAACCAACAAACAAACAAACAAAAAACCCCAAAACCAAAAATCCAAAATAAACCAAAACAAACAAAAAAACAAACAGCCCCCCCAAACAACAACAAAACCCCTAAAAAACAACAACAAAAAAACCACACTAAAAGTGCGTTTTTTGTCTTTTTTTCTTTTCTAGATATTAATAATCCATTATTTTATTCACCCAAATACATGCCAAATTCATGTCTCCTTGTTAGAAGTTAACAATAGTTCATCTTTAACAACACAAATTGTTAACATGATTGCTGTTAGTAGATCTTTCCAAGTCTAGAGTCTTGAAATTCTATTTGTTATTTTCAATTAAGGATATAATGCAGATCTTCATAAAGTGTAGAAAAAAACCTCTTATTTCACTTTCGTTTTAATCTCTACAATAAGCAAATGTCACAGGACATTTGATTTTGTCCTGATTTGGTTTGATTATTAATTTATTTGCTTACTACTACTTTATCTGTTTGAATTAGACAAAAAAAAAAAAAAANAAAAAAAAAAAAAAAGTAGTTTGTGATATTATTGTTATATTGTTATCATCGATTACTGGATGTTATAATTCACTGTGATCAAACATATCAATTTTTCAGAAATAAACCATCATGTTACCACAGTCTTTTATCATTTGCATATTATTCTATAGCAGGATCTTTAGCAACACTAGCTCAATGGATATCAGATTTTTCTGAGGAAAAAAAAAAAAAGAGTAAGGTAGAGGTTGTGAATTCATTATATATATTCATTATATTGGGCATTCCTATGAGGTGGCAAATATCTTGACTCACTCACTAATGCAACTACTGAAGTCACCTTGGGTATTACCATTGATTGAAAAAGCAGTGTATTTTAAAAATATTTTTGAAATCACTTTTAAAAGGTCTTTTCCCAGACAATTTATTGAAATTTACACCTGAAAAAAACCAAACAAAAATTAGAATGTAGTGGATATTGACTTATCCTAAATGGCATAATCATGATCCTGACAACTTTCTAGCAAAAAATGTTTTCACATAAATTATGAATATATTATCTCTCAAATAATACCACGTGGGTTAACTTTCTATTTATAAGAATGTCCCTCACAGCACAGCTGCCATCTATTTCATTAATAACTGATTTATACTGTTTCAAACATGTTTACAGTTTAGTTTGCAATTTTGTATTGAAGTAGACATTAGCCAGACAACAGTAGTCAACCACTAGATTTATGAAATCTCAAAGTTGTTTATAAAATTTGAAGTGTCAAAATTACTAGAGTGCAAAAGACATTCAGCAATAATTATTCTTTTTTAATTTGACATATTTCCAGTTGTGAGAACTGAAATTCCTCCATAAAGTCTTCTGCATAATCAAACACAGAAAAATATTGACAAAATTAGCACAGGTCACCTTATGTAAGGGGAAGCAGGTCATAATTTTGAGGAAGCCCAGTGAAAATTATCTGGCCTTAGTTAACACTTTCTGTGTCTCTCTGCTTACTATGAGAGAAAATTCTTGTGCAGAAAATAAAAAGCCTTATATTCCAAGACATCAGAACCATGACATACATTGTAGCTTTTTCATTCCATGCAGTTTAGTGTTTTAAACCAAGAACTGAGATTTCTTTACACAGTTGGTCAGGAAAAATATTAGAAACTTCTGCAACAGCAAGAGAAACAAATTCAATTTTTGTCAAAGAGAGTTTTAAAAAATATCAATAGTAATTTACAGCTCAAAGTTGCTACTGAGGCTATTGAAAGCAAAGGTGTGAATTTACTATGTACTCTCTTCCAGGAATGTATCAAGGAATTACACAGGCTTTGTGCTTTTGTTTAAAGTGCTTTTGAAAATATGACAGAGACGTAAAAGAAAGTAATTTTTTTTTTAGTTACTATTAAGAAATATTTTTTTCCACTGAGATTTGCAGTTATACCAGTCTAGACTGAAGCTTGAATTTCAAGGTCATCAGGAGAATAATCTTCACCACTACTGATTTTTCTAAGAAATAAAGAAGAGGTTATATGCAAGGAATATCTGGAAACATAAAGCAAACAATTTAGCAATCACATACAAATTATGTCAGTTGAAATTAAAAGAGAAAATAGCAGCAGAAAAGTGGCTTTGAAATAATTTAATACACTAATATAGTGTACAAAGCTTAAAAACTATTTAAATTGTTCAAGACATTTTTATTTTTATTGCAGGTGAACAAACAAGCTCATCTCTAACAGCTTCCCTTGCACATTAGTTATGGACCATTGCCTTACACTGACCTCTGCTTGATCTAATAATTTTTAGCTGAAGGGAGAAAAGGGAATATAAGCACAATTAGCAAACAGACAACCAAGAAGACAATTTAAAAGTAGAGAAAGTGAGACTCAAGGAAGTAGAATTACATTTTTTGCAGTATTTTTATACCACTACTAAAATCAATATGATGACCTGATATACACATAATTAAGTTTTTTTTTCCCCAAAATTCAAGTTACTAAACATACCCAATTGCTTTGCAATGCTTCCAAGTCTACCATTCGCTAAGGCTGTTTACACAGAAAGAAAGAGTTATAATTTAGGGGTATTGGAGTGATGTATTTATTACACCTTGGGATGTCAGCATCTTGGCTGCACTGAAGCTCTTCCTAAGACTAACCTAAGCAAATGCAAATATGTTTTCTGAGTTGAGATACGTTCACAGTCAGTGGAAAAAAATAGACATATGCAGGAAGACACTTAAACAAAGAGTTTCTTTCCCCCTCTATTAACTACAAATGAATTCAGTAAGACAAGCTCTGAGTTAGGAGTCACTGACAGAGGTATATAATGCTGTGTGAGATGAATTCAAATACAGAATTTTACCATTAACGCTAGCGTAATGAGATGTTCTGTATTTAAGGGCTTTTTTCTCTCAAAAACATTGCTTGTGATAATATTGCACATGTTCTCATATTGAAAACTTGAAGAATTAATCTTTTCTATAGTTATAGATGTTGAATAAATGTAAAAATGACTTGAAAAAGATAAGAGTCTTCTGGTTTGGGTTAGTGGGTTTGTTAGGTTGGGTTTTTTTTGTCTTGTTTCCTTCTGCTTAATAAGACAAAAAAAAATCATAAAAAATCTCTTTTTCTGTCAGTTACTGGTGTAAATACATGTAATGCTACTAAATTCTGATAAACCATTCTTTCTCCACAGTAATATTCTGATAGCTACAATAAGAATGCAGTTCTTATGCCAGTGAAAAAAATAACTGCTTGATATAATAAGTATTACAGGTAATTTTTTTAAGCTTTTATCACTGTCTTAGAATCATAGACAGCCAAATCCAATAGTTTCAGTGTGAAATTCCTGAGAAATGAGGCTAAATACAGAATCATATTGGATTCCGATAACTTGTCCATTCAAAGACTTGTAATGAACTAATAAATTAAAGTAATAATTTATTTCTTAAAGGATTTTTTTTCAAATAATTCCATTCAGGCTATATTAATAATGTATCTTAAGGGGCTACATTTTTTCCAAGTTAAGAGATAAAAGGCATGAAACACAATTCTAAAGGAAAGCACTGGGAAAAACTTTGTTATTTCCAAGTGTGGTCATGAAGGTAAATCTTCAAAGCATTCATATGTATACACTTAATGCATTCCATTATCATGACTATGCTAATAGACAGAAAAATTAGATATTTAGCTTCTGTACAGATCCTGAATGTAATTTTCTTATACTTTCTATTGCTAAGATTGTACAGCATTCTACATTTAATTGCTATTGTTCTCTGCCGTGTTAGAAGATAGTTTGAAAAACAGTCAGTGACAGCAATAAAAAAGCCTTGTGCAATAACCCAACATCAGTAACATGGCAAAAAAACCCCTCACTTTGGGTCCATGCTGAAACAATTTTTGTAACAAAAGGAACTGCAATTCCAGCAAAAAAAAAGTTTTCTATTCTTTTCCTACTGAGAATCCAAACATATACCCAATCCTTGCTATGAAAACCTCAATCAGATTTTTCATGCCTATCCATGTACACTCTTCCAAATTCAGATGAACTTAGATTTCCTTCTGGTCATATTTAGTAAATGTATTAAGTAATGCCGCACTTCTAACGTAAAGCACATAGTATTTGCTTACGATTTTAGCACTTTCTTTTCCTAGTATTAAGAATGTAATGCATATATGGTGCAATGAATGTTGCCTTCTAAAAAGTGGACTAAGGAGGACTTAAGTTTGCCATACTGAGCATGAAGCTCTGTTGTTAAAGGCTGTAGCATGTAGATTTATATAAAAAGTTTGAATGAAAATTCGATATGCCTTGACAGCATCCAACCCACTGAAAAATTTTATTTCTTCTTGTTTGCTTTTGATGAACCCTCTCTTTTCCCAGCAAAACTACAAGACAGACTATGAGCAGAAGCAATATATATCCTATTTTCTATAGTGAAAATATTTTCTATATTAAAAAGTGCAAGCTTTCAAATATGCAATTTTTAGTCCTGTTCTACATATTACACAAAGCACATATTTCACTCAGGAAGTTCCAAAGGCCAGGGGATTTTTAGAATCTATTATTTCAGCCATCTCAAAGTGATTTTGAGAGGTCATATGGGCCATCAACCCCCACTGAAATATCAGCTATTTCGGATGTCAAATTCTTCCATTTTTCTGCAAGCAAAACCCCACTTTGTATTCAAAGTGGCTGCCATTAACTGGCCAATTAGTTAGAAATACAAATTAATTTTCATTGTGATTATTCTCAATTGGAATGCATGGAAGTAGAATAAAAAATATGAGACTATATGACCTGATTGTCTACTCATTAACCCCAAAATAAATTTAAACCAAAAAAAGCATAAAATTAAATTGTTACATTGAACTTTTATTAATTTATAACAGGTGAGTGAAATTACTTGAATTCTACTTAGGTTTTACAATAGTTATTCCAGTTTTATTCTGAAAAAATTATACAATTATAGAATCGTTTGGGTTGAAATGGACCCTGAAGATCATTAGTTCCAAGCTCCCTGCAGGGAGTAGGGACAAGTTCCACTAAACCAGGTTGCTCAAAACCCCATCTAACCTGAACTTTAACACTTCCAGGGATGGGCCATTCACAACTTTCCTGGGCAACCTGTTCCAGTGCCTCACCACCCTCACAGTAAAGAATTGCTTCATTATATCCAATCTTGATCTATCTTCTTTTAGTTCAAAGCTATTACCCTCTGTCCTGTCCCTATAGGCCCTGGTGAAAAGTCTCTTTTCATCTTTCTTTTAAGCCCCTCTTAAAGAATTAAAAGGTCACAGTACAGTCTCCCTGGAGCCTTTTGTTTTTCTTGCTGAACCTCAACTCCTTTAGCCTGTCTTCATAGGAGAATTTTTTCATGGCCCTCGGTTTATATGTCCTTGACTACTGTGAGAGACTGAAATGATTAATGGCTTAAACACTGCTAAAATCATCAAAGGACTTTAGTTCACTGTAGCAAATTTCAAAGAAACAGCTGTCCATCTGAAATGCCAACAACCAAGTCTCACGGAGAGACCTATGCACTCTGGGTAGCAAGATCCTTTCCTTCTCTTTCTTATGCATTTTCTTAAGTGATGTTTTTATGCTTTTATATTTTCATATTACTATGGTTAACACACAAAATGGCTACATACCTGTTTTCCTGTGCAACCGAATTGTTCTATAATAAACCCTGCATGTTATGTCTACAAACACTGGTCATTCAGTGTTGTTTCAGACTAATCCACCCCAAGGGATCTATTCACAAGAACCTGGGTTACCCTTGCCTTCTAGGGTGAGTTGTAGCAACTACATCTACTCCTTCACTGTCTTATGACCCAGACATGATTGCAAATATATGTATATCAAAAACACATTCATATAAAATTTTGTTGTTAGAATGAATGAAGAAGTTGTTTCATATTAAGAAATGTTTGAGAAAGGGGCAATGAGATCTCACATACACCAAGGAAGCTTTATCAGACACAGTTGATTGATTCTGGGAATGACACTAGATAATAAAATAGTTTGACATGAAAAAAAAAATAAACTTAAACTGGGAAAATTCATTGCTTAAGATAAAATTCCATGCAACTTATGAAAAATATTCATCTGGAAACAAAGTTTAAATGTTCCATCACCAATGGGCAAGATATCAATACTGTCCAAGGTCTCCAAATCAAGTACAAATATGCCCCAAAGGTCCAAAATTAGTTCAAAAAAGGAAAGTCATGGTATCTTGAACTAGCCAGAGATATTTTTAGCTTGAGAAAAAATGTGTGTTCACAACCATGTCTGTCATTCATCAGCTGTGATTTTGCCTTTATTTCATCCTGATCAGTACTAAACTTTCAGAGAACAGTCTTGGAATATAATACAGTTGAGAAATTTATGAATAGTTAAATTTTTTAAAAAGCTGCTCTTATACTTGTGAATATCATGGGAATACTTGCAGGAAGAAAGTAGGTTAATTAAAGAACTACTTGATATTGCCCATTGTTCCTTTAAAGATTATTAATAAGTCGAGGCAAATTTTCTCTCTGAAACCTTGAGAAATATGTAATTTATTTATTTCTGGTCTTGTCCATATAATAGGGTGTCAATCAAAAAATTTGTCCCTTTCTACCAAGCTGTGTCAAAACCATTATCCTCTCATTGGAGAAGTGCTCTAAACAGAGAAGCATTCGAGAAACCATTAAAAGGAAACAAAATAATTATTAAAAATATTCCCTTTTTTTCTAACCTTTATTGTCTTTCATTTCATGTTTAAATAAACATG
Source organism: Sinosuthora webbiana (assembly GCA_013397395.1). NCBI lineage: Eukaryota > Metazoa > Chordata > Aves > Passeriformes > Sylviidae > Sinosuthora > Sinosuthora webbiana. The sequence continues at coordinate 305,529 of VXBN01016632.1, forward strand.
AAAGCCATTGTCTTAGTTAGTTACCAACAAACACGGTACTTCTTATGCATTTTCGAACAAGATCAGAAGAAGCCCCAATAGATCACAGCTTAACCCAGAACCAATAAATGCTTAAAGAATTAGTTTAATGCAACAAAAAAAAAAGAGAATAAGGAATTGAACTAAAAGCTGCAAAGAAATTAATGGAAAATAGTAAATGAGAAAATAGCAGAGGGTAATAAAAGCACGCATCTCCTAAATATGATTTGTGAATGAAAGCATATTCTGGAATGACTAAGCAAAATATCCTTCTCGGGGAAAAAAAAAAAATCTGATAAAGAACACCAGCTATCAGGAAATGATCTGAAATAACTTTCTTGAGAAGCACAAATACTTTACCTCTGCAGAAAGGAAGAGTTTTAAACAGAATTTGCACTTAGTATTACTTACCAGGGAAAAGTCATGTGTGTGTCTTTGTTTGGGAAAAGATCTTGGGAGTTGCTGGACAAAATCCTCCTGTTTTGTAGACAATAGGTAAGGACTCCTCCCTTATCCTACATATACATGACAGAAAGAAGCAGGGTGTCTAGCTGTCGTTCAGGTGTCAAAACATAGCATTAACTTGAAATGTAGTGGATATATATAGCACAAAAATATTCCAACAAAACAATCAGAACTTAGTGGGTCTAAGAGAACATTTTTGAGACAAAAAAAGAATGCAGAAATCAGAAACAAATACTCAAAGTGAGCAGAGGTAAGTTAAGGTTATGCAAGCTTTGGATAGAATTGTAAGGGAAAATTTATCATAGCAATAAAAAAGAAATACACCTTTCTATCTTTTTAAATTTATGCTCACCTTTAAGAACTTTCAGTGGATTAATTCTGACTAACAAACTCCCACCAAACTACTTGCTCACTCTTCCCTTAGCAGAATGAGTGAGGAAGTAAGTACAGGAATAAGAAAGTTTGTGGGCCAAGATGAAGACAGGGACATTACTTATCACAGGCAAGAAAACATTAGCTTGTGGAAGGTTAACTGAACTTATTTACAGTTAATATTAAAATGTAGTTACTAATTCAGGTATTGGAAAACAGAAGGAAAAGCATTAATATAATACCTTTCTTCCTCTCCCTTTCCAGGCTCAACTTGTCTCCTTCACTCCTAACTCCTCTGTCCTTCCCTAATGGTGCAGAGGAGAGGGGGCACAGGGCAGGTGCAGTCAGTGCCTTGTGGTTTTTCTCTGCTGCTCCTTCCTCTCATGCTTTTCCCTGCCCCAGTGTAGAAGGCCCACAGGTTGGAGGGGAAAATCCAGTCCTCAATGGGTCTCTCTCTCTTTTACTTCTAAACCTTTTTGATCCCTCCTCTCTCTAGCAATTTCTGCCCTTTCCTAAGTGCAATTTACCAGAGGTGCCACATCCATAGCAAACAGACTAAAACGTGTTTTGCAGTAGGTCCTTTAGACCCAGCTGGAACCAACTGGAAGTGGCTCTCACGTGCAAATGGCAGCCCCTGGACTCTTCATACCTACACAAAGTGCAGAATTTAACAGAGTTCACGAACATAAATGAAATGGTAAATACCAGTGTTGAAGTACTGTCACAGAACCACGAATGATTTGGTTTTGGAAGGTGCAGTGGTTTGAAAGCAAAACAAATGAGAGGCTCCAAGTCAGAGATACAATTTAATAGGAAGAAAGAAAAAAGTAAAATAAAATAGATGCAATTATACAAAAGATCACTGACAGAGTCAGAATACAACCTGAGCAGGGTGATGGAAGCAGTCCAGATGAGGTGGTCTTCCTGAAGCAGTGTTCCCGTAGAAAGGTCTGGTAGCTCTGGTCTTCTGGGAATCCAGTGGGTAAGGGCTGCTTGTACTGTCCCAAACTCCAGATTACATCCAGGTGAGAATGTTTGGTCCTCCCCCTGGGTGGAACATCTCACAATGGGATGATGAGTCATGCAGGGAGTCCTTGATGGCCCATTAAACAGAGATAACTCCCGGAAGGGGTTATCTATGAGTCATGCAGCAGGGCATTTGATGGGCCATTAGCAGAAGATAGCCCTGAGGGAAGGGTTCTGGGAAGAGCACTGCTCCAACAATTGGATTCAACAGTTCATTAAGATGGTGATAGAATACTTTGTGCACATCCTACACTACAACCCAGGACAGAAGGGATCTTAAAGATCATCTAGTTTCAACCCCCCTGCCATGGGCAGGAACATCTTTCACTACACCAGGTCTTGCTGTGATAAAAATGAAAAAAATGTTCTGAAAGAGTTAAATAGAATCCCAAAGGCAGAATTCTACTCACATTTCAGGGATTAATTATTGAGTTGTCTTATTAGATGTTAGTTATCTGTGTGGTTCTCTGTTTTGGCATGGTTTGTAGCCACTGAAAGAGCTCTTAAAAGGCCCTTACAATATGACACCTTCTTTGGTCAAGAAAAATGGTTAAATGGGAACCTTGTCACAGGCTGTCAGCTCTTTTTAGCTCTGCTTCTGTTGTTGAACAGAATTGATTGCAACTGATAAAAAATTATTTGCTGGCTACAAGTTGATCTGTAGTAGTAATGGATTAAATACAGCTGATATTCATAAACGCTTAATAAAATGAATTTTAGAAAGAAATGGTTTCCAGCATACATCCAAGAAATTTATAAATGTTTCTGTGCATTCTGGTTTTCAAGTGGTTTATAATGGTAACTAAAACAGTATTTGCTAGAAGTTTTTAAATGATGGTGATTACCTTGGCTGGTTTGTGGAAGTGTGATATAGTTAATCAGTCAGGCCTCCCCATATTTGTATTTCAGCCATCATCTTCCATACCAAAAAGATTGTCAGTATTTTTTCCACTGGAGTATAGCTGGCCTCAGATCCTCTGTATCCCTGACTCCAGAAGCCATGGGGTAGACCTTGAGTCTCCCCTGGTGCTTTTTCCAGAGCCTCCAGGAAAGGTCATTCTCTCCAACTGCACTGTGGAGCACGTTTTAACCTCTTGCTCTGTCCAGGCTGGCCTGAGGGCTACTGCATGAACTATCTCATGCTGATTTGTTTAATGGCTTGTCATTACTAAGGGCCTCTCTTGAAATCGTTTTTCTTCCTGATCACCTGATAGAGAGGGCTGACAATCAGACTGTAATTTGGAATATGCATTTTCCAAAAAAATCCACAACACCCAAAGGATTGGTTGTGTTTCCTTTTGGTTAGCTAGTGGAGACATTGCTGTTATTTTCTTGATCACTTCCATTGGAATCTGATTACATCCACCTTGCCATTTTATTCCTAAAAACTGGATGTTCTGTGTAGGCACCTTGAGCTTGCTTTGCTTAATGGCAAAGCTGCCTTCAGAAGGGCTTGAACTATTTTATTTTTCCTTTTGTCAGAAAATGCTGCCCCACACAATGACACCATCAGTGTATTACAGGTATTCCAGAGGTTCACCCTGTTCCAGTGTAGTGTGAAATAGATATATTAAATATATTTTTATATTCATTTCTTTTGGTGAAATTATTCACAAAGTCTGTGTCTTTATTTTTCTTGCTAAACCTAAAGTGAAAATTGAGTGTGCCCTTTCTGTTTTACATGTATATTACATAGGTAGCTGAGACACAACTATTTTTGAAAATTATATGATAGACTATTCTGAGTAGAACAAATCAATTTTCACATCATATAATCCTCACACAGATTTCTAGCATTTCCAAATTGGAATTAGAATGAAAATTCTTCAAGAATATGTATGGTAAATTTATATGGTATGATAGGTTTTGACTCAGGGACAAAGTAGGAAGCTGAGAGAAGCTGTAAATAATGTGTTATTATCCCTTAAAATTTTGACACATTTCTCACAACAAATCAGTGAATAACTCTTAAGAATCCACTTCATATAGACACTCTATATACCATCTCACAATATTTGGAATCCATGCGATGAGTTTTATAATATGAAACACTTTGCCTCACATTCTTTTGCAAAGTAAAAAAGTATGGTTTAGGAACTACTTATGAAGTTAATATCAAAAAATACACCTGAAATGTTATACACAATCACTGCAGTTACTCTGGTGGCCTGAGGTTTGTTTCTACTTTAAAATAAATCTGCAGCAAATCAAGTCTTTCCATTAATGATCTACAACACAATTAAAGTTATTGAGTGAGAGCATGTTTAATTTACATTAATGGTGAATTTTTGGGCTTTGTTCTCTATGTTGATTGTAAGCAACAACAGAGATAGATTTAATAGAAGATGCTTGGGGACTCTACAGGATCCTCTGAAGGAATATTTATTTTACTTGACAAATAAAAGCTGAGATAGGCAGATATACCTTTAGATATCCCTGTCTTTCACTAGTAATGGTGAAGGCAGCTTAGATTTTTCTGTATTTATGGACATTATTTAGGAAGACTGAGGCAGACAACGAGAATTCTTGAGCTTGCTATGCCATCTCTTTAATTCATATTAAAAATGTTAGTTTATTTATTATAACACTTACTAATATCCAATAAAACAAAGCACACTTTCACATAAAATATATCTATTTACTGTATCCCACTTATTTATCCACTCTTTTAGGAAGTAGTATGCTTTCCCAAGAAGGTAGCATAGGGAACCTGTATTGATGCTATATGATATTTTATTTATTAGAAAGTTTAGCACACTTTTCTGAGTGTATTTATTCTGTATTAATTTTTGTTACCTCTGTAAAGATGGAGTTTCTTTTGTGTTTCCTAATAGTGGTTCACTGGCAGTTTATCAAATACTGAAGACTTGACTAAATTTTGACACACTAGAATCTTAGGAAACCTTATACTACCATAAATTAAACTAATTAAAAGACCACTGTTAATGGTCTGCCCCACCTGTAAAACTCAAGCACTTCATACCCCTTTCAAATATCTTACTGCAGATCAAAATTCACAAAAGTCTGGTTTGACAGAAAATAGAAGGCACTGGCTGACAGACAGGGAAAATAAATCCCTATTATACATATATAGTGCTCTAATGAGCTACATGGTCTGCATGCTTACTTCCCAACCATCAAAAGTTGTGAGCTAGACACCAGCAGCCTTTGTGCAGATAGCTAGGCTTTACATGGGCTGAAACAAAATATGGTTCAAAATGTTTGGAGATGTTTAACTTCTAAAACAGTTCTGTAAGTCTAGTTTTACCAACTAAGTGTGATTAATTTAGACAGAAACAAGATGTGTCACCACTCTGAAGTGTACATGCAATTAAAAAGTTACTTTATATTTCCAATTTTATATTTCTTACAGGCTACTATTGGCTAGTTCACTCCATTGTTTATTTATTTACTACTTGGAATCACAGCAAATTTACAAAAGCAAAATCTTAAATACAGAATAGTAGCTCACTTTAGTAGACTTTTCATACAGAAAATAATTAGATATGTCTCTTTCTATACAGATGGCATTGTGATATGTTAGTATCTTTGGCAACCTACATTTTAGTACGTATCTGTAGAATATCAAGATATGGCAGATGAAAAAACACATGATAAATTGATTGCATCTTCCACAGAATCACAGACTGTTTGAAACTAGAAGGCAGCCCTGGGGGTCATCTGGTCCACCTTATGAAATCCAGAGCCAACAGCCCAGGACCGTATCCAAACCAGGCTTTTTAATATCTCTAAGGACGGAGACTCCTTAGCCTCCCTTGGCAAGCTGTGCCAATGCTCAGTCACATATTAAAGTGATTCCTTATGACAGAACCTCTGATGCTTCAGTTTGTGCCTATTGCCTTTTGTCTTGTTAGTGGACAGGACCTATCTTCCTTGTACCTTCCCTTCGAACTTTTATACACATTGGGAAGGTTCCCCTCTGCCTTCTCTTCTGCAGGATAAACACACACAGGTTTCTCAGCATCTCAACATATGATAAGTGTGCCAGTCCCTTAATCATCCTAATGCCTTTTTTTGGGTGCTCCAGTAGCTCTGCTGTCTAGTTTGTCCATGTGTTGCTTTTACTGGGATGCATGAAACTGAACATCCCTTGTCAACATTCAACATTCCCCTTCACCAAGGGGAACTCATTCTTGACCGACTCATTAAACTTATACAATAAAGTGACAGGCCTGGTGGATTGGGAGGGAGCAGTGGATACTGTCTGCCTGGACCTGGGGAAGATCTTTGACATGGTCTCCCATTACACCCTTATAGAGAAACTGTTGATGTAAGGGTTGGATGACCAGACAGTGAGGCACATTCAAAATTGTCTGAATGACCCAGCCCAGAGTGTGGTGATCAGTGGCACCATGTCTAACTGGAGGGCAGTGACTGCTGATCCACCCTAGGAGTTAATACCAGGTTCAACCCTCTTCAACATTTTCATCAACGATCTGGATGATATAGCGAACTGTACTGAGCAAGTTTGCAGACAGTACTGCTCAGACAAGTGGCTGGTATGCCAGAGGGTTGCACTGTCCTCCAGAGGGACCCTAAAAGGCTCCTAAACAGGAACCTCATGAAGTTCCACAAGGGGAAAAGCCAATTTCTGCACCTGAGGAAGAACAACCCCATGCACTGGTAAATGCTAGGGTAGAATCAGCTGGAGAGCAGTTTTGCAGAAAAAGACTGGGGTGGTCCTGGTGGAAACATGGTTCAACAAGAGCCAGAATGTGCCCTTGCTGCAAAGAAGGCAAATGATATCCCATGCTGCTTTAGGCAGAGCACTGTCAGCAGGTCAAGGGAGGTGATCCTCCCTCTTTATTCTGTGCTGCTGAATCCACACCTGGAGTATTGTGTTCAGTTCTGATCTTCCCAGTACAGGACGGGGGCATGGACATACTGAAAGGGACACAAAAGTGAACAAAGAATTGGAGCATCTTTCTCGCAAAAGACAAAGAGAGCTGGGATTATTTATTTTGGAGAAGACTCAGAAGAGATTTATAAATAACCTAGGGAAGGTGCAAAAAGGATGGAGACACAGTGGTGTCTTCAGTCTTTTCAGTGGTGCCCTGGGGACAGGACCAGAGGCAATGGACATAAACTAAAACCATCAGGTTTAGTACAGACATAACAAAACACTATTTACTGTGAGGGTGACAGCATGGCTACATGTTGTTCAGAGAGGCTGGGGACCCTTCCCTGCTAGGAGATAATACATAGATGTGATCTGGGGCAATCTGCTGTAGGTAGTTGTGTAGGTGAAGTTGGTCAGGATGGTGAACAGAAGTTTTCCAATCTCAGTGATGTGCTTCTGAGACTCTGTGACACAGTGCTAAGAATGGGGCTTTATCAGTGCTATGCAAATGGGAATGAACACCTCTGTTGCCTAACGCAGATCAGGATGCCATCAGCCTTTCTGCAAGGACATCCCCAGGTTCTTTCCTGAAAATCTGTGATCTATCTGGAAGGCCCTCAGCATCCCAATGATGCATGAGATTATTCCCCCTTCAGTGCAGAATCTTGCACTTCCCTTTGTTAACTTTTCATGAGGTGAGTTTTTGAATCCATGCTGACTAACTACAAATACCTTCTAGTCCTTAATGTATCTGGAAATGGTTTCCAGGATTAGGTGCTTCATCACCTTTCCAAACAACAAGATGAGGCTGAAGAGACTGGGTTCCTCTTTTCCGTTTTGAAGACACATACCAGTATTGACTCAGGGACACTCTGCTCTGGAGCTTTAGAAAGAAACAAAAATAGTTTTCTTGGGAACATGAGGAGTTAATAGCTCTAGATGAGATACCACAGGCAGTAAAAGCTAAACAGGGTTTATTTGTTGTCTGAAAGTGCTATCGATTTTTTTTCCTGACACAATCTCCTGTAGAAGACGGAAATGCTTTCATTGAAACTATTGTCACCATGTTAAAGTATGTCTTGTTAAACTAATTTCCAAATTGTTACCTTTGTTTTGGTATTTCTAATTATTGTTTCAATTTGAATTACTGCTGAGACAAATGTGCTATTAGGAGAATTCCAGAAGAATGTTTAATTAGAGTATCAGAGCCTAACTTGAATGAGTTCCAAAGGTTCTTACAGAGTTTAATGTTAGCAACAAGTTCAAGTGCTGCCCTTTCTTCTGACAGTAGTTTTCTGATGATGATACCACCATTACATCTGCTCCGATCATTGTGAGATGTCCAAGGCCTGTCACTGACTTCCCAGCAGGCAAAAAAAAAAAAAANAAAAAAAAAAAAAATCAGTGAAACAGAGTACATAGTCTTAGAGTTATTTCCTTTTATAGATGACAATTCACAAATGAATTGTGACTTTCACAAATAGAAACATTTGAGAACTTTCTCCTACCTGCAGACGATTGAAATGCAATCAAGCAAAATAAATATTCCGGACAGGATTATTTCTTGTTATGAGTACTTGTAAGAAAATTAAATGGTAGAGATATGACAAGTGTAAAAATATAGAAGGATGTGGCTGATTTTGGTAAAAGTAATAGACATTCTTCTGCATGAAAAAAAAAAAAAATCTGGACTGCAATTAGAATTGTAATATATTTCTATTGTTTCCTTGTGGGTTTTACTAATTCACAGACCTGTTTCTGACTAGTATACAAATGTGTATATATATGCTTCCATATGTTGGTTTTAATATGTAAATATACAATTTTTGAATAGGCAGGGTAGTTATCTTCCCTTTTTCCCTTACATCTAAATTTCTTCTTTTTATGCCTCTTCTCCTCAAATTCTTCTTTCTTGCTGTAGCTGAGACTCCAGACTAGCTGAAATCAATTGGATTTTTACCATTGATTTGAAAGAAGTCAAGATGTCATTCATGAAGTTCATACACTGCAAATAGCTACAGAAACAAAGCTTTCACACTTCTCACTCTCCTAAAACTTCCACCTACTATGATTACTCAGAAAGCTTTACAGTTTGCATTCAGCAATTCTTTACTATTTTGTAAAAACAACTTCAACTCCTTTGCTCTTGTAATGTTGGGGGGGGGGGCGTTGTTTGTTTTAAGTCCCAGATTTTACAAAAGTAAAATTTCTATTTTAAAAAAATATTTTCTATTTTAAAAAATTAGTTAATTAAACTATTTAAGCATTTCATTGAACAAAATATAAAACGTTGAAAAATATTTATTTATTAATTCATTTCTCTAATACATGGGAACATTAGTGTGTTACTTAGCTTCATCCACATAAATTGGGATTCAGCATCTGTTGAAAATGGCTGTTAAAGGGAGCATGGAATGATTTTCAGACTACAGACTGGTAGGGATTCAGAGGATATTTCTGACTATTGGCTACCTCAGAGCAGCATCAAGCTTTTTTTAAGTGATAGGCTGCATTTCCTGTGTGTTACACAGCTACCCTGTGGCAATTCCAAATACAAACCAAGTCTCAAAAAATCAAACTGTGGTAAAGTATGTGTTAATTTTTTAAAAAAATAAGAAACTAGTAAACAAATTCAGTTATTTATCGTAGCTAGATTTTAGATCAATTGTAAGAGTCATGCATTTAAAAGATCACTCTGAGATCTACAGTTGTCTGATGAAACATTTCCTATTACATATTTTCTCTCTCTTTTCTATCCATTCAGAAAGCAAGTATACAGTCTGCCAGCTGGTTTTTCATGGAAGGAGTATAGTATAATGTAGAACACTGAATCCCTAATTCCTCTGGGTGCATGATGTATAGTACATAGAATTCATTATCTGGCAGATACTGAATTGTATGATTCTGGTATAATACACAATACTGGCAGAAGACACAACTGAAAAAAAACCCCAAAAAACTAAAACAAAAATGAAACCAGATATTCTTTTTTTTTTTTTTTTTTTTTTTTTTTTTTTTTTTTTTTTTTTTTAAGAAGTGTTAGAAGTTTGTTGAGGAGAAAACTTTCCACAGGACCAGATTAACATCATTATGGGGTACTATCAGCGTGATTGAAAAAAAAATCCAAACTTGAACATATTTTCACTTTAAGTTTGGGAGTTTAATAGATAACTCTCATTATGGAAAGAGAATGTAGAAAACACATTACATCCCCACTTGGAGAAAAAGGGTGAAAATTATTATTTTAAGAATATGATAACTCTGGTTTTTAAATCTGTTTACATTTCCTTTTGTGCAAAATGAGAAACAACATCTAGTGTCAGAGATGCTCTGCATGAAATGATAATAATGAGCAAGTAAATGTAAACAGGCATGCCTAGCCTTTGCTTTTCTGAAATAAAAGACCTCGGATTAAAATAATGCATTTGTAATGAGCAGGAAACAGCTCAGATGGTTTCTTTAGTTAAATTTGAATTTCCAGATATTTTTTCTTTTATTCCTAATTTATTACAAATCCTACATTAAGGAATTTCATGATTTTGTTTTTTCTTTATAGTTTAACCACAAAAGTGTGCTTTTTAGTATATTTCATAAGAATTAAAGTTATTTCCTTTTATAAAATAAGTGTTCACGTAACCTAATAAGCAAGAAAATGCATAGAAACTGAGTAGGTTTTGTATTTAATCTCTATTATGTTGCTCATCTCTCTTCCTGTTGTTCACTACATGGAAATGTTGTATTTCATTTTTTTAAGATAAATATACATATGTTGAAGATATTTTATCCGATTTTTGGGTTTTTTTGATAAAATGCTCTCCTGTCCTATGGTAGCTTGTATTCCACAAAAACCTTAATTGCTGAAATATACTCTTCAATAATTATTTCAGTCTTTTAAAGTTGGGATCTGATATTAGTTGTTTCCCTGGTGTGCTGGTTTCAGCTCGAATGTAATTAATTTTCTTTACAGTAGCTAGTAGGGGGCTATGCTTTGTATTTGTGTTGAAAACAGCATGGATAACTTTGAGATGATTTAGTTATTCCTGAGCAGCTCTTACAGAGTCAAGGCCTTTTCTCCTTCTTGTACCATCCTGTCAGCGAGTAGGCTGTGGGGACACAAGTGTTTGGGAGGAGACACAGCCAGGACAGCTGACCCCAACTCCCCTAAAGGATATCCCATACTATGTGGCATCATGCTCAATATATAAAACAGGGGGAAGAAGAAGGAAGGAGGGAAAGGCTGGAATGATGGCGTAGATCTTTTCAAGTCACTGTTATGTATGATGGACCTCAGCTTTCCTGGAAAAGGCTGAACAGCAGCCTACCCATGGGAAGTGGCAAATAAATTCTTTGTTTAGCTTTCCTTACTTCTGTGGCTTTTGCTTAATCTATTAAACTGCCTTTATCTCAATCCAAGAGTTTTCTACATTTACCCTTCTCTGCCCCATCACACTGGTGGGGGAGTGAGTGAGGGGCTCTGTGATATTTAGTTCAGGCTGGGCTTAAACCATTGACATCCTGGCCTGACCAAAACTGCACATTAGCCCAGAAAATGGAATTTGTAATGGCTTCAGTTGTTGCTGACACTTTTATACTGAGGAAGATTCAGATAGATTCTAAGAGGACCATAGCTTAATTATTTCCTTTATTTTTCTTTAAAATTACATTTTAATACATTTCACTGTCATTAAGGTTGGGTTAACTTAGAAATCTTATGACCCTAAACTAGTAGTAAATAAACTGTTATTCTAATCAGCCAGCCAGAAGTATTATTTGCTGTTACGCACTCTAATCAAGAACATGGCAATGATGAGGGATACCATATGTAACACTCTAAATTAAAAGAACAATTCCCTTCAGTTAACAAAACTGGAAATATGGTAAATGAAGACAATTCTGAAAAACTGAATACCTTAATGATTTTTACAGGTTACAATAACATCAGTCCATGCAAATTTGTGAATGTTTCTTTCATTTTCACTTTTCTCCACAACAGTAATTAACTTAACATCCCACACCCTTTATTTTCGAATTTATACATATAGGTGACTTCCTCTGTGTGTGAGAAATTTAAGTACTGCATGTGTTTAAAGAGGTTAGCCATGAAATCAAACCCCTGAACTGAGATAGAGTTGAAAACAATTTTTACTGTCCCCACCCCGCCAACATAGCTATTGCTCAATTTATATCTTTTCCTCCTCTGAAATAATTTTAACATTGGGAAAAATCTAGCATGTTCGCTGCTAAGCTATTTCACAACATTTTTAGCTACTGTACTTTAGTTATTATGTATTCCAATCCATTTCATTATATCAGGTACAAAACCAAACAAGGGCAATTAAGAGATGTTTCTTCTTTCCATACAGACCACAGTTATATTAGACTTTGCGCTTATGAAGGATGTTAAATCTACATAAATGGAGTAAATGGTAAAACTTTTCCGAGTGGTTCCACTGTCTGTGATCCAATGTCTCTTTCTCATACAGTCCAGCTGTGGATATGCTTGGATCAAACTTCTGAGAAATGGATAAATAGTGAGAAGAAGCTGTGAGAATGTGCATAGGAAAGAGCCATAAATGATCACAAGAGTAAAAATGCAGGAAGAAGTAGAATAATTGACATAGAACAGACAACAACTAAGAGATTATAGATGGAAAACACTGATGTAAAATGTAAAAAAAAAATCCTAAGGAAAAAAATACATGTAAAGATTATGATTTAACAACATGATCAGCCTATGCCAAGAAGCAAGAGGGGCCACCCTTCTTCCTCTGATGAATAACTGTCTGAATCATCATAAGATACATGACATGTCTCCTCTCAAATAGCAAACATATTAATTGTTAAGCTGAAGGAAATTAGTTTTGATTGTTTATTAAATTATACATTGTAATCTTAAATTATGTGAAAACTTCCTGAAATCTGTTTGCAATTTGGAAAAGTTGCCTGTACTGTGCCTGGGAAACAAAATGCTACAAGGCCATCTGAGCTGATATCCCAAATACGCAAAATATACAATTTTACATCTGAAAAAACTGAAAGATTGCATTTAGAAAACGTTAATCTATTAAACAATCTAGAGTTCTTCAATGACAGATTAAACAATTTTGTGTGATTTATCGACAGACTTCTATCAATTTGACAGTGTCTGTCTTAAATTTTTGGAATGTTGGGGGTTGAGCTTGTT
>VXBN01016639.1:1024-34012 GCA_013397395.1 Sinosuthora webbiana
TTTTTGTTTTTTTTTTTTTGGTTGGTTGGTTGGTTTTTTTTTGGTCTTGTTTTGTTTTTTAATTAATTCACGTGAAGAAACAAACAAAATTCTTTGGTGCTTTCATCTCCCTTTCTGTTTTCTGTGTGGGCCCGTCTTCACGTTACCCAGACATTGTATAAGAAAACATGCTGGTTTAAAAGAGTAATGGCCCATGGCTCTTTAGTCTAGATATAGGCCTTGTGGGTAGGCAGCTAGCAAGACGTGAGCTGTAAGAATCTTTGCAAAATCATTTGCAAAATATGCCAAGCTCTGGCTGCCTGCATTTGAAGGAGCAGGTCATCTTTGTTTCTGGTAACAGCAGTACCTTTTGTGTTCCTCAGGGCCTTTTTTCTTGTTTGACTGGATTTGTCTCCCTATAGCTCCGTCTCAACAAGTAAGACATCTGTCTGGGAATTAATCCTGTGGTTTTTGATTAAACATCACTCTTTGTTTTTTCATCCTCATTCTTTTTCCATCCTTGTTTTAGAAGAGGAAAAACAAAACTCATGGCAGCATGGCAGAACCCACCCAAGCCTTAGTGAGATCTAAACAGACAATCTTCCATGTCACTTAGCAATGTAAATGAGCATTAGATGCAATAGAAATTATGTTTAACTGTGTTATTAAGCTCTTTACCTGTGAAAGTATATTTAAAAGGGCACATGATAAGACTATGGTCTCTTCTGTAATTAATTACCTGAGTGAAACAGACATTCTCCCGGATTAAAGAATTTGTGGGCCATATCATCTGATGCAGTCTCATTTTCCACACCTTCATTATGGCCAGCGGAACTAGGACAATTTATGAGGGTGGAAGATCTGACCTGCTGTCAATGCAATAGATAAAATGATCCTTTATTCTCATTATCCTCAGTGTCAGCACATATGGCACTTCTATGTGATACAATTCCCTTAACACACAGCAAATATTTACTCAGCTCCTCTCCTTGCTTGAGCTGGACCATGAATGACCAGCTGCCACCATCAATCAATTCATCAAGTGAAAGGTTTTGACTCTTATTTTATAAAAGCCCCTGATTGAATAGGTTTTTTTGTGAGAGAGTGTCCAAATTCAACAGAATGATGATTCTTATGTCACTTGTACTACTCAGCAGTAATATTTTACAATCTTTTGAAAAACCACTGGTGGTATGAATCCTGTTAAGAATTTCAGTTTATTTTGGAGTGAGGAACAGGGCTGAACCATACCTTTATGGTATAGAGACTCTGTATGCTTTTGAATGTTAATACAGAAAGTTTGATTATTTCCATTTCTATTTGAAATAAATATCGAATGCCAAGTGTACCAAGATGCTTGGTATGCAATATTAGGTGTGAGATCCTACATTCTGATGACAGTAAGAAAGGCTATTCTGAAATCCAGAAGTCTCAATGCCTTGAAAAATTTATTCTCTCAGAGTTTTGTTTTATAAAACATATATAATTCAATGACACCGGATGGCAAAACTACAGTAGCAAATTATAAGGGTTATGAAAAATTCTCTTTGAAGCTAATATCAAGTCATCAAAAAAATGTAATGCTCCTGACCCTTTCTCCAAAGTGTAAATTAGCAGCCTAATGGTAATATTCAAATGTAAGCTCCTTTTGATGAAAATAATATGGGAAAGTGCTTCCCTACTGTGAATCATCCTAACATGAGAAATAGAATTTGGGTACTGTGATCTCTGCAAAGGGCACAACAAGCAGGCAAATATGGAAATAAAGGATGAAAGTAATTTTGTGCATCTCTTGCCAATGTTTTATTCCCTTTTTAGTTATTATATAAAATCCAAATATCTCAAAGCACTTCTCTATGTTGCTATAAAAACAAATTACTTGCCTAACCAATTAAATGTTTTCATACAGAAAACTATAGTGATGAATGTAAATTAGGGAAGTGTGTAATATACTGACCATGCTTAAGAATGTTTCTTGTAAATATTTTCATCTATCAAAAATAGGTGCTTTTACTGAAGCATTAATATTTACATAAAAAAAAAAAAAGGCAGTGATTTGAAATACTATTATTATAAAATTGTAGATATGTGAAATCTTTTCTTCCATAGTTGAATATTTTAGGAAAAGAGCTTTTAAGAATTCTTAAGCATAGAGAAAGCAGATTTTTTGATTTGTCACACCCAACTAAGACCACTCAGGGCAAAAGTTATATAGTCTAGAATTCCTCAGTGCTGGAAAATCTTTTTTTTTTTCACAACTAAAAGATTTATTGTATTATGCTAGTTACTTTTGCTCTTTTTGTGATGGAAATTAGATTATTATTGCCAAATGTGTTAATACCTTTAAGATCATTTCCAGGTATAAAGCAGACAGCTGTGCCCTTCCCATCATTCATTTTGCTTGCTCTCTTTCATTCACTTTTGGTGGACACATCTACTAAAATGTACTCTTTTCATCAAATGTTGACCCAGGTTGCTTTTCAAGATTGCTGATTAAATTGAAAAAAATTCCAGTAAACAAAAAACTGATATTCATGTTACATTTTTATTTTGACAATTCCAAGTGAGAGGTGAGGGCATTCTTGATGATTCATTTAATTACTTCTGCAGAATATTTATGTGATTTGAAAGCTTCCTCTCCTGAGGACAGATCTTTTCACCCACGTATCACTGATACTCAGAAGTACTCCTGAAATCAAGGATGTTGTGCTTTGGACTGAAACTCAGTTTGTTATTGCTAGTAATTAATAAAAAACCTTATATACTTCTTAGAGTAAAGTGGACTGCTAAAAATGAGAGTTTACAGTGATCAGTAGAATTTGTGTTGATTGCTATTAAAAACCATTATATAGCTCTTTTAAGTTTTCCATGTTCTTTAGCCTGATATATTCTTCATAGGAGCATATTTGGGTCCATGATTGTAATTAGCTGGAGGCTCTGATACACAATAAAAGCTGAGAATTTGGAGCCAAAAGACAAAAAAAAAAATGGTTAGCTGAGAACTTGAACTCAGAATTGACCTAACCTAAGGTAATTATGGAATTGAACTGATATTTCTCCTCTTCAGCTAATGTTATTGCACTTATGCTTGACATATTCCAGATAAAGTGCTTTGGTAGTCCAGCAGTCACTAAGTTTAGCAAGATCTCTCAAGGACCTCCGTAATTACAGTTGAGAACAACCCTCCAGAAAGCTCCAGGCTCTGTTCTATGCAGATGATCTGTATGCATGCATGGTTGAGTAAGTGGTCTCTGTCTCCTTTATAAGAGGAAGAAAAGAGCTTAGTATTAAAAATCGTAATTTATCTTAGATCTAATTGTATCTTAGATCTCTCTGAGTCACTACACTTTAATGATGGCTAAGGTGCTTATGCAGAGATGTTGTGGGGTGTAAACTGGGTATTGTAAGGTTAAGGGCACTGTGGATGTTTACACATTAATTTTCTGTATATTAAGGTTATGGTATTGGTGCAGTAGCAAGGTTTCCTATAATTTAGTGAATTGTAGATAATTTAGTGAATTGATGATAAAAACCTTTTAAATTGGTTAAAGAACGGTGTTAAAAATGCCATTCACTTATGAGCTGGATTTGATGATCCTTGTGGGTCCCTTCCAAATCAGGAAATTCTGTGATTCTGTGGGTAGCAAATACTGTGATTTGGGTTTCCTAAAGAGCTGTATAATCTAGCCTCATACTAAAATAACTGTGTATTTTGTGTCATGTATTTTGTGTTGTCCATGTAAGAAGGCCAAGTCATAAGCAAACTCTTTAAGAATACAGAGAGGGGTGAGAATGCCTGAAAAGAAGTATGAACAAAATTTAGGTACAGATTTAAAGTGATTAGTTAAAAATCAGGCATATTGATGTACATCTGGCTGTCACTTGTAATGTTAGAATCATTCCACTTCCTTCTCTCTTAAACCAGCTTCATTCACAAAATTGCCTTTTCAGTCTACAAACCAATCTTGTATTTCTTGTTATTTAATCCGACTTCCCTTGGGACTTAAAATTCATTTCTAAGTAAGGGACATTTCTTACAAATGACAAACTTTTTCATGTACAGTGAGAATGTACCAGTCCCAAGGTTTCAGAGAACAACTTCACCTCTACTGTGGGCAGGAGGGCAAACACCAGAAAGAAGCATCCTGCTCTAAAACCTTTCCTGCATCAGCTTGTTGGGCATTATGATAATTAGATCATCTGTCTAAATAGGCTCCATATGGAGATTTTTCTGTAAATGTTTTCTTTACTTGAACACAGTGTATTACTCTATTTACAGCTCCACATTGAAATTAACCTTGGAGGCTGCATGATTAGAATCTGGGCTGAGTAGCAGGAAAGTCTTATTACTCAGGGCAGGGGTGATGGAAATATTAGATGTATTTTCTTTGGTTCTGAAGAGTAGGAAACAAGTTAGAGATAAATGAAGACATGAAGCTGGCAGTACAGGCATGCTCACATCAGCTCAGAAAGTCTAGTATCAGAAAATCCTGGACAAGTTTGCCCACAGGGTTACCATGTTTTGCTTAAAAGTGTAGCAAATCAGCAAAACACTCCGGTCCCTTAGTCCACAGCCTGTAAAGTGTGCAAATCTTATGGCTCTGTACTAGCAGCCAGGTGGAACACTAAGAGTGTGGTGTTTAAATAAACTTAAATCCCTTAAAATAATAACATCTTGCTTCAACTTCAGCAGAGAGCAGTTAAATGAAATTGTTATTAATAGTCATCACCTTAAAAAATAACTAGAAGATAAAACAGAGAGGAATCTCCTTCATTTAGTCTTAAGATAGTCTCAGTGTAGGTGAGTAAAAGTGCTCAGTGATCATTCAGAAGCCAAACTGGCTGGGCTGTTCCACCTCAGTGTCTGCACTGGTGGCCATGGTGGTTGCCCCATCAGGCATGACCAGCCACGGGCCCTGGGGCTCCCGGGTGGAGCATGTTCAGTCTGGTTTTCACTGCATGTCTGAGGCAGTGTCACAGTGCAGTTCACATCCAGGAGGTTCTGTTTTGTGATCAGGGGCTGATGAAGGCCCTAGCCTGTTACTAACTTGCAAGGAAGCTGGAACCTTTTGGGACATCTGCCCCACTTTTGGAGGAGTTAATTGATTAAAAGAGAGTGCAGGACCTCTGCAAGCAGCAAGCAATGATTTCATGGATGATTAGTGGAGAGCCTTTAATTGGTGGGCTGTCTCAGGATAGGACCTTTTTTAAGACTGTAGGGCTGACTTGCTGGTTTACATTCTTATTTACTTATGTATTTCACGTTTTGAAAGCGTTTTTATGCTTCCCTTGTACAAGATACTCTGATAGCACCCCAAAAATATTTTGGATTATTCAGACCACTACTGTACTCAACAATGCCACATTCGCTGCCTGATTTTACTTTTCAAGAAAAATAATATTGTAACACTATTTCCTTTTTTTTAAAGAGGTCTAGAGCTGCAGTCTTCCATTTCACCTTTTCTATTGCCTCTCAATGTTAGGAACTAATTTTCAAGAGATGTCTCTGCCTGAATTGAGGTTCAAATAGGACTATACGCCAAAGTCAAAACTATGGATTTTATTTAACAGTAAGTATGAGAAATAGGAGGGAGGAGAGGGGAAGAAAAACAGAGTGAGAGGTTAAGCAAAGATATCACCATGTGGAATCCTGCAACATCCATCTGGTATTTTTTCTCCCCGGTCTGTTTGGTGGTAGGGGTCCCTGATATCCATAGGGCATATGTGCTATTCCCACAACTCGGGATGGCATGTGTGTAAGCAGCTGCTTCCTTTATCACAGTTTGCCAAGGTGGGATATTTGTCTGTATAGGTTACCCAGGTCTGTCCCACCAGGCCTGGCATCTTCCTGGTGTTGCTGTCTGTGCTTTTCCCAGTCTGCAGGGTGGAGTCTTGTCCAGTATGCTAATTTCAAACCTTTCACCTTCGTGTGGGCCTGAAATTAACGCCTTCCTGTTTGCCATCTGTGTCTGTGTCTGTTGTGGTAGCTTATCTTGTGGGAACTTCTTCCTTTTAACAGATAGTTTAATGTGCTTCTCTAAGTCTCACACAGAGCTGATCCAAGCACTTTGTTTGAAAGCACACCCAGCTCCTCCTCCTCAGCTCTGAGGGTAGTAAACCTGTCCTGCAGAACTTCATGTGGAGTTGAAATCACCATATTTCTCCTTTCCCAGACCTTTTTCAGAGTTTGCACTTATTGGTTCTAATAACAGTAAGCCCCCAAAAACTGGCTCCACAAGCGTCTTAAAAGCGCTTATGGGATTTTTGAAGTACTCTCAGTTAGACACACAGGTGAAATGCTGACACGATATTCCCAAGAGATCAAAACAACAAAAATACTTTACTGTCAACTTCAGAAAATCAGAGAACTTTGTCAAAAGTTTAGAGCAGAAGTTTTCACTTCTAGAGATAGGCATGTGCCAATTTTTATGTCATGTTCCAGTCAGTTCTTAGTTTGCACACATCGGTAATCCTTATGATCAGACAGGACCACCCTCCTGTCACTTGATTTTTGAAATAAAACAAAAAAAATTAAGCAGTTTTCACCAGCATCATCAATCCTCCCAAGAGGATAAATATAGTCAAAGCTAAGTGTTACAACTGTGATGTGAAATGCATGTAAATGAACACAAGGATTTTTTTTTTGTTATTTAAAAATAAAAAAGTAAAGCACTTGGGACTTCCTTCACTTTCCTTCATTGCTCAGTAGTATTATAAAGTAAAAAGGGGCTAGAAAAATAATGGTATTTCATCATCTTCATAACAAACTGCACTAGAATTTATTGGCACAGCAGGAAATTAAACAAGGTTGATTTGGTGGTTTTGTTTGTTTGTTTGTGTTTTGGTTGGTTTTTGTTTGTTTGTTTGTTTTTGGTTGTTGTTTTTTTTTTTTTCCCAGCCAGAATACTGTGCTCTGGCTAACAGATATTTGGAAATATTCTGAAAACTTGTTTTTGCTCCCCACAGAATTTGCTGCTGATGGCTTCAGAGACATTCATGAAGAAATAAGGGAATGTATTCAACCCAAAGTGCTAGAAGGCCTTAGACAAAGCAGCTGGGCTTGAACAAGGTGACGAGAACAAGTTCAGTGCTTACATATATACTTTTAATATTTAAATTAATTTCCACAGAGACCCAGCTTGGCCTTCTCAAAGGTAAACAGTGCAAAATCCATCTTATTTCCATTTATATTTCCATTTTATATTTAATGTAGGTTGCAAGAAAAATGCAGTGCCATGCTTCATTTTTTAAATCATTTTCCTGTTCTACTACATCTCAATTTTGCATACAAGTCTATCACTCATTAGAGGCATGCTCTTGAGGAGACAGCTGGCAAGCTGAAGTGTATTCCTATTTCACTACTGAGGCCCTTGGTAACTTTGGACACCTTCTAAACTTTTGTATTCAGTAGAATGCTTACAGACATCATGGAAAACTTAACAGGCCTATTTTTAGGATCAGCTAATACCTGTATTATAACTGCATAATAACTGTATGCCATAACTAACATGACTAACAGGACAGGGGCTTCAGGTTCAGCTCATGTACATACAAAGCAGGCTGAATTTACAAATTGTTCATATGTATTCCTAATGGAGACTGGGAAATAAAGCACTGCAGTCAGACAAATGCAAAAACAATGGGAAACTAGAATTACGTCTTTTTCCTATCCATAAATTTAATGACTTCCACATACGGAGTGCAGCAGCTCACACATTTTCCACTTATACCACCACTCATGCCTATAGCCCAAAGCAAAACAAGAATGATGACTTTAAAATGCAGGATGTTTATGATATGAAATTAGGTTTTTATCACATTGTCCTGGTTCTGACTACGAATTAGTTAATTTTTGCCATAGCTGGGATGGGATGTGGCTAAGATCCCGAGGTTATTCTAAACCACCTTGTATCATTTAATGGGAATTGGGGAAGGGGTTCCTTCACGTCAGGGTAGTTAGCATGGAGGTGGTTGGGTATTGTTGGGATCCTGTGCTATATAGTGCATATTTAGCATTTGCAAGTGGATTGCTCAGCTCTCCTGTATGCTTTTGTTATAAATACTGTTTCTGCTCTTCTTCTTATTTCATTGCTGTTTCCAGTAAATTGTTCTTATCTCAACCTTTGCCTTTTGTGTCTCCCGTTCTTCTCTCCACCCTGCCAGAGGGGAGGATGAGGTGGGGAGTGATTGAATGATGCAAGGTTTAGAGTGGTTTCAGTGGGAACACTAAATTGAAGAATACTGTTCCTAAGCCACAATATACATTAAATGTGTAGAGTATGAAAATGGCATAGCATGAGATTTTTTGCTGAGAGAGCAAAATGCTCAGATGATATTTGCATTTAGTTCTTCCATTCTCCAATAATTGCTGTAAGTACTAGGAGGATGTTCACATTTCTAAGCTCTTAATTTTCATTATAATCATACTGGTAATAGTAGAATTTACATGTTAGATTCTGTAAATATAATGGGCTCCTCCCAATTTTATATTATCAGTGAACTGGTTCAAGTATCCCTTCCAGTCTTGTGACCAAGTGATTTATGAAGATGTTGGAGAACATTAGGCCTAGGATGGAGCCCTGCAGAACCCCACTAGTGACAGGTCACCAATTTGGCTTAAGGAAGTTTTCATTTCTGTAGAGAAATTTTGATGATTGTCAGTACACATACGCTGTAGGTCTGTGTTATTTATTTAGCTGTTTCTGTCCAGTATCACAGGTCCGGTATCTGTCCAATATCACAGGTCCAGTATCTATCCAATATCAAAATGTTTTCTCACCTCTCAAAAGCTTCTATGTGACTTTGTTTTTCATAAAGCTTTCTGCTTTCTGTTTCTGCTCTACTGATGTGAATTACTGATGTCCCACTCCCTGTGTTAGTTCTTTTCCTTGGTTGCTTTACAATTTGTGTATTTCTAGAGGAGCACAATCCATACAAAAATACGATATTCATTACATGTTTCTTTCTGCACAGTGCTACAGCCTGTGGCATTACCTGATGTTTAAGCCCTCATACAGAGCTAACTTGTAGATGAGAAAAAACAGAGAGTACCTAAAAGAGTGTTTACATACTGGAAATCATCCAGAATTTTTGCAGATACATAACCTCTGTCCCAGACATCAGCATGATGCCATGCACACACAGATCCATACACACAATAAAGCAAAATTCTAGAATATAAACAACTCTGACGACAGAAGATGGCGTGGCACTGGTAAAGACATAACTCTGAGTATCTCTCTGAAAATTAGTTTTATCTACCTCTCAAATGCCATGAGCAATTCCAAAACTCTTTCTGATGCTAAACAAACAGCTACAAGGCAAGCACCACTTGCATCAAATGTTCACTAGGTCTGGCAGAATGACAATAATGACAGAAACCATTGCTTTTCACCGCTGTGTGCAACTATGCTATTTTAATATTTTGAAAAAGCAAAAGTTCTACAGATGCATCCTTAAATTGTTTTCTTTGGAACCATGCACTGTGTTGGCAAAAGAGTAAGCAATACATTTAAAGTAGTTTAATTATATTAATAGTAATTTCAAAATATTTTCCAGAATCTTCATTGCTAAGAGGCATTTGAAAGTCTCAGGTATCACCAGCCAAATAGTTATCAATATTAATCACTTCTCTGTCCCTGCTTTCCAATGACTTGTATGTCCCACTAGTCGAGTTCTTAGAACAATGTTTTAGAATATGTTTTTCTAAAATTTATGATGGATTGTTTAGCTAATTGGTATTCCAAAGGGAAATCCAACGTATGACTCCTCCCTGGTGCTACAAGATGAGAAAGTGGAATAGTCAGTAGGACACTCGGGATTATAGAGGTTTGACTTTTGTCCAAGGACAATTAATGGCCTAATTCATTACGGCAGACAGTTTGTCTCTCTTATCATTGAAACAGGAAAATATTTACATGATCCTTTGAACTACTCTTTTGAACAGAGTTTAAACACCTCACATTCTCATCTAACCTAATAGACGGGTTGATCTCCTGTGATGAAGCACACCTTCAACCAAATATCACCTATTTCAATTTACAAAACATCACAGTGGTGTTCAACAACCAGGGAACCAAGCCTCAGAGCTCACTTGAGCCAATTCTGTGTTATGGAAAAAATAGTTATTTTTATGACTTCGGAGAAAAATGAAAGGGAAAAAATGGAAAAAAAGGGTTACATCAGCCTGAAAGAAAGATTGTTCATGCCCACAAAAAAAGAACCACCAAAACCCAAAACAAAAACCCAAACAAAGGAAAAAGCAAAATAAGCCCCAATCCCAAAACCTCCAAAAAACCCAAATGCCCCAAAACACCCCACAGGTTTCCACCTCACCCTGCTCCATCAACAGAAAATAGAGCAATAGGAAATGCCTGATCAATTTTGATATTCAATTTCTTTCTAAAAAAACTTCTATATCTAGTGATGAGAATCATAATTAGTGCTTTAATAAGGTGTTGAAGAATAGCAGACATCAAATATGCTATCCTCATGACAGCATCACTTAATGTTGCCTTCAATGCAGCACAGGAAGAATGATGTGTAGACTATGAAAACCTGCTCAGAAAAATATGCAGATGTTGTTTTATGCAAGCCACATTATGCACGATACAAAAACAGAAGACTGTTTTAAATGTTTGAGAACATTTAACCAAATTGTTCCTGAATAACTAAATGATAATTACTTCCAGAGATTATAGACTTCTTTTAAAAAAAGAGTACTGTCACCCCAGACCATTGGCTGAAGGAGGAATGAAGGAGGAATGAAGGAGGCTGAAATGCAAATGGCAAAGTTCAGCAATAAGGTGAGTCTATTTTTGCATTTGTTACAATGTAAAACTAATAAATAAATGCTGTGAATTCTGGGGCAGCAAAAGATGCCATGTTATCTGATGGGTTAGCTTGTGTAGTAAATGAAACTGTCACACAGAGATGACTGCTAGCAGAACCAAATTTAGATTTAAAATGAGCCCTGGAAATACCTCTTAAAAAAGATTTAACAACGAAGAATTCACTGATTTTCCAAAGTGCAGGAGGTCATGTATTACACCAATTCAATCAGCTGTGCCCCTTCACTGAAAAAATAAGAAATGAAGAGCTCAAAGTGACTGAGATAAAAACAAGTTCTTAAAAGAAAGAGTGAGACTTTATAACTAGGGTCATGGGTCACACCATTTAAAGATAGCAGAAGCACTCTTCCAAGGAGTGCAAGACAAGGTCCAGATGGATCCATTTCTTTCAGAAGATCAGAGTACTCTTGAAGGCTGAAAAAACCAGACATAATGCCCTTGTTTTATATCACATTAGGAAAAGTTCTTGTAACTCTAGAAAACCACAACTAAACACAAAAAATGTCTGCAAATAGAATGTAACATCTTGTCTTCCTTACTTACCAAAAGTGTCATAGTCACTTTACTCTGAGCTATATAAGCAAAAAAAAAAAAATACTGCAAGATTCTAAAATCTGAGCTTGATGAGAAGCTTTTCTAACTAAAATGGATAAAGAATAGAACATATCAACTGCAATAAACTAGAGTTTTTATGATGTTGTTAGACATACCACTAATATCCCTACTTTACTTTGCTGCCTCTGAGGGACATGAACTTTGCTGAAAAGCTACAACCTATTTGGGATCAATCCAAATGAAATGGAGAGAGAGGCCTCCTTGCACTGGTGGCCCTTTCAGTCCACCAGGGCTTTGAAACAGCCAGGCACACACTCTTCACCTGGAAGAGGAATAATAGCCCACTCACACTGGAATGCACTAAAACCATTAATTTTTAACAAGTCACTGTAGAAGCTATGTGTACACATCCTCACACCTACAAATGGGTGATGGTTCACTCTGAGAATTTCTTCCCCACACAACAAAAATATTACAGTAAAACTAAAATTCCAAATCCCTTACACTAAATTCTTCTGCTTGCAGGAAGCATCTTCTGTAAGTGTTCCTCTTCTTGGCTATTGCTAGAACAAAGCACATCTCCTTTCAATAAATTTATCTTTAGAAATTCAACCAGTCTACATTCTTTATCTCTCCCAAACAGCACTGGAAAGAGACTTTTGGAACTGTTTTGAGCACAAAATGTGGGACAGTTGTTAGAGAATTAAAGACAAAAAAAAAAGTCACTGTGCAATTATATGGATAAATTAATACTTGTTCAACATGAATTAGAATATAAAACTGGTCAGTAACCACCAGCAGAAATCAAGCATTCAACATCTTAATGATCAGAAGGGCCCTGCAGGAGTTCAGCACAATGCAAGCATATGTACTACTGAACCTTAGAAGAGTACAGTGTAGAGATTTTCTCTATACTCTGAGTTCATGCTGGTTGGCATTGTAAAAACATAAAGCTGTTTTGAGTAGGCAACTAGAATTCCTCCTGTAGCCCACCATAGCCAACTACGGCCAATCTGCCCTATAATATCTTCAATTTTCTGGATATAAAAGAAGAAACTAGGCACAGTGGGAAAAAGAAGAAGAAAAGGTAAGCGTACAAAACTCAACAGGAAAAAGTGTGGCAACAGCATTTGCATTTTTATGACAACTTATCTAGGTTGTGCAGGTCTCCCAAATTGCTACCCTGAAGCTCTAGATACTTAAGTATCAGAACACAATCTCTCTTTTTTCTGGCTTTCAAGGATATTTGGTCTATGATTTTCCTTCCAATCTTAAAAGCAAAATAGAGACACGTAAGTTAGAGTGTGTATTAATAAAAGATGTTCTATTCCCTATATTTTTTTAAACTATACCTTAGCCAATGCTAAATGGTTTTCCAATGTGACAATAAAAATGTTTTATTTTTCATATGTGGAAAAAAAAAAAACGCAGTGAGTACAAATAAAGTGAAAATCTGCATATCTATGCAGAAGTCATCACTATTTAAATCAGAATTATCTCTTTTACATCACAGTTTTTCATCGATTCAAATAAAACCTCTGTGTAATTCCAATGAGGCCTGAGTAGAAAGCATCAAACAGTAGCTAATATTTACAAATATGTCTTCCCTAAAGAAAAACTTAGTGAATTACTGTTAAATAAGCAAGCTAGCCAAATGATCCAAGTTATGAAGACAAAATTTAAATTACAAGCTCTGCATTCAACCTTGAAAAAACATAGAAAATTAATATAGTAATTGAGGGCTATTAAGAACAATTTGTCTGTTATTTTTCTATTGTCTGTAAATATCATTGTTCAATCAGCTATTCAAAATTCATATAAAAAAATCTGTGAGTGCCTGCCACCATTAGGAAAATATAGAAAAAAAATAGATAATAACCCCCTAGGGTACAATATCTTTCTGACAATGGATTTTAAAACATATGCCAAAATTAATGAGGCAGAAATTAAAACAGATTGAGTGAAGTTTAAAATAGTTTAAAGTGAAAGATGTTTATTATGAATTATTTTCACAGTTTACTGAAAAAAAAAGTCAAGAAAATAAAGACTGAGGTAATGATTGCTAGGAACCTGTAGGAGAAGGGAATACAGGTAACCTCACCTGTAAGGTAAGTAAAAGCTGAGTTAATTAAGCAATACAGCCTCGCTCCTGAGTAATCACAGCTATATCCAATAAAGATAAGTGTGATAAAAGGGAGTGGGTTAGCTGGTGAGGGGGAATTGTGAAGGAGGAACCTTGGGAAAGAGAGAGGACCATGAAGAAAAAGAATAATCCTGGGGAGGGAGAATCCCTGCTGTGAGGTCAGTCTGGGTGTGCAGTCAGAGCCTGTTGTTGGAACCTGCAGTCACAGTCTATCCAGGTAAAAGCTGCAGTCAGAGTCTGCAAACTGATCCCTGCAGTCAGAGTTCATCAGGAAATAACCAGCAGTCAGAGGCTGCAAGGGAAACCTACAGCAGGAGCTGCTGCAGCCAGAGTCAGTGAATGGTTGGAGTCAGGGTGGCTGAGCTGTAAAGAGGAATAAACCAGGACCCTTTTCATGCTGTGATAAACTGGGAGTCTGTGTCTTGGCTCATTTCTGCTCTCTGACAAGAGGGCTGCTGTAACAGGAACCAATTATTAAAGAGGTGCCTCTGCCTGAATTAGAGTGAAAATGAGGCTATATGCCAAAGTCAATAGTGTGGATTTTATTTAACTTATTTATTTAACTCTTATACACGTATTTACAGTCCTGAAGTTCACCATTTATTGTCTAATGTTGTGGGTTTACATTGTTTCTTCCACTGCTTGCAGTTATACCCCAGGGTCCAACCAACTTGAAGACTGAAATAAACATATGCATCCAGACTAATGGCTAAATCTTCTTCTAGTGTAGGTGCATTTCTTGCTTCTTTGAAAATAAAAATTATCTGTATGAATGACCACCCTTGTTTTGTCCATATTGTATTACATTTCTGATGAGTTAGGCCTCTCTTTGTGTCCTATTAAGATGCCCTGTAAGATTATGGGTATGAAAACTGTCAGTTTGGATTGGGTGATACTATGGCAAAGTCAGTTTTCACTCAAATATTGTCAGTGAATGTTTTATTAGTCTAGGTATATTTTCCTAGATACCAGTGAATCTTTGGTTTCTTACTAGGAGCTAATTCCCCCCAGATTGAAAGCCTTCCCTTAAACTTGAAAAAATTAATTGATTTCACATTTCTGCATGTTTTCTGTTTCAGCAAAATGTTACTGGTGTACAATGGGGCAGAAGTCACTCCCTCTGTGGTGGACCTTAAACTCCCTAAGAATATTGAATAGAGTCGGGAGTAGGTGGAGAAAAAGAGCTGTGGGGATTTAGTCTAAAGGTAAGTCCCGCTTTTGTGTCTGACACTGTATGGAAGAGTGGCATAGATATTCCAGATGGAGCAGAATAAAATTAAATAGCCCAGCTCTGAAGAGTGGAGATATGGGGGAATAAATGGAAGGAAGGGAATGGTGAAGAGCAGGGAGAAAATTACCCATTTTGCATATAAATGATGTAATTACCCCCTCAGCTTCTCAGGCAGAAGTTGACATCCCTAATTAGAATAATTTTATGATCTTCTGGGGACAGATATACAAAAGCATAAAGAGAAAGAAAAAATAACAAATGCAACCAACATCATAGGCTGCTTTTACAACATAATTTTGCAACAGAACTGATGAGGTACATCCAGTCTCAGCTTTATAACAAATTACCATGTTTGTATTTTACTTCAGATGATTCACAGGGCTTGATATAAAAGGCAGAGGCTGAATGAAACCTTTTCAGAGAAGAAAATGATGAAACCACAATACAAAGACAGGGATTTGAAAGCCTACTGTAATGTGTTTCATTATTTTCTTCTGATTAATACTGTAAAATGAAAGCCACTGTGTTTAACCTGTGCTGATGCTACAGTTGCTGTAATTAAGCATGAAAACTTACAACTTATGCATGCTGATTGTTTCATACAAAGCACCTGATAGATTTGCCAGGATATACTCTACTAAATCTACAACCGACATGTCCAGCCACCAAAGTCTGCCATTGTTACTTGTCTGATTGATCTACCGTATTCCACCACATCTTCACTTCCTAATTGCTGGGCAAAAATGCAGATATTTAGCCTTTTCCAGAGGGTGAGGTAGTGAGGGGTTGTGTTGTTTTAGTCATGTGGGAGGGAAGGCATTGTGCTACAAAGGAAGATAAAACCCAGCAAGTGTAGCAAGTTTGGAAAATTCCATTATCATATGGCTCATCTTATCACTCTTATCTGACTTACTGATTTAATGTTGCCAAGAGACTTGACAGACCAACTTGTTAGCATTAGATACTGCATGCAGTCGTTGTTGGTAAATCAATTGTTACCACTAATTTTACTCGAACAGTTTAATATTCCAGTAGTCAGGAGTTGGCTGAAGGATATGTTTGTGTGCAGGCTTTTTTTTTTTTTTTTTCTCCACGTAGCTGATTCTCTTTTGCATTTCCTAAGTGTGATTTCATGGTAAGGAGACAAGCTAGAAGCCAAGAGAATAAAATTATCCTCAGGCATAAATGCAGAAAAGCAGGCTTGAAATCTCAGAGGAACTGATGTTCTTGTCCTATAACCATTACTTACAGTAGTGACTAAGTTTTGAATAATTTAGAAAAATTTAAATCTTTCTAGAGTTATTTTCATGTACAGTCCTGATTGATTAATTAATCAAAGCTAACAAAGATTTTAAGCCTCAGAAAAGCTTTGGGTTTTGCTCTGCTCAGAGGATGGTCACGCTGTCAAGTCCATTAGTTCTGAGCTGATTCATCCTGCCCAAATTAATATGATTCGTCCATAGACCACAGAATCTGGAATAACCACTGTGGTTTTTGAGCTAATTAAATATTATCTATTGCACCACGTGCTTAATTCTTCAACTCAATTTACGTAGGTGGAAAGGGAAACATATTCCAGATATTTTATCTGAAAAAATAAGTCTTAAATGACAAAAAGATGAATCCTTCCCTTCCCAATTCCTGTGTTTGTTTTGCAAAACAAAGAAGGACCAGATAAAATGACAGTTGTAGCTCAAAGCATCCTTCAAGGGGTGGTTTTGTTGCAGGGGACTCCACAGCAGGCAATGGTGGGGTGGTCAGTAAGATTTAGGAGTCTTTGTGTTATCCCAGCGTGAGTCATGGCTGCTCTGAACAGTGCACATCCCACATTCATGGTTATCAAGGCTGGGAATAAAATTAGTTTACAGGAAACTAGAGTGATCAGTGACTATTCCTGAGTGAGGAGGTTTTTTGCAAAATGCCCTTCTGTGCAGGACTCTGAGGGAGCTCAGCAAAGGTGTCAGGCAGCTGAATCAAAATGGCATGTTTACAGGGAAATAATGTCCTTTGGCTGTTGTGACGTGAGTGAGAGAACAACACAGCTCTACTCTTCCTCTGAGAGAAAAAGAAAATCAAAGGCAGAAGAGTGTAACACATTTTACAGAAATTACCTATAGCACCAGTACAATGGGTAAAAAAAGCTGGCAGAGAGTGACTTTGGGTGGATATTGTGAATGTGATGATCCTGAAAACATATAAGCAGAAGGGATTGATTCTTGAAAATACACTGAGACACTGAAAACCATGTGGAATGCTCCATCCTTCAGCTTCCTCTGTCCATGAGGGAAGGGTGCTCAGTGTTTACCCTCCTGCTGGAGCTCCTTTCAGTCAGAAAATCAAGATTTATTTGCACAATGTTATACTTAAGAGCTTTAATTCAATTATATGGCTTTACTTTCCAGCTTCTTCTTTTGTAAAAATGTATATACATCCTGCCAAAAGTAGTATGCAGTCAGTATCAGATAGAAATTTTGTTTATTTCTGGGTTGTAGTGTGCATATAAATTAATCTGTCTTTATGGCTATTTCACAAGAGGTGTGCATCGCTGTCCACAGACCAGCATTTATCTTTCTGGTTTGTGACACTGTGTGGATAATACATCACTGGAGCAGTGGTGCTAGTTATGATGTATGACACCAACATATCATAAAAGTGTTGCCACTTCTGTGATGTATTATTAAAAACACGGAACTAAACAGAAAGATCAATATAATACCGGCCCTTTAATTTTTTTAAGTGGGATAGAAGTTTTCAGATTAAAGAAAATGGGCTTCAGAGAGTCTCAGTACATAACAAAAATGAATGAGAATAACTGTGATTTCATATATGACCCAGTTTTTAACGAAAAAACCTGTCTTTTTAAGTTTCCTACGTTTCATGTCCTCTCTGTGCTCAGTTGTGATGCAGCCAGCTTCTTACCACATTGCTACAGAAAATCTTCCACAAAACATTATCTTCTAATGTGCTCAATAATCATAGAATTTGAATGAGAAATCATTTTGATTATTTTTGGTTTCTAAGTTTATTTCAGTTTTGCATTTCCTTCTGAAGTGTTTGGACAGTTTCTTCCACCTTTTGCTCAGACAGGTGAAACAGCAAGAGTCTCCCAGGTATTCACATACATGAATTTAAGATATTGCAAAGTGTTATTAAAACTAACAGTTGGCACTTCTGGCTTTTGCATATCTCACGTAAAGAAAAGCAATCCCACAGCAAGCCAGAGAGACATTCTTAGGTCCAGTAGGTCCTCACCCTAGACATCTAAATGAAATAAAAACTCAGTATTAATGTCAATTTTATTTTTATTGAGGAGTTGCAAGCAGTCTTTTTACTTTCATCTCTTTTCTTACTGTTTTGGTGCAGCCACCTGTGTTGTCCTCTCTACTTGAGTATTGCATTTCTCTATCTCATTTAACCATTGTTTTTTACTCTCTACCCAAAATATAATGATTTTGGGATAGTATATTTATCAACCTTCCTTGAGCAACATACACTTTTTTTTTTTTCCTGCCTTGATAATATTTCCTTGGCTCCTTGAAGAGATTTTATATAGTTTTCTAGCCCCTTAATCTCTTGTTACCATAGATATGTAAATTAAGTTCCCTTCCTTCTTCTTCCTCTGCAATACCTTCTAATCCTTGAATCATTCCAGTTGTCCAAATTACCAGCATATGTGTTTTCTGGAGACTTGGAACATAAAAAGGAGTTTAGAGTCCCCTGTCTACCACGAGGTGCTGCTGTGAACATACCTGTTAGGTCTAGCCTTCAACAAAGGGAATTGCAATTCTTCTTGCACAGAGTGGGCCATTCTATTTACTATGAATTTTTATCAGTTTTTGAAATTATTCACAGTCCCAGACACTATTTATGCATTAGATACTGTGTTTCCCGGCTCAAAGAGCTTAAAGTGGAATATTTTAATTGTGTGTGAGAAACCCCTAGCAGAGACCCCTACAGAGAGAGCTGCACATTAAAGCCTCTGTGGTATTTCAGTTCCTTTAGGATCCATATTTAAGACATATATAATGTTAAGTGATAAATGTGTTTATATTTATAATGTATTTTGTCCTAAAAATAATGTTTCAATAAGAGCATTTCTGGGACAGTGAGAGAGAAGGGAAATAGTTTGGACTGTGGAACATCCAAAACCTCTGCAGTTTATGGAGCTTGTGGCAATTTATGTTTCTTAGCCCCAGGAAATGCAGAGGTGTTCATCCAGAACATTCTGATGCAAATATAGCTAATTTTATCTAAGCTAGAGCAAGAATATAGCATGGGTCCTCCAGCCAGTGGTATATAATAACTGTCTTCTTTCTAAGGAGGGACACTAAATCTGCCAAAAATGTTTTTCTCTGTCTTCAGGTCTGAGTCTAAACAAATCCCTACATGTGATCAAAGTACTAGTGATGCCAAAGAGAAATATGGTTGTGCTGATAGGCAGCTGAAGATGTACATCTATCTTCCAACTTCCTCTTCTCTCTCCATGTTTTCATTGTAAATGAATTAGCACAAATGATATTCTTGATATAGAATTTCCCAATGAATTGCCTATAAAAAACATGGAGTTTTGGACAGAGAACAGAATTCTATATTGCTGTAGCACAGAAGAGAGTTACTTAATGTAGTGAAAAATATTGTGTTGGGGTTGATTATGCTGTTGAATATGTATAAATGTGAATGCAAAATTAAATGAGCAGTGTGCTTGACACTTTCATTTCTAAGTTTCCTGCTATATACAGTACGTATACTCCAGTATTTTTTATGCTTGTGTACTTGAGAGTACCAGCATCTCTAGGAAAAGCTACCCTTTGGAAGCCTTTTGGAATTCTGAAAACACACAACAGAATGCTGATCCTTCTTAGAAAACCTGTAATTTACCTGGCATCAGTCTCTGACTTTATGTGCAGTGTTGGCAAGGAGTTAAGGAGCAGAGGGGCTGTCTTCTATGATAGTAAAGGGAATGTTAACTTTTCAGTGTTGTTAAAGGCAAAGTTTCTTTGTAACGTCATATCTGTGTCTCTCTACCCCTAACCAAGTCCTCACTGTTGCCTTTTTCTACATATATAAAAAGCCAATCTAGTAGCTGTGAAACAATCACCCACAGTTGCTACAAGTCAAACTTGCCTTCTGAGACTTCCCAAGTTTGAGATATAATGAGTACAGTGAAGAAGGTAATCTTGGTAATGTCATGAGCATTCAAAATTATATCTTCTTAAGATAATACATACAAATATGTATGTTTTATATCTAGAAATACTAAATGTAGTGAGAAGTGGATGTTGCAGTTATTGGAAGCGCACACAAGGTACAAATAGAGACCAATGCGTCTCAACTGACAGTCATAAGTAGAAAGTATAATGTAATTTCCTTTTTTTAGAGCTGTGTTGGAGGTAAAAAGCTAGATGGAAGTCATTAGCTTTTAATGATTTACAATGTTTTTAAAAGCTTCCACACAATGAGCAGAGAAAAGAAGGATGGTACTGCTGTAATTCACAGAAGGTCATTTAGGCAGAGAAAATATCCTCTGATGTGTTTATGTGTAAACTTTTTACAACACAAATAGAGATTTAATAAAAGGAGAAGAATCATACAGCAATTATGCAAGGTACACAGTTAAATCCTGAGCTTTTCTTTCCGAAAAATATCAGTAAATATCAGTACGTTGGTTTGCAGAAACATGTATTTAGAAAGACTCATGGGTTTCTTTTGAGAACTTTTTCATTAGCATCTAGTGCTAGCAAATTAAAGCTAAAGCAAATTAACTTAGGACATACATTACTAAATTTTAAAAGGACAGAAATGTCACTGAATACATAAAGAGAAGTCGATAACTGAAATACGTCTCACGTCAGCCTAGGTCAGAACAAAACATAATATATAATTTTCCTTGATAAAGGCAGCATGACTGCTAGGAATTTCTACTAGGCTTTTAAACTACTATTATTTTCCTTAAACTTCATCCTTGCATCCAAATAATGTTATTATCTAAGGTAACAAGACAAAGGGATGATGAGTGTACATTTATTTGAAGATAATTTATAGTTATTTCATTTTTATTGTGGGGAGGAAAAAAAAAAAAAAGGCAGTCAGCCCTTGAAAGATGATCGGAAATTTCTAGTTTCAGTTAGATACTGTGCATTATTCAGCAAGAAGCTTGGGTGAAATAAAAAAAAGGCCCTTCTCCACCCCTCATAAATGTATCCTAGCACCTATGACCATGACAGCAAGCCCTAGATTGTCATGTAAAAGGATAACTGCATTTCCACAGAGGCCACTATCTTATATTTTGTCCCATTTACTGTGCTTAGCCTGTCCATATTTAAAAGCTGATGCTCCTTCAGGCATCTTTGGCCAGTGTTTAGGTGCCTCCTGGTGTGTCCTAAATGTATGTGGTACTTGGGAGCAAGTAGGTCAGGTCAGAACGCTTCTGAGAGTGCAAAGACTTTCTTGATCCATTGGGCTGGTGATTTGCTCAGATGTGGCTGTCCAGTTTTGGATATCAGGCACCCTGCTTGGATGTGGATTGCTGCTTCTCAAGGAAATTCTTTGTGTTCTGCAACATGCAATTTAGTTATTGCCTTTTGAGAAACTTACTCTGGCTGGCTTTGGTGTCCAAGCAAGCTGGCTATTGTGAAGAACCCTATTAATAGTTCTCAATATTTAATGTGGATGATTTAAGGACCTTATTCTGTGTTGTCATTTTTTTTTCTAGCACTGAAGCACAGGTCTGGCTCTCATTGATTCTTGAGATTAGGTAATTACTGGCCTGAGATGTAAGAGGAATATAATTCAGCCATGGAAAACAACATAATGCAATGCTATACACCTTGAAGAAACCTATTACATGACTTTGGGTGGTGTTCTGGAAATTGACAACTATATGGCCTCATTCCAAACAATTAAATGAATCTCTCTTCAGAGCATATGGTGTAGAGAACATGTCATGTTTGAGAAATATGGTTGGCTGGTAATCTTGATTTTTAATTTTGCAAAAGAACAATTATTTGGCACAGTATAAAGCCTTTTTTTTTCTCCCTGTTAAGTACAGATGTGTTTTCTTCAAAGACAGAAAAAAAACTCTTTTTAGGAAAACCCAGTTTTGCCTTGCATATCTGATAGATATTAATTTTTGTCTCAGTTCTTTTGAAGAACAGTGTGGCTGTTTTTATATCCTATTGATACCAAAACTTTGTGATGAAAATCAAAATCCAAAGACTCAGCTAATGCAGATTTCTAGTTTAGTCTGTGTGAAGGATCTGGCTAGTATAATTGTTTCTAACAATGTGGTACATGAGAGAAAAGATTCATTATTTGATACAGCAGAAATTTATCAACCTGTCCTTCTCCCCTGACTGAGATTCATAATTGTGTTTAACAGTTGCACTAGGGTCCAGGCTGGGTAGTGGAGAGGAACTGTCTGTACTGCCCAAAGAAGGGGCAATCTCATTTTTCCCAGGCTTCTGGAAACACCTCAGGTGAGATCTTGATGCCGCTACATAAGGAGGGATCTCCTACTGGCATTACTGAGCAGAGAGCAGTGGTGTTATACACAAACCAGCCACAGAAAGATATCTGCCTTCTCCTTTCTGCTGTTCCTGAAA
The DNA here is from genome assembly GCA_013397395.1 of Sinosuthora webbiana. Taxonomy (NCBI): domain Eukaryota; kingdom Metazoa; phylum Chordata; class Aves; order Passeriformes; family Sylviidae; genus Sinosuthora; species Sinosuthora webbiana. The sequence goes on from VXBN01016639.1 coordinate 23,384, forward strand.
TCTGGGCCACCTTCAGATTCCCTGAGCTGGTCCTGGGTGAGGGAGGATCAGAAGGCTCCTGCCCAACTGGTATGGAGTCCGTCCAGGCAGCTCAGCTCTGCACCATGAGCTCTCCCAGACAGCATTTTTCTCTAAGGAACTCAGGGGATTAGGTTGTTAAGGGCAAGTCTAAGAGGATTGCAGATTTAAAAGATGGCCAAAGGGGCACATTTATAGTTTTTTAATTAAAAGGTATTTTGCCTGGAAAACCAGAAGGATTAAGGAATTGGTAAAACCAAGTTAATGTCAAGTGCGGGGTTGAGCCACAAATTAGATGTCTTTCTATCAGATCTTTGGCTTCTAACTTATTTTTTTTTCCTGAGATTAAGCAATCTTTAAATCTTACTAAGGTAATTTCCCATCAATCTTTTTGACCACTCCACTCCTCCTGTCCACAATTATGACATTACAAATATACTTAAATCCAACACGAATTTGATTGGCTGGTAGTATAAAAAGAGAGACAATTAACAGACTATGAAATACTTATAGAAAAATCTCATATTTCATGACACTTGTAACTGAGTCCTCATTTCTAAGCACAGATGTGTTTGAACATTTAAATGGACCAGTGTTTGCATTATTACTTTTATGTCTACTTATTTTAAATGATCTGCTGTATATGAAAGTCAAAAGGAGAGGCAGAGTATCGATCAGGTTATAAAGAGAAATTATCACAGTTCTAATTCTAATGCAAAATAACCACTGTTCCTTTTTTTATCTCTAAATCTCTTGTTTTTATACTATTGAGTCATGTAACATTATTTTAAAGACAAAGTGAAGGTGTTAAGTCAAAGGAAATAATTTTCAGTTTTTAATTATTCTACAAGTTTTGCCCTACAGCATATTTTCTTAAAGCTGTATCTTTTGTTCAGCACTAAACTGCATGAATTACTTATAAGGCAGACAGATCAATATCTCAGAATGGCTTACAAATAATAGTTTAGTTCAGCTGGCATTTTTCTCTGTTTTTTTTTATTCTTTCACCAATATTTTATTCTCATAGCATTAACAGCAAAAATATGCTAATGAAATAAGAGTTCTTATCAAATGAATCTATCAGTTCAAGGACACAGCTTACATTTAAAATAACATCTAACAGCTGCTAGCATCCTGACACTTCCAAAATATGAAGGGGAATAGGTGAATATTTCTGAAAATCAATATTTCAGGTTTAGTATTGGTGAAATGTTGCAGGAAAAGTGTCCTGTGTATATGACAGATGTCTGTATCTGCTTGTGGCTTCAGTAAACCATATTATTTGTTGTATTATGCTCTGTCAGGAGCATCTGTAAAATCATCCACTTTGAATATCTTTGAAATGTATTAGCACAAGGTTAAAAGAAAAAAAAAAAAAAAAAGGCAGGATCAAAAGATGTAAAGCACACAAACCAGTCCCAAAACTCCATTTTTCTGAAGTCCAAGCAGAAGATACCAGAGTTGGGCATGCTTCCTTAAATTTCCACCACGGGATTTCTCTGGGGGCACTGCTATACCTTTAGTGCTTTACTGTCTGCTGACATGTTATTTCATTCAGCACTTATATCAACTTCTATCATCTCCCTAGAACAGACTTTAATCCATGTAGGGCCATGAATTGCTCCATAAAGTAAGTCACTCAGAACCTGGGCAGGGTGCTGCTCTTTCCTTTATAACGTTGTCCACATATCCAAAGCAATGCTAGGATTTACTCTGCTGTAATCACTTTTGACCCTCCTGTTCATAAAAAAATCTCATCTCAGTCCTAAAATATTGCTCAACCCTTTAATTTGTAAAGTTCTTTGATCTTATGGAATGAGAACATCTAAAAATACGCCCAATTCCCTATTTGCCCTATCTGATATTTTGAATGGATGGTGCAGTCAAGCTCACTATTTTATTTTAAAACAGAGTTGGCTCATATTTATTTTTTGCTTGGCATTTCAAACGTGTGTGTTTCCAGGGTTTTAGTATCAGCACTTCTGTGTGCAGTTGGAGGATAGAGGTGGAATGAAAGAGCTGGACTGAAAGGGCACTGAAGTGTTGAAAAGTTTGTTACCCAGAACAGTCTTGGTGGAAGGGGTGCCTGTGAGATTCCTGCCCAGGCTCTGGGACCTTAGAAACACATTGTTCTAGGAGGATTGGCTGCCTGGGCTGGGTGCTCAATCCCAACACACATCCCTTCTAGCTCTACCTTTTATGAGCATGGATTTTGTGCATTTACTCCCTCTTTCTTCTGGTCCAGAAGATTCCCACTATCCACCAGCTTAATCAGTTCAGTCCAAAGTTTTGTTTTTTTTTTTCTTCAAGAGAAATGAGGGCAAAAAAAAACATTTCTTGGGTGCCAAATGCCTTCTCTTGCTCTCACATCCATTGGGAATTTGGGGCACCTGAATCTTGACCCGACTTCTGCTTGCAGATACTCAAGTTTGAGTCACTATTTAATTTGGATTCCTTTAGATATTTGTTGGTACAGTTGTGCTGTACAAAACTGACTTTGTATATTTTCCTCTCTGTCTGTTGTTTGTGCAGTTCATGGTGATGCTGTGTTCTTTTGAGGACGTTTCTCTCCATGAACTCAACACTTTTTGACGAATGAGTTCTGGCAGTATGTGGAGTCATCGATTCCTGAATACAATTTTTCCCTTTTTCTTCCCTGTTAAGTCTGTATTTATTACATGCTATATAAAAATGAAACTCATGATACCCTCCTACTTCCTTTAATAATTTCCTCCTGTATTGACAGCTATTACTTTAGTATTGATCTTTATCAGGCTGACTTTATTTACAGTGTAACAAGTTCATATGAATAACATCAGTCTATAAAACAGTCAATAGAACAACCTAAACTGCATAAAACCACCTGATTAACAGTTTTTTACAACACTCTCTTCTGAAATAAAAACCCTGTGCTAGATTTGGACATCTGGCCCCCAATTCTTGGAGGGGTCATATTTTTTTTTTCTCTCTCACATAAATGCTGGTCATTTTTTCATTTATTTTTTCATGAGGATATAGCAGCTGCTGCAAAGCACCACTTATTCGCACCTGAAACTTAGCTGATGCTCACTTCTGTTTACTTCTACCTGACATCTTCTATTAGGAGAGTTTTCAGCAATATATCTGTAAATGTTCTGGGCAAAGTCAAGGGAACACTGACATCAATCAATATTTCAGAATTATATTTCATGGGGTTTATGGAATTTATCTGTTTATGTTTTGCTTTTCTATTCAATTGTTCATCTGCACTATTTTTCTGGCAATTAAAATTAATTTTTTTTCATAGATTCTCAAGATGCATTACACTCTATTTATATGTTGTACTACTGACCATGATTAATGACCTAACACAAGCTGAATATCTCATTTTTTACAATCATGATAAATTGTAGCCTATGATGGCAACTTTATATGCTTCCCATGCAAGATCTAAGTGGAAAAAAAATTATATCATAATTAGGAAGTACAAGAATACTTTGCCAAAATAAAGCTTGCATTTCCATGCTTTTGCTAAAAGGGTTTTATAGCACATCAACCTAGCTGTTCTGTTTTATTCTTATGAAACTGGTGACTTAGGAAGGCTGATCTGAAACATAAACTGGACAGAGATAGAGAATAAAGTAGGTATTTCTTGAAAGGCCTTAAAGGATCCACCTTGGGCAGTACAAGAGCCTGACCAGGGCTACACCCAAGGTGGACTTAGAATGTCTGACCAGTCACGAGGTCTTACATTTTTATAAGTTTGGGTCCATTTGCATATTAAGGTTTAATTGTCCAATTACAGCTTCAGGTTGTGAGGTCCCATCCTTCTTGTTCCTCCCTTCAGTCCACTGTTGTTTGTGCTTTTGGGCCTGAAAGTTGTACTCATTGTCCTTGGTCTTCAGCAGGAAAAGGATTTGTTTTGTCCACCTTCTCTGTGAAGAGAGCTGACTAACACTTAATATGAGGCTCAGGACTATGCTCCTAGGCAGCACAGAATCTGAAAAACATGAAAGCTAAAACTTATGCCATCCTGACTGTAGGTTAGGATTTTTACCACAGTGCTGCCTTCATGAAGGAGGGTCTTCCTGCAAATTTTTTGATTAGTACCTTGAGAACTCATGAAAAAGGTCAGATAAAACGGCCTGTCATGTGGCAAGGTGAAACTGAGAGACTCCTCATGTGGTCTCTAGTTTGTGGGATGGATCCCAGACCCAGTGCTCTTTGCTGGTACATTGCTTAGCATTCAGTGTGTCCCAGCTAGAAACAAGTATCATGCTGAAAGCTAGTGACAAACATCATTCTGCTTTTTACCTCCCCTTTTTTGCACACAGGAAAGCTGTGGGCATGCAGGCCCCAGAGGAGCTGCAGCAGCTCCTAACAGTCTCTGATAAGGGTGACTGAGATATCAAGTATCACCCCATCAGGTTTTATAAACTTGGCCTCTCCAAATGTCACATTTAGTGTGACACCTCTTCATGCTTAGTTTCTCCCTGCTCCGATTTCTTCCCTGGTCCTGCTGTCTTTCATCACTGTCTGAGTGACAGTGGAGGGTGAGAGCACAGAAGCATCCATCCCAGTCCCAAATCACCTGTAGCATCACTTGTGGTAGAGCGAATGTTTACCAGGTCCCTTGCAGTTTATCAGTTGATTTTAGTTTTTAAGCAACAACAAAAAAACATACTAATGATAGTTAATATTTTTAATGATTTTTTTATTGTTATTATTACTGCAATATTTTATGGTTTCTCTAATTTATTTGTCAAATAATTTTTGAGTTAGCATCTTGCACTTGGCTAAACATTGTTTTGGAATGATCAGTGTGTTTGTCACTAATATCAAGTAACATCATGCGCTGCAATGAGAAGCAATAGCACCAGTCAGTAAAACTAAAATTAGGTAATTCTTTGGCTAAAAGCATAACCAATCAATTGACAGGATTTTTAAAATTTGGTTTTTATTTTGTCAGTAGAAGGAATTGGACAGCAGTTCTTTAAGACTGGAGTCTTACTGTCCCTGGTCTTAACAGAGCTAGAGGTAAGAAAAATCATAATATTTCTTCATCACTGAGGAGAGGAACTGTGAAGTGTTGGTGGGAGGAATCTGGAGAGACAGAAGAGTTGGATCTCTCTTCTGTCACTGCCAAAACAGAGCTCTGTGAGTGTAAGCTTCTCTTGATTTATCAGAGTAAGTGTGCTTGTTTCTAAGAAGGAGATGCCAGAAATTGCAAAAGTCCTCTTAAAAAAAAAAAAAAAGTTAAGGTTGCCTGTTATTTCTTATGGTAAGGGTTAGGATTGGCATTGGGTCCATACCTCACAGTACCTCACAGAGTTTTCTCAACTGATGCTTAAATTTATAGTCCTAATTTTAATTTTACTGACTGAATTTTATTTTGTTTCCTAGCCTTTCAGAGAATCTCTTCCAGATCTAGAAATGTTTACAGATTTTTGGACCTTAGAATAAAGTATGATTTTCCTCAGAATTTAATTGCTGTTCAGATGAACTTTAAAATATCCAAGCAGAACTTCTATATGCAATATCTGGAGGGATAAGTCATTTCAGCTTTGAACAAAGCACAAGAATGGATTACCTTTCAGGTTTTTAAATGAAACAACATGCAGCAGAAGCATTTAATCAATGAGTTGTTTAATCAACTGGAGAACTAGTTATGACTAAAAGGGTTTCTGCTACAAACTTACATCATTATTAGTATTTTTTTTTTTTTTTTTTTCTTGAAGAACACATCTCTCCAGACAACAAGCTGCTTCTTGGTTGGATAGGGAAATCAGAAGGAGTAGAGTGTATTTATGATAAATAACTGAAGGAGAAGAATTCTGTATGTTAAATGCTGAAAAAAATCGTCTCCTACTGTTTACAACACTCTCTCCATTTCCCTGTTTAACACTGCCCATTATTTGAAAAAAAAGTAGTTATTTTAATTTCACCTCTTTTTCACTTTTATTAGTGTTCTCTTTTTTAAAGGAATTTTTTTTTTTTTGTTCCTACTGTTAAAAATTTTACAGTTTTTCCTTTTTAGTGAAGATTATCTAGGAAAACCCATTATTTACCTAGCATATAAAATCAAAATCACTAGCCACTTAGATGGCAAAAACATCTCTTTCAGCAATGTGGAAGCTTATGCAAAGACAAAATTATTGCAATAATGGTAGATTTAACAATCAAAATAACAGAAATGGGAAAATCATAGGCCTTTTGAAAATGAGAGAATCTAAAATATTTTTTACATGATGATTTAGCCACTGTCTAAAAAAGCTGTCATGCATCCAAGAACTGCACTTGAAACACTTTTTTTTTTTTTTTTTGCTTCTATATCTGCATTAGGACTGCTTTTTTTGTTAGTGACACTTTAATGTAAATGCAGTTTGAAAATCTCTGTCCATGTCCATATTAAATGCAAATGGGGAAAAAAAATCAAAGCAAATTTGATATGATTAATGAACAAAACACTCAAATCTCTTCTCCCTTTTCCTTTGGTGATTACTGTATCTAATAGCATAAGACCATTAAATTGAGCCTTCATGCTGACATTTTTTCAGAAGTACTCTATACTTTAGATATTATGAACATGTTCATGTAAATGAAAAATGTGTATCTTTATTAGAAGCACAGTGCTAGAACCAGAAGAATTTAAGCTTAGCCACCACAGTCACTCTTTACAGAATTCCTGGTTCTGCTCTATGTCTGTCTCCTGATTTTTGGCCTTTTCTCCTCTTGACCTAAGCTGACCCTGAGAAATAAGGCTGTTTAGGAAAGTCTATGTTGAGGGCATTCTTCTGGATCTTTTGTGTCTTTGGTAAATAACACCAGAAATGCTATAAACCTGTTGACTCCAACAGGAAGAAAACAGTGGAAAATTAAATAAACTGTTTATCCACTGTTTATCTGTGTGCCTGGTCAAAATCAGCTCTATCTTTGCAATGTAAAGGGTTTTTTTCAGAATTATTGTGTATTATGACTCAGTTGCATTTTCAAAATTGTGACCATCCTCCATTAAGCATTGATCATAATAAGTGATGTTCAAAGAGCCAGATAACTCTTTCAACAATTTTCAGATTTGAAACTCCCTAATTTTGAGCAGTTGCTAGATAACCTATAACCAGGAGAGAGTGAAAGAGAGAAGGAAATGTGTGGGATGAACGACAGAACTGTGGGATTTGCCTTCACAACTTACTCTGCAGATTTTTTGTGTTTGTTATTGGGCATATTAAGGCCAACAGTGAGAGTCTCAGGGCAGTGCTTTGCTGAAAGCAGATGAAGAACAGATGTTCTTCCTGGAATATATTTTAGATTTCACTGGAGACATTGAGACAAACTGGGAGGGAGAATGGAAAGTAATTGCACCATAATTGCATGCTGTTGGAATGGCCAAGTGGAGCTGTCTCCAGCCAAACCAGACAGAAGATGCGTAGAAGGGATGAAATTCATAGGGACTTATGGAAAGGTGTGTACAGTTTTCTTCTTCCAGCATGCCTCTGAAAATAGTTGCTAAAGCAGAAAACAATCCTACTTTTAGAAGAAATGATAGAGAGAGATTTGTTTTCTTTAGTTCTCTCCTGTCTATCTGCTTTTGAATAGTCTGTGTTTAAAAAGGCTGCATCAATCAATTTTCTTATTTCTTTCTGTAATTTGAAAAAACAATAAGTTCTAGAATTTTGAAGCCTTTTGACGTATCTCTTTCCAAAAGATGCTTTACCTCAAAACTTCTTCCAGATCAGGATTCCACTGATGTAAATTTTGAAAAATTTACAAACTAATAGTAATGCTACAAATGATCCATTGTTTATAAAAATTTCCTTGTCTTATAAGAAAGAAGTATTTCTTACAAAAAGATATTCAAATAGTGCTCTTTTGCCTATAACACTACCATTAGCAGGTTGCTAAAATGGATTTTTTTAAATACTTATGTGAAGTACCTTATAGATTTTGTGACTGGACAAAAAAAAGTCTTCTTTTCTCTTAGGACTTGTCATCCAATCCTAAAGAGCAAATGATGAATTTGGGTATATGATAGTCTACTGCAGTGAACATTTCATTAGGATGGCTAGGTGCTAAAAACTTCCCACACTGTTTTAATTCAAATGGTTGGAACAAAACACTCATAGGATGTCTTGTATCTCTCAAACATTAGACGTTGGAGGGAATTGAAATAAATTTTGTGTACAAGGGAGTGGATGGACCTCATCCCATTCAGATATTCATGAATGAACAATGCTTGTCTAATTCCAGAACAAAAATAAGTGAGTTTATTCATCTTTTCACATTATAACCTCATTATGTGGAACTGCTTTTATGTCTTTTTAATTTTTTTTTGTTTGTTTATTGCAGGAGGACTTCTAAGGTGTCTGCAAGTGTCTGTGTTGCTGTTAAATTTAATGGGCTCCAGCTGTGCAGTGGCATTATCAGTAAGAAAGAAAAAAATTGCTAGAAGAAAAAGCCAGGAAAACACGATGCTTTTTAAGGGTTATTTGCTTTTTGGGACGATGTATCACTGGTAGGTATATGTGGGGATTTTTAAACAGCGCTGAAGGTGTACTGAGTTACATTTAAGCATGCAGAATAATTTTGGTAACCTGAGACATCACAGTGATGCAATTAAAGATCTGTGGTGGAGCGACTGTTCACACCTGAATGTCTTTTCACACATCCTTTGCCTGTAAAGGAATTCAGAATCATGCTTTTCTACACATTAGATAACTTTTTTATAAGCTGTTTCTGGAACAGAAAGCCATTCAGCCCCTATTCATGGAGCTTCAAGAATTTTCCTCTGCCACCTTTGCTGCCACAGCTGCCTCTTATTTTCTTCACTGTATGCACAGAGCTGCATCACTTGCTGTGCTGCATCTGCACTGCTGGCTACCTAAGGGTCAAATCCCATCTGCTGTTGTTTCCTGTGCTGTCCTATCCCCCCATCCCTGAGATATTTTAGGAAAAATGAAAAATGCTTTGGTGACTGTTGTCACTGTGTCCCCCTCTCCTGCTGCCTTCCCTTGTCTCTTTCTCCAACAGTGTTTTGGTGAGGCAGCTCTTTGAGGTGAATGCACCAAAAGCAGCAGGTGATCACCATGACTCACTGGGCACAGATTTCTTGCTGAGGGGCTGTTTTCTGATGATGACATCTGCCATGGATGAGGTATTTGTGAGATTCAAGTGTATCTGTCATGCTCAAGTTGCTGTTTGCATCATACTTGTGTCTTCATTCTTGCATGCACCGCAAGGATAAGTTGATCTGACCCAGCAGGGCAGAGAAAGTGCAGTTAAAATTGAGTGTGTACAGGAAGGGGCAAGTAAAATGTGAAATTTGTGTTACATAGAGATGTGCCTAACTCCACATACTGCAAATCTGATACATTAAAGGAAAAGGTACTGATTGCCACTCTTCTGAAAAAATCAGAGCCTTTTTGATAATGACCCAAAATGTAAACTACTTTCCTATTGCCTTCACTCTAAACATGATTCATTTCTTCTACCTTACTGATTGATCTTGCTCAAGCTGAATTTGACCAAGACTTGTTTATGATTTAACTTGGAAATACCATGAAATAGATATATTTGATTACTGTTCTTTTGTTCTTTATTTTTTTTCAGATAACCACTATTACATTCAGAGTGAACAGTCTAAAAATTTGAAGTGACATATGGAAAGAAAAGATCCTGCAGAGGGCTATGCCTCTGGAAGCAGCTCCAACACTGGACAGAAAGTGACATTTGCAAAATGGAAGTCGACCATTTGGTAGATCACTAGTTTCTTCTGTAGGTGGACAAGGCCAAATACATACCTCTGCCCCTCTGCTTGAATTTGGGTATGGAGTTAGAGCCTCCGGTGACATCCCCATGCGACTGGAATCAGGTGTTTTGCATTAGCTGGTATCATTGTATCCAGTGCATTCACTCCCACCCTCTTTGCTCAGTCTGTCTGTTCTGGTTTAAAACCACTGCAGTGATGAGAGTAAGACCAGTAAACACATTAAACTTATATTTAAAAATTGATTTTGCCTGGAAGTATAAATATCTAGTACATTAGCCAAGGTACTACAAATTTCGTTTAGATGTTCTCTTTTGTGTGCAATGATGTGACTTTGAGTTTACTTTTTAAGAAATGCTCATCATGAATATAAAATGTTCATCTTCAAAATCAACACAATCCATTATTTCAATATGTTTTCTGTCATTCAGCTATGCTTTCTGGTTATTTTTAATGCTTAATCCATCATTTGGTGCCCTTCAGCATGGGAAAGGTAAATGTAAATCTTTCCCATAACAGAGAAACAAATGGAATGAAAATGAAGACTGTTTTGTTTTGGTAAAAACTCCAAAAATTAAAACAGAGAATTCAAGGTAAAGCTCTTCTCTTCAGAGGGCTCTCTGCTGACTTCGTAAAAATTACTCATTTTAATTCTTATATTTGAGGATAGGTAAACAAGACCATCTCAAGTTTTTTAAACTGTGTCAGGGGAAAAGTTACCAATCCAAATGAAAATTTTGATTTATGTTTTTCTTTTATATATCTTTAACCCAATGTGGTGGGGTTTTTTTGTTGTTTTTTTTTTTTTTTTTTTTTTTTTTTTTTTTTTTTTTTTTTTTTTTTTTTTTTTTTTTTTTTTTTTTTTTTTT